>CM073760.1:93610157-94210157 GCA_037127475.1 Arma custos | reverse complement strand
AAAAGAGCACTCATTGAGTAGATTTATTTAAACCTTTTATAATTAAAATTACGATAAAGTTCGCATTCACATATTAATTGCTAATAGATCCAAGTGGCTTCCCTCTGAATTGTTTGTTAATTTTTTTTATTAAGCCAATGCAAGCTAAATGAATCCGAATTATGATATTTATGTTATTTTTTTCAACCAATCAAATTTTTATAAATCAATATATAAAGAAAAACTATTATGGAAAAATTAACAACAATTTTAGATTAATTTCTAGATAAAATATCAATGTCATACTCATTTTTTTAGCATATATATTTTTTAATGTTATGAATTATTATTTATATGTTAATATCACTTTAGACCATTGTATGTATTATTAATAATTTCCATTATTAGTATTCTTAGATAATTTTAAGATGTTGACTTCAGTGAAGTTTATAGAGCGTATATAGTTCCATCATCAGTTATAGGATGGTCATTTGGTATAGAAATATATATTGCAAATGATTTGTTAGTCTCCTTAAGTCATGTTTTAATGTTAATAACAAGAGCTGTGTAGATTCTGTTATAATGATCAATGTTAAAAAATTAAAGTACATAGTATATATGTCTATATTGGGTAAAACAGATTAATAGTTTTTGATCATTCCATAAAGATAAAGTCCATTAAATGGGACATATCATTAGAATGTAAATTCAAAAAATTATTATTTTTTTCCTAAAATGTGTATGTCGAGTAAATCTGCTGATCTACATAAAGCGGATTCCATTCATATTGAATGTTTTAAGTGATGTAGGATATGCACTTTGTAATGAAATTAAATAAATAAAATATGTAAAAATGCTTAGTCATATCATTCTTCCTTATAAAAATAACAGGTGACTACTACTACCTCATTTATCAAAACATTATAACAAGTGCAAAGCAAGTATATTCTAATAAATTATATGTGTGTAGGTGTGTGTGCTTGTGTATGTATGGGTGTTTATGAATAGGAGTAGAAAGGTACATATAGAGAGTAACACAAAAGTTTAATAACACTCAGGGCACAACACTATAAAGAGGAATGTACTAATGGATATAAACTAACAATGAAATAGAAAATTAACCAAAAGAAATACCTTTTAATTAGAAGTCCTGAGTAATGTAAAAATTAGCAAGAATGCAGTCAATAGAAGTTTATAACTACAAGAAAAACTTATTTTCTATGTGCCGAGGTTTCAGCTACCTTTGAGTCATCTGGACTGAGAACAAGATAAAATCGAAGTTATAACATAAACAGTCCAGTACCAATGACAATAAACAGCTATGCATAAAAGATGGGGATGAACAAAATATAATCATCATAACCTAGGCCTACCATTTTTGAGATTCACAAAATTATTATCTTTAAAGAAAAGATGTTATCAGTTTAAACTGTGCCCCCTATCCAGTTGGAGGGGCTGCCTCCTTGCAGTTTCCTGTAGACTTTAAATAAATAAATACACTCTCCCATCCATCCCCATTCGGCATCGGCAGCTACCTTGGGGAGGTACTATTATAGACCTTTGTCTATATATGTGGGGTGTATGTATTATGCTGTATATATGTCAGAGTTGTTGTTCTCTCAACCTGGATGACCAGTGGCTGATAGCAGTCACTTGACTGGACAATAGGGTAGCCATTTCTCTACACCATGAAAAAACTATTAAATTATAAAATAATTTATGAAGTAATAATATTTTTCACGTTTTATCATCTTCAGAGATTTACTTGCCCTTTTGTTATTTTTAATTTTTCATGAATTACTTTATACACATAATTTGAACTCTCATCGACTTTATTCATTCTCCATCGATTTTTTGTTCTGTTTTTTTTCATCAACTCTTATGATGGCCCGAAATGTCTGGACATAATGAATAATATAATAGTATAAGAGACCAAATTAGTTTCTCTGTAGCCAGCTTCTTTCTTCTAAGAATGAAGGAGTAAGTTTAAAAGACAAGAGCTACCTTATTATTGAGTCAATGTTCAAAATATTTCTGGCCAGAAGAGGATAAACCTGCCTAAATGTTGTCAATGGGCAGAATAGAAAGTTTCGGTTGATGAAGTCTCAATATATTCAAATAAGCTTATTACATAAAATTGCATTAATGAATACCTTGTTAATTAAATTAGCTATTACAAACAGTTTTCATTTATTTAATGTCAACGTTATCTAGAACAAATATTTTGAAATTACTGGAACTATTCAGTTTCTCCATCATTAGAAAGACGTTTTTTTTCTGGGAATCATGACTAATTGAATAACATTCGAAAATGGTCCCCTCAATATTCGATATGAATAATGCATTAGTAACATTTATTAAGGAAATATGAAAAGGTTTGTTCTATAAAACAATCACACAATACTTGATTGAATATATTTCTGACTTCTAAGTTTTATTCCCTATCAATGATTTTAATTTTTATATAACAGGCTAAATTCATAAAAATGAACAAATTTTACTTCAAACTTATAATTTCATAACTAAATGTGTGGAACATTTCTCAGAATTACTGATAATCTGTATTATGAATTTTGGTAGAGGGATATAATCATGTATTCCATCTTTAACCCCTAATTAATGAATAAAAAGTAAGAAAACTTAAAACTAAAGAAAATCAGCTTGCTGATATAATATATAATTGTTATGTATCGATTATGCCCGTAGCAAAGGAGAATCCACCACACGCTACCTCAACAGGAAGGAGATCCACCAAATGAGCACAGGCCAGAACCACCACAGACCTTGCCGGAGCCTCAAGAACAAATCAGCGGCCACCGAGAACTGCAGCCAATCCTTAGGAGATCAGCGAGAGTGCGAAGATTGCCAAGCAGATTACAGGATTATGATTTAACATCTTAATTCATTATTATCGACTTCAAATTTATTTAAATACTTTAAATAGTGCGGGAGATTGTTATGTATCGATTATGCCCGTAGCAAAGGAGAATCGATCTATTATCATATGATTGTAACCTACAAGAGTTGTTCTTACAGTTCTATATGAATATACAAAGTGTAAACATTACTTGTGCGCTTATATTAATTTCAATAACCTTGCATCAGTATTTATTATTTAAATAAGGACATAACAATAATTAAGAAGAATTTTCAGTAATTGCATTAAGCCGAAGTCTCTATTAAAAAGTATCATTTAGGCAAAATTAAGAGTGTATACTAATATGATAGTTGTTAAATTGTATAAATCATTTATTATCCATTAATTGATTTCCATACCATCTAAATATAATTTATGTGGTTACCTTTTTATTCCATTATTCAAATAGAGTTGCATTCATCCCAGGAATCATTTTCTCTGTGTATTGTTTTTTATTCCTGTTCTTGATTTTCTAAACTGCATACTAGTTAAAGAACTTAAATTTTCTGTTAGCCAAACTTATGAATTTATCAAAAGAGATCTGGAGAATGTTAAAATAAAAAATTATACCGTAAATATGATTAGAGAAGTCATTATTCGCATAAGATTAAGGAAATCTAATGTATTCTCATTAGTGTGTAGTACAGGGAAAATACATAATTACTATTTCGTTCAATAGAATATATTTTCAAACTTAATTTAGTAATTTCAAAAATACCTTTACAATCAATTTGATACAGCTCCTTGTCAAGACAATTCAATCAAATTAGAACAGGGCAAAAATTATTAGATCAAAGTATAAATAATGTAAAATCAGAAATTTGTACAAAAAATTATTAATGTTGGTCCTTTTAGGCTCAAATTCGACCATACCAACATAAATAACTTATGCAACATCAATGGGAGTGAGCAATTTTAGTTTCCTTCTTGTTAGAAATTGTACTTTATGGCTGTTTTCTTTTATGGTTAAATGCTATAATAAATTCGTTAGCGTTAAAATGAACGCTCTCGAAAGTAATTAGTAAAACAATAGCATAAGGAATAGAAATAAATATTTTTCACTAGTGTACACAGATTTTTTGAGGGGGGCGGTAATAAGGAGGAGTGTTACCACAAACCTATGATAACAAGTGTTTATTATCGTCAATTATGATTTAATGCTTTGTCATAGCATTTCAATCGATTTATTATTCGTTACATGTTATTTAATTGCAAAAGTAATAGTTAACATGCAAACTGTGCGTATTTTTTTTTATACATTCCGGAGCGGAGGAGAGAGATAGGATATATTATTCAATAGTCAGTACCAATCATAGTCATCATTGGTCATAGTTATTTAGTCATTAGTTGGATTTCGTTATTTAATCATTAGTTAGTTCAAATTATAGGTAACATGACCAATGCGGGGTAGGAAGCAGAAGCCCCCTCATGGCTCCATCACGTTACTCAACAACGGCTACTGAAATAAATATTTTTTTTATCCGAGAGAACAGGAAAAAATTCACGTTACTTTGCTTCTTCAAAGTAAATGTTAACGAAAACTGTGGAGGGGGAAAAAATCAGCTTCTCGGTCAGCCCGAAAGAAAATGACCGTGGTAAAAGGTATACTAAAAATGAAATGAGAAAACAAACTTTAATGCTTATTTTTATTGCTCTAACACTTGTATTTGTATTAACTGAATGCAACATATATAACAATCTATACAATAATAACAATCTAGATATCCGTGAGCTTATAATTTAGAACTTCATAGTACAGTTGTAATGGTGTCACTGAAATAATACCATTTATTCTCTCTCCCTTTTATATATGCCACCCAATTCACAAAGTTGTAAGAAGATATTTATCATACATTAGAATGGTACACGATTGCTTATAAGTTGATCTCGTCAAGAAAATGTTTTAATACCTAGTTTTAGACCCAGTTGATGAACTAAAGATGCCTGGGAAACGTTTTACAAATTGTATGAGAAAAATAGTTCGCAAAACTTGATGACATCACGGATTCCAGGAATAGTATCTTGTTGGTCATTGGCAGTAGGATCTTACTGCTCAAGTTCATTATAGCTTCTGCAAACCAGTTGATGAGAGATATTTCATAAGGATAAATGTTTAATTTGAAGTCTCCATATTCCAAGAGTTTGATGTCTAATATTGCGGCCCTACAAAATCCTTCCGGAGTAGAAGACACCTGTGCTATCAATTCCACTGAGTTATTCCCCACTGAAAGGGTGAAGTTGGCCTTCTTGGAGAATAAGAAGAGATCCAGTATCATATCATACTGGAAAACCATTTTTTTTAGTTTGAGTTTAACCTCAAAGTATTGGACAGTGAACCCCTCTGGAGTCTCTGTCTTGTTCAGGAAAGGTTGCCCCTGGAGCTCCCAAGTAGAGAAATCACTTAACTGTCCATTCGTCACTTTGAAGGTCACCAAATTAATGCTTGGAAGGTCTATCACATCTAGGCCTTTATACTTCGTGTACTTGTTCACTCTCTTTATAAACAGTTCAATCTCGTCATCTAGGCTACTGTTGAAACGATATGGAGAAGATCTAACAGAGTATATCGCGGTAACTAACGTGAACAATAACAGACTTATGTATGCATGTATCATGATCACTGTTTCGATTAAATTTCACTTGAAAGACTGATTTGTTAATGCATTATCAACGAAAATGCCTTATCCAGCTTGATATGCTTTAGTGCATCGTCGGCATACAATAATCCAAGGACATTTTAACACAATGTAGAGAAATATTTATTTAAAAAGTACGGTCTTCATAATTGTTTGTTATTTTTTTGAAAATTCTGGTAAGTAAAGAGTTCAATTTCCATTTAATTTTATGAGCCCTTAAAATTTATTTTAGAAGAAAGTATCAAATTTTAAATGGAGCCTTGACTAGTAGTCAAGAATTTGTAGTAGTAAAAATCCTTTACAGGAGGCTATTCAATTTTTAGATGGAAAATGTAAATTAGAGTAAAAGGAGTTAAAACTGGACTTCTCATAAAAAAATAAAATAAAAAATACTAAGGAAGGCTTTAGTTTTCTCATAACGACATTTTTATAGCCCATCTACATTAATAATAAATAACCAGAGTTTTTATAAAAGCCACACAGTATTATCTCCATACCAAAAATATATATGTTCTTTCTTTAGTCTTTATCTAAATACTTTAGGTAACTGTTCTGCAAGAAGTTGTTTGGAGTTGAGTTACAACAAGTTTTAACTATTTATTATTCGTTTCATTTTCCAAAAATACTAGTTATCATGACCTTTAATTTGGAAAAGAGAATGTATTTATGGGTGGGTAATGAGTTGATTTTGGTAATCACTTCATCAAGAAACAAATGTTTCAACAATCGTATATCTTCTATGACTCAAAATGTTAGTTGAAAATTTTATTTCTTAATTACTGAAATCTACTCATTACCCATAATTACATTCTCTTTTCCATACTAAAGCTCACGATAACTTGTATTTTTGGATAATATTAAAAATAAAACAAATAAACAGTCAAAACTTTTAACTCAATACAAAACGACAGCCTGCAGAATAATTACCTCATAATAATCAATTAATAGAACCAATTATATTGTCTCTTGGAGTATTCTAATTCCTCAAAAAGGAAATTTAATTGGCATCTTATATACATATGCACTATAGATGTACTATGTATAACAATCCATTTATATTGACAAATAAAAAAAGATATTTCCTTCTTCTTTTTACCACTACCTTTAACAATTTTTTTTTTTTATGACAGCCACTATACACTCTCAACTTCTTTTCCACACCTCCTTGATTGGTTTCCTCTTCTTGCTTTATTTCTTCTGTCCAAATTGTGCCTACTTTTTGTATCGTCTTTCTTTGTTTGTCAAAGCCTTGAGCACTTTGAAGTTTTTTCTTAGTAAGAAGAATTCTTGAATGGAATCCAGGGTGACCTCGAGCTCTTCAATGTCTTTATCAGTCTCCTTAAAATGTGTTGGACATTTTCAGTTTTTTAAGGCAAGCAAATGTTCTTTTAGCTAGGTTATAGGTGTCCATAGAGAACAGAATTCTTTATTGTATTATTGTGTCTGTATTTCTTGCCTATGAGTGTGTTGAATTTCTAGTAATGAATAAAAGTTATATTACATTTTTTGTAATAAAAATATTCTTCTAATATATTTTAATAAATATAAAATATTCTGAATAAACAGCTTTTGCTATAATTTTTTAGTCACAAAAAGTGTAAGTTTAAGTAATTACGTAAGTTTAATTGGAACCAAATTATTAGATGCATTAACCCATTATATCCCACCGAATGAAATTTCATACGCAATTTTTTTTTTTAATATGCATTTTATAAGAAGGGACAGGGAATCCCAATTTTTTTTTAACTGGGATTGACAGTTGGATGTCTGAACTTCATATAACCACATCATCTCTGGAATTCACACAACTTATCTTGAGAACAGACCTTTTATACTTTAGTAGTAGTCCTTCTGCTGCAATGGCTGGGCACAAGATGTCATTTTTTTCCTTATTTACTTTGACTTTTACTTTTTTCAAATATATCACTTTTTTGTTAAACTAAATAAATTAGAGGTTTTATTGATATACTTTTTTTACCTTCAAATCCTAATTTGAATTTTATGTATGAAATATCATACCCTGAGCATATGGGTGTATATTCCACATTTTTTTCATTGATTTTAGTTACAACTTATTGGATGAGAAAGACTTGGAGGCAGCTGTGAAACTGATTTTAAGTGATGAATTCGATGATGAAGTTTCATCTGAATTGCAGGAATCCGAAGAAGTAGAATTAGTTCATTTACCACCAAACGATGGAAATGACATGGACAAGGATGATGCTGGGAGCGACGCTCCTGAGGTTTTCTATCTTGGAAGAGGTATTCTTAAGAATATTTAGGAAGTGATTAGAAAAATCAATGAAAATATTTGTGAAACCAAAGATTTACATGTTGAGTGGTTGCTGCCACCAGTAAGAGCACTGCAACTATTGTGAAGAAAAATATACAAAGAAAATGGAATATTACGGAATTAGATCCTAATGAAAAATTTGATAGTGAACCAGTGCGGACCCCTACAATATTAGAAAATATGGGCACAAATAATCTGGCTCCCACTGATATTTTCAGATTAGTTTTTTCTGATGAAATTATCGACATTAAGTGTCGAGAAAGTGTAAAATAAGTGGCTCAAAAGGGGTTTATTATAAAATTATCACGCGAGGATATCTATCAGTACCTAGCTATACTCCTGCTTAGTAATACATCACCGTCAATACTGCGAGTCAAGAGCCGACACAAATAATGCCGCAGTCACCAATGCCATGAGTAGAAATAAATTTGTTTCTGTCTAAACGGTGGAATTGTAAATTTATGGATTTTGATAAAAAGTTGAATCAAATCCCACTTTTAGAATTTCAGCGAAGAATAGACCTGGCAATAGTTTCCTCTCTCAGTATTGAGAGACCAAGAGGTGTAAGACCTAAGTCATTAACACAAGTGACAGACGAAACGAAATATGATTGAATAGATCACCTAGTAGATGCCATTGATTCACAAAAAAGATGCGGCAAATGTGCCAAATTTTGTTGTGTGAAATGTAGTGTTGCTCTGCATCCAAATAATGTTTTTCTGCTTTTCTGCTTACCACATAAAATAGTCTAATTTTCTTATGTTTTATAAATAAATACTTTTTGTTTAAATTTTAATTTCTGTTCTTTACCATTTCTCAATAAATATTGATACATTTTCAAGTATAACTGTTCATTTCCTAAACCATTCATTTCACCCTCTAAATGCCCAGCGTATGAAAAATCATACGCTTCAAAAAACGCCTAAAAAAGCAAAAAAATCGCAAAACTTTAAATTTGCCGTGAAAATTAAGTAATTTCCTCCAATTATACTAAGTATGAAAGAAAAAAAAAAAACTATTTCAGGATATAATGGGTTAAACATACAATTAGATGCATGATATGTGCATTCAAAATATCTGGTGAAAACTTAAGTCCCATAATAAATAATCTTACTTAACACAAAAGGATGCTAAATACCAAAGGGGAATGTAAGAAATAAGTGCAACCAGGATTTATTTATAAAACAGAAACATTTCTATTAACATTAGGGTAAAACAATATAAATTAACAATAAAATATCAATTGTTCGACACACAGAATTTAATACAAGGTTTAGTAAAAATTATAATTAGGCTAGAACAAAGAGCTGGGAGAATCAATGTCAAAACTACAATAAGAAAATGACAGAGATGATAAAATTAGCTTGTTAATGGGTGTCTACTACACAATATTTCAACTAAAATTAAAAAAAAAATAGAATGATATATTTAAAAATTTGTTATTTAATATTAATAAACTTTCTACAGTAACAAAGCCATTCTATTTTTTTGTATTTCATCTGAAATTTGATGTTTGAGTATCCAATTCAATAAACTACCTTTTCATATCATGGGGTTAATGCTTAGACAAGTCAATTATGTTAAGGCAGTCTGGGATTAAGTGATTCCATTATTAAGTTTGTTAATAATTAAATTGACCTCTGTCTTTATTTTGATTTATCAATTCAAATGGTGTTCACAATAATCCCACAATATAGTGCATGGTTAAATGTAAAAATATTTTGTTAATTCTAATTATAAAAATTGAATGTCAACAGACACTATCACAATCGGTGTATAATATGTATTAATATAAACCAGTCAATTATACCAT
Source organism: Arma custos (assembly GCA_037127475.1). NCBI lineage: Eukaryota > Metazoa > Arthropoda > Insecta > Hemiptera > Pentatomidae > Arma > Arma custos. The sequence continues at coordinate 94,200,519 of CM073760.1, read as the reverse complement.
CAAAGTGTTTTCTATAATTTCATAATTATTCCTATAAGTTAAGAGGTATTCCCTCATCCTAAGTTTACTTATTTAAAAAAAATCATCTAAGAAGTATTTATAGTCTGATAAATTTTACTATCAGCATACTACTTCAAATTTATACAAATATGTAACAAAGCAAATCAATCTTTATAACTTTAGCAAATTAAATGCCGAAAAATTGTTATATATATTTGAAAAACAATACAGACCTTTAGCAATAAAATAAGTAAAGACAGGATTGCAAACAGGAAAATGAAAGAAATCATTATATTGTTAAGGTATATTTATACAATATATATATGAGGATATATATATTTATATTTCAGCATATTTATATAGTAAATAAATATTGGAACTCGTATTTATGTCAATAGTATAATTTGAATTAATATCAAAACTTTTGAGCTGTTTGATCTTTATAACAGTGAGAGTCGCTAGCCTTTGTTCTCTAGTGGAGAGGTGACCAGTGTCTTTCCTCCAGCTATCGTAGTCTTATACTGTTCTGGCACAGGTTGTTCGACCTATAATAAAATTTAATAAATATAAGCACGCTATAAAATAGCAGAACATTCTACCTACATACATTTTTTTTTCCATGAACCTAGCTATTGTTCATTTTAGATCCATGAATTTTAAGGATGGTGTCCAATTTGAGTCTTGAAGACCCAGGGTGCATGTTAGTATGTGTGTGCGTGTATTCATGTACATGGGTACAACTAGTTTATTTAAAATTATATTATAAATTTTCATATACATTTAAATAAGACAAAAATATAATATACTTACAAAGTCTCCTGATGACTGAGGAATAAGCACATTCATTTCAGACGATTTTGAACTTACAATTTCAACATCTAGAGTTTCTTTACTGAGATACATTTGACAACCATCTGTCTTGTCTATAGATATGGTTGGAACTCTACCCAATACCTGGAAAGAATAGCAAGCCAGAATAACAATCAAGTAAACTAATAACCTAGACCAACAAAAAAAATTTGTTTGAAAACTTGTTTAAGTTTAGTGGCTCAGAGGCGTCTGAAAAGAAGATGGCCAAGTGACCTCCTTACTTGAACTTAGATTTGAGTACTACCAGTGGGTAGTTTCTCTACATTTCATTATCATGTCATTATATATCACTTAGCCTATTTACTTGTTGTATTATTGTAATACAGTTGTAGATATCAATAAATAAATTTAAAAAAAAAACTTTAGTGGGTAATCTTTACAGATTTTTATGTGCTGAATTTATAACAAAACCTTAGTTTTTTGTATCACCTATAGTTTTCTTGGAACTTGGAAAATTGTTGTTCTCTCTTCCTGCAAACATGTTCTTTTCTTTTAGTCTAGAGCCAAGCAATTCAGCTTTTTCTTTCGTTAAGCCAAGATCCCTAACCAAGTTGTTAAGCTCAATTTGAGTAAACAGTTTAGGCTCTACATTTTCTGTAAACATTAGAATTCTTCATCATCTTGTTCATCTAACTCTGATTGCACATCAGAAAATACTTTCGTTGGAATAGGATTTAAATCATCTGGAGGTTCAGGGACCGGTAAATCTACATGGTGCCCTATTGGTCAGATGGTGGACAGAAGGTAAGGGTAGCTTATTACCTTCTTGTTTTTTGAGTTACGACCAGCAATATCTATATTGCAAAAGTAGCAATAATCGGAATGATTTCTTGGCTCCCTACATATCATAGGAACAGCAAATTTAAAGGTATTTTTTTTTCCTTTTTCGACCATTTTCTAAGTAATTATATAGATCTTCAACACATATATAACATACCTTACACGGGGCCCAAGATTTATCCTGATTACCAAGTTTACTTCCAAAGTATGATAGATAAACCTTTTTGAAAAAAGTCTGTAATGTTTCTTTGGTGTGTTTTAATCACAAACTCACAAAAATATAACGAAAACTGTCAGCAGAATTTTTACAACCACGATTAGACATTGTACTCAGCACATGTATCGGAAACGTGAAAGTGAGGTTAGGTTGACAGTAAACAAAACATCAGTTGTTAACAGAATAAATAATCAACCTTTTTTGGCCAGCAAATGTGTTTCAACAGTGCTACCTACTTCATCCACACCAATAGACCTAGTTTTTCAGTTATATTAAATATTAAAGCTGTTCAATTCTTTAAAAGTTGCTTAATTTAATAAATTATAAACTATAAAATGTGAAGAAATTGTGGATGATGCAGCTTTTTTAATATCATATTTGGATTCAGCACCCTAAAAACTACAGGAATAAGGTATTTTCAGTAAAAAAGTGTTTTCATTGTTGGCCTGTGTAATTAATGAATTAAGTCTATTGAGAATCTAATTTATATATTTTAAATCTAAAAAATATGAGCAGTAGACAGTAGACATGATATTTATACATATTAAATGAAATTGATATATAATTATTGTGTGTTAAACAGCATTTTAATAATTCATAGTGTTTAGTTCTGTATTTGATATTTAAGAATTCTAATTTTTTTATATATAATTCCAGATCAGTCTATTTGTTCACTGCCTACTAAATTAGTCATTTGTTAACCTCTTCCCAAAAAATAGTCGCATGTTATAATTCTAGAATTGAATTTCAGTTTGTTAGATTAGTTATCCCGCTTCTTCTATACCCCTTTTCTTCTTTCCGAATTGAGAGGACCGGCATTTGACGTACACTAGGGGGAGCTCACCTACGAGACGTCAGTGAAGAGAGGAAGGTGGGACAAGTTTTCGGTAAGCCAGTTTCATTTCCTTGTTTGATTTTTGTTTTCCTTTCTTTATTGCCAAGTTGTCCGAGGGCGACTTACCGAGTAGTAACGTATCTCAGTTAAATATTTTTGTTCATTAGAAAATTTAATTTAGTTTATTTTTTTAATTTTCCATTTTGTTTTATTATAATTTTTCCTATTTTTTTGTTTTATTTTATTTTATTTCATTTTATTTTTTTCAATCGCGTTTCATACACATAGATAATAATAATATTTTAAAATTTAATACCATTCATCATTTAAGACTTATTAAAGGAAAATGTTGTGCGGAATGAAGTATAGCTTGAAGGTTAACATCTGATGCTCATGAAGAATAGAAGGTACCAAGGAATAATGAGTGAACCTGGATCAACATGATGATGGATTTCTTCCTATTTCATAATTTTAAGATTTATTTCAACAGAAGCCTTACCTGCATCTGAACCGATTGACAGTTAACTACTTCAATGGAAGACACAAGTGAGTCAACAAGAACTGAAGTCTTGCGGCACGAATCAAGGAATACAGAATTCACTTTTCCTTTCACTGTCAAAGTTGAATTGATACAGCCAAACATGTAGACAACATTGTTCATATCAGCACCTTCAACTATCAAATTTGGGTTGTCTTTTTGATGTTCCTAAAAGAAAATTGAAACATTAATATTAAAAACATTTATTAAAACTATTATTTTTTCAAGTTGAAATATATTATAAATATTTTTTTTTAATATTTTTATTTTGAAGAGAAAAGATTTGTCCTGGCCGGGTTTCGAACCCGGGTCTTCCACATCTCTAGTGCGGCACACTTCCAAATAAATTATATATATATATTATACATACTTTTATATTTTACATTCTACATTTTTAAAATGTGGTAATGAATCATAGAAAGTTATGTAAGAGGATAAAAACAAAATTCAATATTTTGTTAAAAAATAATTTATGGAGTTAAAAAAGCAGTAAATCAAAGAATCTTTGTATACAAAAGAGAATTACATTTTTGCATGTACTAATTTAAAATTCATGAAGAGAAGCAGATTTAGATCACCCATTGAACATTTCTGCAAGGAATTTTATAAAACAAGGAAAATGTGATCTCAATAATGATCTGCACATTTTAAAAGGTGGTGAACAGTCCTTACCATTTCATCCGGTCCGTTGTAATAAGCTAAAATCGAATGTGGAAATCTGGCTTATGGTAAATGTGAAAGTATAGGCTAGGCATGCTCAGTAAAATAGGGAACCAGCAAAATTCACCCATAGAAAATCTGATCTAATTTTCTTCAAAATATTTTTATATTTCAAAATCGTATATCTTGCTTCTTAAAGTATGATTACATCTGTCTCAGGCATAATAACAGGATAAAAAGCACCTCGAAAAAGCTACTTTGTTTTCATATTCAGTTTGCAGTTTTTAGGTTGCTCAATGAATAATTAACTTTTTTTATGACTTTGTTGTTTACCTACAAATCTAATTGATTGAAGAAATCAATGAAAAGTTTAATTTTTAAATTCTTGAAAAATGTATGCACGTATTCTGAATTGCACAGGGGACTTTGGAAGAAGGAAGGGAAGATCTCCATATCCACTAAACAGTCCATAGAAAAAAACATTATGTCAATAATGAAGAGTTGCTTATAAAAATAGTTCCGGCTCCGACAATTATAGGCATTAATAACTGTTGTTATTTTAAGTTATATCTAAGATAAAAAAAAAATTCTCTTTTTGTACCTTATACTTAGCATTGTTTTCATAAATTGTATTTTGAATTTGGGTGTTCTTATTTTTACTTACGTAATTATTAACAGTACTTTATCTTTTAGAATTGTAATAAAATATTTATATTATATAAAAATATAAGAATGAAGTTTTTTATTGCACATGCAATATAATATATGAACATGTTTAAGGTGAATAAGGAAAAAAAAGTTAAATCACTTACAATAAGCCACTTCTTGCCATCCCTTTTAAACACAGGAGGTTTGGTGGAAGGTGGGGTTGGAGCTGTTACTCCTCCAATGGGTTTAACAGGAGTTACAGGTTTAAAAGGAGCGGGACCTGATCGTAAAGCTGGATTTTTGTGAGTCTGCATCTCAGAAGTGACTTTTTTCAAATCTAAAAAATAAAATTACTTTTAAAAAATGTGATTTTTTAATAGAATAGTTTACAAAAAAAAAAAGTGTATTTAGAAAAATATAACAAATCATTAAGACCAGATGGTAACATACATTATTTGGTATAACTAATATAATACAATTAAGCAGCAGATTTTAAACAAATTTTAATTGCCATGTGTTGTGGAGGATATGCTATTAATAGCTTGAACAATACTATTAAGGCCTTCTTATTACGTGAATATTTCATAGAAGCTTGCTCGTGACCTAAAAACATTTGTTATATAAAATTCCCAAGAAAAGGTAAAGTCCACAGTAACACCTAACTAAGAATATTTTTAAAAGCAGCAAGGCTCAACAAGAACATTTTATTTTTTCATTAATATTGGTGAGACAGAATTTTATTTCTAGATTATCTAAGGAGATTCTGTTCTGATTGAGTCTGAACCAAACCAAGCCAAACTTGTAGGGCAAGTAAAAAAATGGCTAGTGTTGTAAATGAATTATTTCGACTTGAAAAAGAAATGAAACTTGATGCAATCAAGAACTGTATTAAATTTAATCCAGTCAAATGTCCTTTGAGAGAAAAAGGAAATAAAGCAAGCTTAATGATTATCTTATAATATCCAGGGTCTTTTATTAATAAGTTTATTGAGTAAAGCTCACCCCTTAGATCTTCAACCAGTTTAAAGATTATGGAATGCACAAACCCAGCACTTAGTTTTGGTATTAATAATATTACTATGCCAGAGAGATTATTTATATTTCCAATAAAGTTAAAAATAAACATTATTAGCTTCTGACATTTTTTCTAATATTCCTGTTCATACAATTTAATTATAATTTTAAGACTATTTTTAGAGATTAATTAATGTTTTGTTCTCATTTGTGCCCAATATGGATTACTTTACAATGTAAAGCAGTTAACAATTAAGAAGTAATCCCTACTCTAACACAAGATACATTTATATTTTAATAATACCTAATATCTTTAATTAACCCAGGTTTATAAGAGAGCATTTGATATAACATGAAAATCATTAATAGCAAGTATAATTTATAAACCTTACCAGCATAAAACAAATACATTTGAAATTATAAAAACGATGAACTAACTATCCAGAAACTAGTAACAACTATAAGTTTCATACTTCAAGTTAAATTAATTTTAATATTTAGAAAATAATCACAGTATTAAAAAAAAACTCTAAAATATATTTTATATACAAAATATATTATATATAAATATTTTTAAATCACAAACATGAAAAGAAAATTCTGTATGAATCTATTTAATGCAGAAAGTAGTATTTAATAATCAAAGTAACAAAATATTCATGGTGTATAACTACTTTGCATTCAACTGAAAAATTTATAGTTAAATATTATCAAAATTATTTCTGCTTTAATTTTATTGTTTTTAAAACTATCACTGATGTTAAATCCCGCAAAATACAATCACTCAAAATAAAAATAAAACCAAGATACAAAAAGTTCAAGGCAAGCCCTAACTATAATTAATCATATTGAATGATAATTGTTGACCTTGATAATAGATGTGGAAGAAATTGGTCCGGGTAGAGGTCACAATGAATTTCTCGTAGAATTTGAGAAAAACTTTATTGTTTAGCCAACGTTTCGACCTACTTTGTAGGTCTTCTTCTGGTGCTCACTGGTCCTCCCACAGCCCTGAAGAAGACCTACAAAGTAGGTCGAAACATTGGCTAAACAATAAAGTTTTTCTCAAATTCTACGAGAGATTCATTGTGACCTCTACCCGGACCAATTTCTTCCACATATAATTAATCATTATTGCTTTGAGTTCAACTTCCTCAGCATAGCAGAACTTGACAGCAACAATTATTCAAATAATATTAAATTTTATTAAATCAGTAATAACTTTTAATAATTTCAATTATTACAAATTTTACAGTTGAATTCCGAGTAGTTAGTTTCCAAAATTTCTGCTGGATAGCAGTAATGCGGCACCTTGAGCTGATAAGGAAGTAATAAAAAATGGCAATTGTCTACTCTATGGGGCCCCATGATTTGATACCATATAAACAATGATTCTATGAATGAACAGAAATAACAACTATAAAGATATGTTCATTTGAAATTAAATATTTTGTTCTAACCACAAATCCTTTGCATCTTTTAAAATAGTCTCAAAGGGATTCTCTTATTTTAATAGTGTCCTCCTCCACATCAATTCTACAAGATATGAAGAAAGGAAGTCTCTTCATGTTCCTCTTCTTCTTTTGTTTGGTTGTTGGTGATTTTAGGTGTAAACCACTCAGGTCATCAACGTCTTATTCTTTTATAACTAAATTATTAAAATATTACATCTAAGACAATCTGAATAATATAACTTCATAGAATATCCATCCATTAGTGCATATCTTGTCCTTCGAAATAATGTCCTTTTCCTGAAAAAATGTTACTGCACTTTCTTCATAACTAATTGCACTAAAATCCATTTCACATTGTACGTATTAAACTATATTAATAATCTTTATTGTTTTTGCACTAAAGGAATAAGACTAATATATTTAAAAATTAAGTCATGTTACTTATAAAGGTAATATTCATAGAATCCCTGTCTGATATCAAATTAAGGGGGCCTATATACCAGGTCTGCAAGTTTAAAATGTCGTTTTAATTCCAATAGAATGCGCTCTTAGCCTATTGAAGGATTTGCTTATCTCTAAACGCTATTTTGTTTGTTAGTCATTTGTTTACAAAAGTCAGTTGTTTTTAAGTCGTTTACGTGGACGTATCATACCTTTCTTTGGTGTTAAAAATGTCTAATTTTAAGCCAAATAAAGAGCATTTGCGGCATGTCATGATTTTCTTATTCAATCAAAAGAAAAAGGCATCTGAATGTCATCGAATTCTTGTTGAGACTTATGGCGATCTTGCTCCAACCGTCAAGACATGTGAACGTTGGTTTCAAAGTTTCAAACATGGTGATTTTGATGTTACTGATAAAAAACGAGAAAATCGACCAAAAAAGTTTGAGGACGTCGAATTGCAATCTTTATTAGACGAAGACAATACCCAAACCCAACAAATGATGGCAGAACAGTTGAATGTCACCAGACAAGCCATTTCCGATCGCCTGAGAGCTATGGGAAAAATTCAAAAGGTTGGAAAATGGGTTCCACATGAATTGGACGAACGACAGATGGAAAAACGAAAAATTGTGTGCGAAATGCTGCTTTTACGCCACGAAAGAAAGGGTTTTTTGCATCGAGTTGTAACTGGCGATGAAAAATGGATTTATTTTCAGAATCCCAAACGAATAAAATCATGGGTAACGCCAGGACAACCATCCACATCGAGTGCAAGACCGGATCGTTTTGGGAAGAAGACAATGCTGTGTGTGTGGTGGGATCAGAAGGGAGTAGTCTACTACGAGCTTCTCAAACCCGGCGAAACAGTCAATACCGACCGCTACCGACAACAAATGATCAATTTGAGTCACGCATTGATCGAAAAACGCCCAGAATGGGCTCACAGGCACGCCAAAGTCATTCTTCAGCATGATAACGCTCCTGCACATTCAGCCAGATTGACTAAGGAAACGATTTCGCTTGGTTGGGAACTCCTACCCCACCCGCCGTATTCACCTGACCTGGCGCCTTCTGATTATCACCTATTCTCATCGATGGGACACTCATTGAATGAGCAACACTTTAACAATTTGGAGGATGTAAGAAAATGGCTCGATGAATGGATTTCAAATAAAGATGAGGCATTCTTTTGGAATGGTATCCATAAATTGCCCGAGAGATGGACAAAATGTGTAGAAAGCGAGGGCCAGTACTTTGAATAAAATATATTATACTTTTTTTTGTAAATTAAATTATATTTTAAGAAATAAACGACATTTTAAACTTGCAGACCTGGTAATATACAAATCCCACTAAAAAATTAAATTAAATTAAAAATTAAACCGCTTACTCTTTGTGATGCCCTCGCCCTGATTGATCTCAGCAAACAACGCTGACCTCTCGTCACCGCCTGAAGAGGAGGTGTCACTAAGCAACAGAGTATCGAGAGCAAGAGGCGGTGGTGGTGGGGGAGCAGCAGGACCAGAGCCCTTGGCTGCCCATACCAACCCGGTGGTGTGCACTTCCTTCACGTAAGCTTGCAGTTTGGTGAGGCTTTCAACCCAAGATCGGGTCCAATCAACGTGGGTCTTGTCTCTAAAAAAAAAAAAATTAAAAATGTTAATAAGTTAGTTACTTTAGAGAGATTTTAGATTTTCAATTTAATAAAATACAGACTTTATGTATTTTTTATATTTTTCACATCATGAGGTTGTCACAAAAGACTACCAACTTGTAGATTACATTCTACTATTGATCATTATGTTTTCTATTTATAGCTATAATTAATTACCAGTAAATTGATAGAAAGGAAATGACAGTAAAGTTTAGCAGGCTGAATCAACATCGACCTCAAAATCAGAATCAAGAATTGTAACAATTTATTTTGAATTAATTAACGGACAATGCCTAGAAACTTTATAATATATATATGTACATTTATAAACAATTTTATAAAATATCTTAAAATAAAATACCCTAAAGTGAGGTAATTAACCTTAAAGCAACTACTAATTAGTAATATTTGAGAAATACCCAAAATAAATAATGATTATGAAGTTCCCAAGGATGAGCTAGACTCACTCAATACTATACTTGACAACATGAAATTAGGCGGCTCAAAGAAAATGCGGTTGAAAAAGAAAATTGCCAAATCGTTCTACACTAGCGTACCAAGGGTAAAAACCAAATAACTGAAACTGGGAGAACTAGGCAACATGGCTAGCACATTGTTGTTAAATATTGGCAGTTTTGAGTAAAACCACACCCACATTCTCGTTACAAGCGGCAACACCGCATTTTCTTTGAGCCGCCTAATTTTATGTCGTCAATTGTAGTTCACACTTTATTTATAAATTAATTATATATAATAGTAGAGGATAGCAAAAAATTAAGCAAAGATTACTGAGAAAACATAAGCTTGATAAACTTATGAGAATAATTTAATACTAATACACAAACTGACTCACAAAGCCTTCTTATCTCCAAGAATAGTCATTAAGCAAAATAAAAATATAATAATTAATAATGATTTACTGAACAATGTTGGTTCAGTCTGCAATAACTATGTGATAATTGAACCAACCCAATATATTGTAAAAATGGTTTGAATGGAATTAGTGCTTACGATTTCAACTGAGAAATTAGAAGAAAGTCTTACATTAGATAGTATACATATATTCTTATTAAATAATAAAAAATAATTTGTGGATTATTGAAAGCCTTTGATTATTGATGTAAGGTTACTTGAGCAACCTTGTGTTATTTATCTTTATATCATCTGTGATATTATTTATCTTAAAAAAATCTTCTTCATTGATTATAGACAAATGTTAGCTAAACTTACTGTTGAATTTACACGTAATTTAATTCTTTACTATTACTGAAATAAATCACGTTTTAAAAGATTTTACATAGATACTAATGTTTCAATCCTACACTGTTATTTTGTAATATCTGAATCAGAAATAAATACAAGGATTGATTTTCTTACTTCTCTTTCCAATCTTTAAGAACCCTATTTGTGTAAAATTGTCCAGCATCGTTCATTTCCTTTATATATGGAGCCGGAGCCGGTTTCTGAAACAAACATACTTTATTTTATATGAATTTAGAGTAGTTTTAAAAATATAATTAAATGATAATACCTAAAAGCAAACCTTTAATATACTTTAAAATGTTTCTATAAAGGGCCAAATACAGGTGCAACATATTCAAACAAACAAAAGCTGATACACAATACCAAATTTCTATTTGTACCTGTCATTCAATCAAGAGAAAGAGAAATGGAGGAATGTATGAGGGGAACTGCAAATCCAATTAGTGCCAACTTTATCTGAACACCTCAGAAACAGTCTTTAACAGGAATTTTGAATTTCATATAAACAGATTTAAAAACACAGTTACTTAAAGTTGTTTTTAGTGTAAGATCGTTTTCTTTGTTTTGTAAATCTAATTTTGCTATCAGATTCATTTATTTATTCATCAAATCATCATGTTTAATATTTTATAACAACTAGTCGAAAAAAAGTAGGCATTTTTTTTTCTGCTAAAATTTGAAATTTTCTGCATAGTACCCCAAAAAATTATCTCCTAACCATTTCCAAACTGACAAAATAAACAATAAAATAAATAAGTTACACTTATTAAGGTGTTTTTATTAACTACACCCCCAACTATTTCTTCCTTATGTTAGAAGTTACAGTCAATCAATTCTTCTCTAACATAAAATAAAATTTAGGCATCACTTCATCTTTGTGGAAGAAATGACAAATCAGCCCAAATTTTGCAGGAGGAAGGGGAGAGGTTAAAATATTTGTAAACGGTGAGGTACTGCTTCTTATAGTTCTTTTGATTCTAAATGATCACTCCTATGATGATACAGTAAATAGTTTAGATTTAGCTTTGAGGCTAATCATTACTTGTTTGAATCTGTCATTGATTAATATGAAATAAGCCTATTTCAAGTATATTTTGTTCCAGGTTACAACTGTAGTATACATTCTATAAAAAGACTTTTTACGGGGCTATTTTAGCTGTTTAAGAGCATTGGTTTAATAACTTGAATACTTTCCATTGAAACCTTGATAACCTACAGAAATATAATGGATGGATTAGATGGTCTCTCTGTTTGACATCAACCTGAGGGGCAAGCAACTGATTTATGGTCTTGTATTGCCTGAATCCCTTATGGAATGATAAGTTAAGATATAACAATCATAATATTGTATATAAAATTTTAATAAGAATAAACTTTGTTAAAATTTTCATAAAAAAATTGTATGACGAACAACCAAAAATGATGATTAGCTGTAATGCATCATTCATTACTTGCCACATACATAGCATCATCACCAAAAGTAAAGCACTATTACTAAATGAGCTGTTATTTTTGAAAACGGTATAAGTCCATTTAGATCTAAAAAAAAAAACTTTCTCCTAGTAAATGATTTTAATTAATGTTATTTCATAATACAATGTAAAAGGTGTAAAGGGTTTAAAACATCACTCTTTGCTAAGTGATAAAAACACTTATTGTGTACTCATATTTTAAAAGTAATTCAAATGAAAATCTTTATATATCGCTAATATGAAAAAATGGACTAACACCACTTTCAAAAATAACAGCTCAAATAATACTGACCATAGTAACCCAGCCGAGAGCAGGAACACTTTCCGATATAGCAGAGAGGTGATTGAAGAAAGGTGACGCTCTATTCTTATCCCGCACTGATTGAATCTGCTGGATGTAGGTAGATAATGGTGCTAAGAGCGACACTTGTTCTGACTGGTCTGGCTCAGGCCTGCTACCAGCGATTTCAATGTAGTCCAGCTGAGCTCTGTTAACAAAAATAAATAAAGATATAAATACAAAACCAAACAAACTCAAAAATAAGTTAGTCACTAAATAAAACAACTACAATGTTTATCAGGAAAAAAAACAACCTATTGTTTTAACTAATATTATAATAAAAAAAAGTTAATGGTCCTGTACATAGGCCAAAAGATTAAATTAATAACTCTTTATTCAACATAAATCATAGCTTGTAAATAGAGAGGAATTAAAAAAGTTAATCAATATACTATAAACTGGAGTAACTTTCAACCAACTCGCATTTTAAATTTGGATTTTTTAAGAAGACTCATTATAAACATCTTTGATAGAGACAAACGGAAATAAAAAATTATAAGAAAAATAGTAACGAGCTTGCTTATAACAAAAATTTAAATTTTGATGGATATAAAGTTATAAACCTAGTTTTAAATTTTAAATAATAATAATAAATAGCATTATTTTTAAGGATACTCACTTAAAAGCATTTTGTACAAGGCTTGCCTGTTCAGCAACAGGGCCCCCTATTTTTTGGGACAGGCTGACAAATGTTGAGAGAGGGCCATCTATGATGTCCCGGAATCCACTAGTGTTAGCAACCATCTCCGTTACAGTCTCACAACAAGGACTGTTTTCTAATACTGGAATATCATAAGAATAAGATTAGTAAACATAAAAATATAATATAAATTAAAATAACAGAAATATTAGCAATCCAGTTATGAATTAAAGTTTTCAAAGCAAGGATATTTTTTCATGACAACCATGATATACATTCAAAATCCCTGAATTGTAACTTGTTGCAAATTAACTTTAGTTAAACAGTTGCTTTAGGATGTTTTATTTTGAGAGTGACTTTTAACTAAACTAGAGTTATCTCAGTTGATAATGAATGTTGGACTGAGAACATTAGTAAATATAACGGTTTTTTAATCAGTAAAAATTTTCTTTGGAGAAAAGCGAAAATTTGTTTAAACAAATTTGATTTACCACTTTTTTTTAAGATTAGCATCTTATCTAAGTGTTGGTATTTTATATATTAGTATTTATATATTATATTTTAAATATGCCCAATGGCATTTGAAACACCAGTTTTGTTCGCTGGAGAGGCATGAGAGAATGTTATAGATTTGAATATGGAATCAAAGGAAACTTCAGAGAAAACCTTTTTTTTTTTTTTTTTGCAGATTTTTATAGGGTGTCAATTGGATCTATAAAAAAAATGGTACTGCTTCAGCAAAACACTTCTAAAAGTATTCAAGACCATCCAGCAGTTAGGAAATTGGATTTAAATATTTTTTGTAAAGGGATAACAATAGAAATTAATACCATTACATCAGCAAAACAATTTTAATTTTAAGTATTTTTAATGAGTATTTTTTATTAACCAGTAATTAAATTATTTTATAACTGTAATTGGTACTTGTGTATTAGCCGATATCCATGAAATCTACCTCCTTATCTAGTATAACCTCTTCTTATTACTTATCACATTTGAGTCATTTGTGTGTGCTTTATTGGAATGTTTTTGTTTGTTGTCTATTTAAATTTCTGTATTGTTTATTAAATTTAATTTTGTGTTTTTGTTTTATTCCTTTTGTTATTGCCTACTTAAAATAAACAGGACAAAACTTTGGAAATAGCCGTCTTTAAAAGAAGAAGCTGTGAAATACTTCTAGATGTTCGGGATAATTCTAAAGATGAAATTATGGTCATCAGCAAGATTTATACAAGCATAGAAATGGATATATTACCGTCGAAATTGTAGGAAAAACATTTCTATAAGAGAAGGGACATGTCTAGAGGGGTCTATAATTAGTGTTTTATAATTCAATTTTGTATATTTTAATTTACTGAATTATGAATAAAATGGTAGATGCTTTTGAAAAAGGTAGATCAGAAATATAAGTCTTTAGGTTATCAAAAACGGCGGATAATAGTCTCTGGGTAACAGCTAATACACAAGAATTTAAGTGCGAAAATTAGTTATAGTGAAAATAACATCAGACTAAATTCATTATGAGAAACATTCACACAATGTCAATAATGAGCTACATCAATTCCGGAGTAACCGAATTGAGTAAGCAAATAACATGAGTTAAGGGAACCCCACACCAAAGCCAATATGAAGGAAAGGGACCTTACAAAGTCCCCTCATAACCCCGACCATGAATTGACAAGATTGGATTTAATATCATCTTTCGACCCTTTTCCGTCGGTTCTCGCTATTCATAACCCTTCAGGGTTTATTCCACACCCGGATTTCGGAATATGTACCACTCAAGCGGAACCATTTTCTCGCCCTCTGTTTTACTAATATTTTATAGGACTGCCGGCGCTGAGGCTATCATCAGAGAAGATAGTCGCGATTCGAATCGACAGCTCAACAGTATTAAAAGGATATGTAGGGAATAGTTGGGGTTCGCTAAATGAAATTAAACAAAATAATAATTATAACACATTATGTTTAATTATTATATATATCAATGATATATATATATATATATAGGAGCTGAAGTTTCGGGGCCTAAATTATAGACCATCATCAAACCAGTAGCTGGGTAGAGGGGTTGGTACCTGATAGTTGATCTTAACGTAAGGCCGAAGAGTCAGCACACAATAAATAACAAGTTATAATTATTAGAGCATATATTGAATTCAGCTGTTATTTTTGGACAGTGGTGTAGTCCAATTTTTTCATATTCGCGATATCTAAAGGTTTTCACTTGAATTACTTTAAAAATTAAACGGGCAAATGCTTTTACAAGTTAGCACTTAGCAAAGAGTGACGTTTCAAACCCTATACATATTTTAAATTTTATTATGAAAAAATCATTAAAAATAATAAACTTTTTTTTTTCATCCAAAAGGTCTAATCAATTAATTACTTTAATTCATGATCGCACTGTCGAAATATTTCTACATTTTTTTACACCTAAGGCTAACCGTTTTCACAACTACAGTTTTTATAGTTAGAAAAAATAGGGCTATGAATTTATTTATATTTTTATCATATTCGGTCCAGAGATGTTTAAAAATTTAATTTATGAAGGGAGGAAGATCATTTCGATAATATAAAAACATATTAGATACAACTGAATTAACGACATAGCGCACAAGTTGACATAATTAAAAGGAATAAACTAAAAGACGAGGATAAATAAAGTGAGGGAGAGAATTAATTGGGCACACAAGTGTTTTCAGCTGAAAGAGAGAGTCGTAGACTTGGAAATGAAGAACGTCTAAAAGAAAAAAATGAGCCACGGTAAATTGAGAGAAAGTGCTTAAATGAATCCAGAATGCTGAGAAAATTACTTACTAAGTAGGGAACGAAGTAGCCAAAAGTAAAATAATTTTATCAACATCAACGAAGTTTCTCGCAAATGGAATTTCTCGCAAATGAATAGTTCTAAACTGGACAAAACCTTATTTTTTCCCCACTTCACAAGCGAGCAATTCGGAGTAAATAATTTTTTTTGTAATGTTAATATGAACTAGAATAAATGAATCGATTTATTTGATGTAATATAGAAGAGTTGCCCTTTATACTATCCAAGCTTTTTCATAAAAATATTTCCGTCTTTGAATAAAAGTAGTACATAATATCAGAGAGCATTCTTTATGATCTTAAAAAAAACATATTCTACTATTAATTACGTTTTAAACCTTCAAGAAACAGGTTTTGTTAGAATATCTACTGTTTTACATTTAAACGTTTTTAAATTTAAGAATTGTTTTAAAGAAAAGATTTGTTTTTCTGAAACACAA
Organism: Arma custos; assembly: GCA_037127475.1. Lineage (NCBI taxonomy): Eukaryota > Metazoa > Arthropoda > Insecta > Hemiptera > Pentatomidae > Arma > Arma custos. The sequence goes on along the minus strand of CM073760.1, from coordinate 94,184,421 downwards.
CAAAAAATCATAGTGTTGATGTTTCAGAAAAATTTATTTCGGAGAAAAATTAAACAAAAGAAATTCATTAGTTGATCGGAATTGACAGCAGTTATTCTCACATCTTTCCCGGAAAAAAACAATAGAGCCCTTTACCTATTTAATACGTTTACCCAGAAAAAGGTCCATTAAAGATAATTTGAATAAAGATAAATTGAAGTTTTAATAACGATTATTGTTAATAGGGGAATTTTGATATTTTCTATTATATATTGAGATTTTTTGTCCTTTAGGATTCATTAATATAGAAGGATTCTTGCACCAAGTTACTATTTTTAAACCGCTCTACGCGAAGAATGGAATGTTGTAGCAGGCTATTACTTATACAAGAAGGCTGTTACTTATATATATATATATGTGTGTGTGTGTGTGTGTGTATATATATATATATATATATATATATATATATATATATATATATATATATATATATTAATTATGGTTATTGTTTAATTATTTAAATTTTTTTTTTAATTTTGAAGAGAAAAGATTATTTCTTGGCCGGGATATGTATATATATAATCTTTTTGAGAAATATCGTTTATTTAACTCTTAATGGAGCAGCATAATAGTTGAAAATATGGTTTTAAAAATATGTAGTTATTATTTCACTAGATTTACACGATTTTAAAGTTTGGCCAGGTATTTTTGTAATCATCATAGTCAGAAATGAATTTGAGAAAAAAGAAATTTCATGAATGCATAGTGCATAATGATGTGTTAAAAACAAATTTAATTAATATTATAACATAGTTCGTTTTTATTTTCCCTGGCGAATCGTGATGTTTGTTTGTTTGTTCATTTAACGTCACTTTATGCTGCTAGGGCTAATCGGACGATGCTACAGTGGGAGCTCTAAATTTTGCCTATCCAGGTTTAATTAGGATAGGGATTTTTAACGAGTACCTGACATCGTACAGGCTCGAGACCCCCGTTTAACGTCCCTTCCGAAGGACGGCGTAACTAAGGATTTTTTACTCCCTTAAAAAAAATCCTAGGGCCACCTGCCGCGAATCGTGATGTTTTACTACCGCAATAAAAAAACTTTAATTTCATATGACATTTATCTAATATATAAATATAATATATTTATTTTTCCTTGAAGTTACATCATTTATCATATCTTCAATCATTATTTCAAAAGTATATTTCTATGGATGTTACTACCTAATATTTATTTACCCCGATTTTTAGCGTTAATTTCTACGATTTTAAATTAATAAAATATCTTGTTGTAAATGGGCTGAATTCAAAAGCTTAGAATACCGGACACTAACTGCCGTAATTCATGATGTAATTATGTACAATGTATTGTAGTATAGTCTAATTAAAAAATTGCTATAGTATTAGTTCGGTGTATGAGTACTACAGTCAAAAAAGTAATTGTCATAATACCCAAAAAATCTTTCAATCATCCATGCTTTAAATTAAATATTGATTTGTACGATATGTATTTTAATTTTATAATGATTTAGAAAATTAATTTTAAAAAATGTGAAAATTGCACTGAGTCTGAGAATCACCTACACAGCAATATGGTTTTTCATTTAAAAAATAAACAAATATATTTATGTATGAAAATATTTACCTACTGGTTTTCATTCTAAGAAGCTTATAAAACATTTGTTCTATTAATTTGTAATTAACAAGTAATATCTTGAACACTGCCTTATTTAATTCTAATAATAATAATAACTTTTTTCATACGGACTCTTGATATATAAAAATAATTTTTATTAGCAAAAAGTAAGGGAGATGTTAAAAACTACACATTTCTAAAGAATTATTTAAACATAATTATGCCTTCTTATACATAAAATGTAATCTGTAAATACATAAAATATAAGTACATATTCGCAAGGAACACAGTAAACTCAACATGAACGCTAAGCCCAAGCATGCAGGTGAGAGAAGAGACGAGCCTCATTACAAGATATTTCGCTATCTCGTATAACGGATATACAAGACAAGGGTTTTAATCGATTTGCGGAGGTGTATTAGATTTTTCTTCCTCATCAGTCAGGAATCCCATCACCTTACAACAACCTGTATAGCGAAAACAAATTGAGAAAATATAATTTTAATGTTCAAAGAGAAAATCGTTACTGGCATGGAGGGATAAAAAAAGAGGTTTAAGCAAGAACCGAAGCCTTAAAAAGGGGACAAGTAAATTTTATTATGAACATAATCCAAGAGTTAAAACGGTTTTATTTTTCCCTTGTAATAAAATTAATGAAACATAAAATGGTAGCAGTACTTTTCTTATAGATCTCTTCTTTTGTTCCTATTTTTTTTTTTTTTAAGAATTGACTTTACTTACTTTGAAGGAAAATATTTTAAGTATCTTAATTATTATTATTAGAAATAAAATAAACAACAAAATTAAAAGGAAAATGTTGAAAACTGTTCCAATAACAACTGCTACTGGTAACAAAACTAACTATAGCCGATGCAAAGTCTGTTAATTATCTAAATAAAAATAGTTGACTAACGAATAATTTATTTTTTTGTTTTCTTGTTTATTGTTCTATTCTTATCAAAGTATCAACAAGATAGACAGTAAAGAAAAGAAAAATTTCCAAACAATAACATTTCCTACTATATAACTATATGTAACAGTTCACACTATATGTAATCATACCAAGTAAAATATATTAATTATATCAGCAAAGAATTACTGAGTAATTACAGCTCTGATATTATTATTAATTTGTGTATTATATATCACTAATTGTATAATTCAAGTTTCCATAAGAAACATTAAGTGAAGCTTGAACACAATTATTCACAATTAGTGACATCTGCTAAATTTTGCCCTTTGATAAGAGATGCTGGGGCTACAAAGGAATGGCAAATGAAATGAAACCATAGTACGGTAAAAGTAAATGATATTATTATAGATCGAAAGGCATTTATGATGCCTCATGCTTTAAGCATTCTCACGACATTAAACTATGAATCGAAAATGAGAGATAATTTCTTAACAAAATGCTGCCATTTATGAAGGAAGTGTCTTTGGAATGGCCATTAAGGGTTACTTTATTCAAGATGTTGTTCGTATATGAACTTATTTATATTTCATAAACAACATTTGCAATCCTGCATGCATAATTAAAATTTGTTAATTAACCTACTTCAGCTCATTTAGTACTTAAGGACTAAATTAAATTCACCATAAAAAGCTAACTTTATTTCTGGTATTGGTAGACTTTTCAGAATCATCTTTTTCAACATCCTTGACTGAAATTATAATATCTACCTCTGAACACAACTAATTTGTAAGCCAGTTTTACTAGTCTGAATTTGTAGCAGTCATGGTCATTAAAAAATAAAAATTCCAAATAAAACGATAAAAAATGTGTTTTGCTCATAAATGAAATCATAATTATTCTAATAAATGTTCCATAGACACTAAGATAAAATTAAGAAAGACAATAAGATGATTTAGAAGAATTAAATAAATCTATAGCTTCATGTTGTAAAAAGTGCTTCTACTCATGAGCACATACTCCCGAGATTTTTAATTGTTTATTGTTATAAGCTCAGTTAAATCCACAAGTTGTCAAGGTATTTTAGCCATGAAATGAAAAAAACAAAAATCAACTCCCGGGGTTCCGTGAAAAACTGCCAAGCATAATTGAGAGAGCATTCAGGTGGTCCGGAAAGCTCAAATTTATTGCCCCATACCTTCAGGAAAATATTTATCTATCTCTATTCACTACTTTCATTCAAGTATGGAAGGTTGGCATAACTGATAAACTGCATACATTTTTCTTTATTAATAAGTCAGTGAACACCAAAAGCGTTCAACGATGAAGCTTGATATACGATTATATAACACTATTTATTATTTTTTCCACAGATAAAATGAAGGGCACAATTGTGGATAAAGTGAGTTATTCATTTAATGCAAATCTTAGTAATGTAGAACATTTTCGTAACTGAGCAATATTGGAATAAAATAATGAATAATGAAATACTGCCAGTATCATTGAGAGAGAGCATTCGGGTGGTCCAGAAAGCCAAATTTATTGCCCCATACCATCAGGAAAGTATTTATTATCTTTATTTAATACTTTCATTCAACTATGGAAGGCTGGCGGAACTGATAAACAGTTGTTTATTAAAAAAATCTTTTTAAAAACAACGGAACGGATGATAAAATTATAAAACTTAATAAAGATAAACATAAGTGTTAAGTTGTGGATAAAGTGAACGATCCATTTATTGCAAATCTCAGTAGAAAAAGAACATTTTTGTTACTGTACAATATTGAAAGTTGTACGAATACAAAAACCAGTAGAAGTAGACATTTTCTTGCTATTCTAAATCCTTTACTCAGAAGCAGAGGTTTATTTTTCTGCAAGACGAAGGAGATACAATATAGTGCACTTGTCAAAAATATCATGCAATATATCTCTGAGATTAGAACCTTAAACATAGTTCACGTAAATATAATTTTAAAAATAGAGAAAGATCTTTTAAGAGGTATATCAATATTTTATGTTATGCAAGTTATCAAAGTTATGCTCAGAGCGGTGATGCAGGAATAAGAATTCCAGTAAAAAAGAATAACTTTAAAAGTGATCGAAGAAGAAAAATTTAGTCGAATACCGATATCAATAATGGAATAGGAGGCAAGGGTTGAAGAAATATGAGAAGATCTCGAATACACTGGAAAAATAAAGTAGAGGAAAGAATGATCAGCCATTGATTGGCAGAAGAGAAATCGTTCTACTGGAAAAAACTGAAAGAGGGGCGGAATAGAAGATGTCTTTTCGTTAAAATTGACTACATCAGGCGTCCACGTCTAATGTATTTGCAGAAGAGTAGATAATATTTGCCAGTATAGATCGTATCCCAAATGTTCCCAGCTCATTTTTGGTTTTAATTGTACAAAAAAAAAACCTGTACCACTACAAACCATGAAGGGTCAGGGGTACAGTACATGGTAGAGACTGTATTGTTTCATAGACAACGGTTCTGCAAGGAGGTGACTTGTCCTAGGCCGCTATTTTTATAACATTTTATAGAGGCTGGGTGGGCCCCAGGAGGGTCCTAGATCCTATATGACCCATCTCCCGCTGCAAACAGACTAAATAAAAGTCATGGCCTGTAGCGGGAACTGAACCAGGATTTCCGGCATGGCAGCTCAATGCTCTACCACTGAGCCATTCCGCTCCTGTTAATTGTAAAACTATCTATAGAAGGTTCATAAAATAATGATTAAATAATACTTTTAATTGTTGTCTTACGCTACTTTTTCTTTTGGGCAATAAGCATTCCAAATTGCATTAGGAGACAAATCCAAACGGTTTGGATTTTTTACAAAGCACTTCTAGAACCATTATAATTATTCATAATTATAAACATTAAAACCAACTATAAATAGTCTGCGAGATGTTCTAAACAATGATGACGATGCATGTCTTTATTGGGAGGCTCGTCGCCAAATAGCAGAAATTCCATTTTGCATCAACAGCAGCAGAGAAATTTAATGGAATTGTGTAATGAAATTAACAAAGTCCATTTAAATTCGCCACATACACTTGACCAATAAAAAGATTTTACTATAATATATACTATAGCATATTTATTACAGTATTTTGTCCGAAAAAATGCCAAATAGGCTTTAAAACATGAAAACTTTCAAATAAAAATTACAACAGGTTTGACTTCATCTTGACGAACATCCTTAGCTTGATTGGTTGCAAATTAGTATTTAGAAGTTATGCTCTGTAAAGATCAATATTTAATAAGTATTCGAGGGTTATGATCAAACAAAATGCTTATGCCGTTATGCGAAGTTACTTTAAGAATGTATCAAATATGATACATCAATCTAGCAACAAATCTTAGCGGCCGATACATTAGATAAATTTTAAAAGTATTAATTTTGCATATTTATTATTTCAATAAATATTAACAAGTATACTACAATTTATTTTCTTTTATCTTATTGTTATATGGTATAATTTTTTAAATAATTTATTTGAAAAGAAAAGATATGACCAGGACCGAGACTCGAACCCGGGTCTCTCACACGGGTGGTGCTTTAGCCACCTCAGCCATCCTGGTTCGCTTCTCGGTCAGTCATATCCCTTCTTTTCACTTATCCTATATCTCCGTGTTCTCGCAATTTGCGATACATACACGGGGAGATATATTAAAAAAATTATACCATATAACTATAAAATAAATTATAATAATATTTAATGACGTAAGTCAACAAGACCCAAAAATAAAAGTAATGATTAATTAACATTCTCCCCGTGTATGTATCACAAATTGCGAGAACACGGAGATATAGGATCAGTGAAAAGAAGGAATATGACAGACCGAGAAGCGAACCAGGATGGCTGAGGTGGCTAAAGCACCACCACGGAGAGGTGGGAGACCCGGGTTCGAGTCCCGGTCCTGGTCATATCTTTTCTTTTCAAATAAAATATATAATAAATTTTCAATGTTTTCGAGGGTTTCCCGAATGTTTGGATGAATGTGTTGGGAATATGCAAACAGCTCTTTCAGTGACCTAAAATCGCTGCCAAGTCAAGAGGTCCTGGTCATATCTTTTCTTTTCAAATAAAATATATAAAAATAATTAACAAGTATAATTTGGGTAAATAATTATAAGGCAATATTATACAATCGATAAATATAAGCAGACAGATCGTGTTAAGTTTAGTTATCAGGCGGTGAAAAATGTTATATCACAACGCTGTCGTCCTTTTTTATGCCGAGCGGTTGATAAGAATGATTTGTGACTCTTTCCGATAGTCGCAGACTATGACCACGCCAAATAAATGTTTAAAGGCGGTGTCATATTTATAAATAAACGGTTAGACTATAAAATATACCTTTGGACAGTAATAAACTAACAAAATAATTAGTTAAATTGATTTGTTAAAAAATGCATTCATTCATCCTAAGCGCTACAATCCATCACTGGGTCTTGGCTGTAACAAGGATCACCATATTTACTATAAATTTATTTAGTATTTACTTTAGTATGTACTAAGTTAAAAAAGACTTAGTATATATTGAACTGTTGTGGAGTGCAGAACTATATTTCATTTTTTTTAATTTAATTTTTACTTAAACTGCTATTGTAGTAAGATGTGTTGTTATTCTATATTAATGTTATATTTAATTCATATAACAATATGAAATAGATTTCGACTATCACACTCTGGCAAGATCAGGTTGTTAATCAGGAAGTTCGCCTATACAACTGTTGTTGGGATACCGAAGGACGTGCAACAACAATAATTATTTCTTTTAAGAAATGTCTTGTTTGACGGTTAACATCAACAATTTACAGATTGAGGTCAATGACTGTAATTGCTTGAAATGCAAACATCAATGAGAGCTATAAACATTATATAAAACACCTCTTCTCTTTTTTCCAGCTAATAAGGGAATATTTTGCAAAATAATTTTTGGTAATTATTCCACAGGTTGCCGATTTGAGTCACAACAATAGAAAAGTAACTTTATTCTGGTACTAAGCCCCGCTAGTATAACAAACATGAACAGAAATAGAAACATAATATATATCCGGTCAGAAGACTTTCTTCTTCCTCTCTGTGTGTGGATGAGCCTCTACCCAACTTTGCCAGTCCTTTCGGTCCAGTGCCAACATCATCATCTGCTCCAAGGTTTAACCTTTTTCCTCTCCCAACTTGCGAACATATTCTCTATATGAAGTTCGAGGTCTTCCTCGTGGTCTTGTGCCTGTAGGTCTAGCTTCGAACACCTTCCTTGGGTCTCGAACGTGACTCATTCGGCTAATGTGTCAAAACCACCTCAGCTGCCGTTTCTGCAAGGAATCCCAATTCTTCCCTTATTCTTAGATTTCTCACCAGGTCTCTTCTTGTATTGATACAAATCATAAAGCGTGTAAAAAGTGATAGAAAACTAAAATGCATGCAATAATTTCTTTACTTTTTTGGGGAAAGAGAATGTGTATACTTCGGCAATCATTTCATATAGTAATGGACGCTTCATACATACATCATCTATACTTCGAAATGTTAGTTTAAACTTTTATTTCTTGATGAAATGATTACCGAAATCTACTCATTACCCAGAATTACGTACTCTTTTCCATGCTAAATCACACGATAACTTGTATTTTTGGAAAATATTAAAAATTAAACGAATAAGCAGTTAAAACTTGTAAAGCGACAAACTGCGGAACAGATATCTAATTTATAACAGTTATTATAGTAAAATTAAACAAAAATAAATAGATCCACGAGCTCGATTGAATAAAACTGCGGATTCTCACAATCATAGTTAATCTGCATTCAATTAAATAAGTAATTACCGAAATAGATCTCCCATAAATAGTAATCAAGCAAGATCAACATAAGCCTGGTTGAAATAACAAGTGTTAATAATCTAATCACGAAAACCTTACATGAATATTTATAATGAGGTAACCAAACCATAGGTAAAGACTTGTCATGGACAATTACCTGTAGGTGAGGAAGCGGGAAGCTTGCAGAGAAGGTTTTCGAACTTGACAGCTACAGATTCGAGCCTAGACACTAGACTCTCGAGTTCAGCGCAGTGTCCACCAAGAAAATTTTCCTCCGAAGGTCCTAAAAGACAAAAAATAATAATAATAATAAAAATGACAGAAAAAATCCATATATTGTACCATAAATTACATTATTAACAACTTTTTTTTCTAAATCAAATAATAAACTTTAGGGAATCAGATACTACTTTCAACTATTACAAAAATTGAATCTCATCATACTTAATATCTTATTAACCCTAAACTTAATTAAGTATCCTCTATAGCATTGCATTAAATTATCTTCAATATAAATTATAAACTGTAGAAATAAAATAAAAAGCTTAAAGTAGGGGATGGAAAGTTTTCAGTTGATACACAGATAAATGTTCAGTGACATTTGAGATATGAGTATAGATTCATAAATTATAAAGCATTTAGATATATATAACAAGAAACCGCATTATATTAATTTTTCTTTCATTTTTTTATTTTTAGTTGTTTCTAATTTTTCGGTTAAAAGTTTCTATTTTTTCTACAATTGTCAACTATTTATTTTTTTATTCATGCGAAAATGGTTGACTGGGTATATCTTAGAATACTTAACCCGTCATATAAGTCAAGTTAGACTTATTTTATTTGTCCCTTCGACCTACTTTTTAGGTCATCGTCAGGGCTGAGAATGAAGGAAAACATAAAAACTATAAAAACAATGCCGTAAACCAAAGAGGATACAACAGGTTATGTAAATAGAAATGACAAAAAAATGGGAAACAAATTTTTAATTAAAAACAATGCAATATTCACCTAGGCCATGCAATGACAATAAATGTGCTTGAAATGTAGATTTTTGGAATATTTCCAAAATTGAAAGTTCATTTTATTCAAGAAAAACCTAAAATTATAACTCGTTTTATCTAATTCTAGAAAACTACCATAGTACACAATATCCTTGTGAATATCCATTGTAATGTAAAGTAAAATCCGTGTCTTAACAGAATTGTCCACATTTCCTATAGTTTTAATCTAAAAAACATAATTTTAAAATGTAATAAATTTTCCACGAAGCATTTAAGTATATTATCTGACATTAATGCTATTCCTTAATGTGGTCTTCGTAAGAAACATTTATTGTAAGTGGTATTTGAAATAAAATATAAAATGGACTTTCGACATTGAAATGTCGAGACATCAATGTTCAGAAGCACACACGAGTACCAATATAAAGAGTTTTCGAGAAACAAACGTATCATTGTGACAGTAAAAGATTGAAATGCTGCCAATATTTATTCAAAACTGTCAGTTAGTTTATTATTCAGTGGTATATTTCAAAGGCTTTAAAAAGAAAACAAAACACAATCCCTCTAAAATTGTTTCATTTCTGTGGGTTTTAAAAATTATATCTTCATTTTATTATATTTCGATTAGGCTTAATTTTTATTTCGATAACAACTGTTTTGCACAGAATATCTCAAAGAGAAGTTATTAAAACACCGACTTCCTTCCCTGAAAGGTTTAAAGGGTCAGCTAAGACAGAGATAAGAAATCAATGTCATTCCTCCAGACATGACTCTAAGCGTACTGAAGAATTTTAACACACAATTTAACACTACTTGTTGTTAACATCATTTGAAAGAGTTATTTCTGTTCCGACATTTATGAACTGACAATAAAAAACGGAATGAATCAATTGCTGCATAAAAGAAAACAATTATGATAACAAGTAAAGGGATAATATCCTAATATGATTCTAATCTAGATTAATTGATTATAAAAAATAAAAATTATATTCAAGAAGAAATGGAAAAGTACAATCCTAGCAGCTTCTGTTATTCGAACCAACAGAACTTATTTTATGGAATATGGTGAAAACTAGTCGGATAATCTATTTTACCGAACAGTGGAGAGAAAACTAGCGTCCTACAAAAACAATGCTAATAGTAAGCCTAATAAATCAAACTTAATTAATTAATACCATTTCGTATTAATTAATTATATGTATTTTATTAATTTTACATATGATATTATTTCTTTATAACATGGATACAAAACTGTACCGCTACGACACATTTTGTCCTATTAATTAAGACTTTAAGACTCTTTCTTGGGTTATAGAAACCGTACTGTTTCTTGAACAATGGTTGTGCAGGGAGATGGTTTGTCCGAGATCACGCTTAGCCGAGAGGGTTTTAGAAGCTGGGAAGAAGAGCCCCAGGATGGTCTGTAGATCCTCTAGGGTCTAACCAAAGGCTATTAACAGACTAAATAAACTGCAAAAGCCGGATTTGAACCCAGAAACTTCACCATACCAACTAAGCACTCAACCTACAAAGCTACCTCACTCTCTTCCTGTTATCACACAGATATTTTTATTTGAATATAATGTTATCGATTTATATATTCGAACCCAGCTTATAATTATAGTAATAAGGAACAAATATTGTAACTAAAATGATGGATAAAAAAAAATTCCCCACACTCCAACAATATCAATCGAATAATTTCAGCTAACCAAATAATTAAGAGATAAAAAAGACAGAAACAGTTACGTAATCGTCCAGCGGTAATAGATAACTCACAAAAATAGGTTTGGCTAGCTACCAGCTTCTCATTTCTATTTTTTAACCGAAACCCATGTCCACAAGGCATACTTAAAAAAAGCACCTCAAATCTTTATCAGGTGAATATCACAAACCGTAAACAGCAGCATTTAGAAACAAAACAATGGCAAAGTTTCGTCCTAGAGAATAGGAACTAATTTTTTTAAAATTATTTTATACCAAACTGCCAAAGTCACAAACCAATACAAAACTTTGAAACATTAATTGTGAAATTAGAATTTAGTTTATGGTAAATGTTTAAAACTAACGGAAATATCGTTCGAGCGCGATGTAATACAATTTATCTTATCGGAACATGAAGTATGCTAGATGATATTAATACGATCAACAATCCCTCTTCTGAACAATTTGTATACGGATTTAATACAAAAATTACAATTTTAAAGTGAAACACAGGTACATAAACCCGACATGTTTTAAATATTATATTTTATATTACTATTAATAATAACTAAGCACTTTGATTAGTTGACAAAAAGGAAAATATTGACAGTAATACCTGGTAATAATAATAATAATAAAACACTAAAATTTAATAATCAGGTATGCATAAAAGCTAACAACTTATATCACAGCTTATAACTGAAAAAAAAATTAAGAAACTATGACTACCTCCTCAATTCAAACTTGGAACTGCGAAGGGACACCAATCTAGTTATTCCAAACACTAAATTAGAAGTGATAAATTTAGTATACACTAATTTTCCCAGGACTATGAGCACTAAGCGTGGATACAGTTCTGCACAGGACAGGTGTTGGACACTGACTGAGCCGTTCTGACCTTGTGCAGAGTGAGTCAGTGAAGTCACTGCCCATTGAGTGTCGTCATGAATAGCATTCTATATCAGGATGTGTGGAAATTTATCACTGCATTTGAAATATATCCAATGTACTTTACTGAAAGTACTATCTTGGGAATCCATTCTAAAAGCTTTTATTAATGCCCAGTTTTGTTCCCTCACTCTGATCATCCATCAACAATATATTTATACAAGTTTTGTATCGATATGATCTTCATGAATACACTTCATGATTTCTTTTGTATAATATAACTTGCAGTCCAGAGAAAACTTACAGTTTAACTCTTAAATGTCAATTAGCAGATTTACTTACTGTAATATTATTATAGTTATAAATATCAACAAATTAAATTTTAAAAAAAATGTCAATACCGCTTAATGTCAATTTCTAGAATTTACCTATGAATTCATTTTTTTTTTTTGTTGCAAAAAATGATCCAAACTAGTTAAAACAGAAATCTTAATGTTCAATTCATAAATAAATTTAATAATTTTTCTAAATAATATCAACAAAATTTATTTTATCTCCGTGGTATAGAAAATTAGAATATCATTCTCGATATTTTGAAGTTGTAGCGAAATTCTCTTGGACTTTAATTTTACAATAAAATATGGTAATAATATAAATTAAACAACTATTAAACTTTAATATAGAACTAAAAAATATTTAATAAAAAAAGGAACAGCACAGAATCAACGATATATAAAAAAATTATTCTGTTGTCAAATTGGTAAAGATTCATTTCATTTTCCTAAATTATAATCCTTAATCAATGAAACCATTAATTAATAAAACTATAAAATACTATAAAAAATCATGCAGAATTTGGAAAAAATGTACCATAAATTCCAATAATGTAATTCATAAATAAGAATTTAAAGAAAACCTTAAATATTTGAGTTTTTAATAGTTTATTATTAATCCTTTTTCAGACTGATAAATATTTTATTGCTTCTTCCTTTAAATCAATAATGCCTGATAGGATGACAAAGTTGAAGCTTTGTTGAAAATATATATGCCCAGAAAGATAATTATAGTATGTATAGCGTAACTTCAAACAAGAAAAGAATGTTATGCGTTAAGGTATAAGTACTGCGCCTTCAAAAAAGATGCAATTAGAAGAAGTTAAAATGTGTAACTATTAAAATTTATAATAAGTTTATTTTCTTTAATTATACCGGTAGAATTGAATTATCTCTATTTTTCATTGATGAATTATTTTTTCTAATCGAAAATTAATAAGCATAAATCCATTTATTGCTACTTTATTCTTTAAAAACCATCGGAGGGTTTTAAAATTAATTTGATTATATTTATACTTTTTTTCAAGTCATTAAAAATATACAGCATCGTTAAAATTAAGGAGAATTTCAATTTTATTTTCGAACAAGTATAAAAGAATCATAAGATGGGATCTACTAATAAAAAGACTGATGAAACTATTTTTTTTTTCTTTCTTTCTAAAACGCCATTTCTCTTATAATACTTATTTGAACTAGTCTTGATTTTATTTTTGAAAAAATAAAAAAGTTCACCCTATTTCAATTATCACAATCAACGGTGAAAATGGGACTGTATTTTTTTTAAATAATAAAAAAACTATAATTTCGTAACATAAAAGACTGCGTAACTAGTAATTGGAAAAATAATATGAAATACATATATAGCTAATTGGAAAAATAATGTGAAATACGTAAGTAATGCAAGTAAATAAGTTAAAAATAAGTTTAAGAGACTTATATTGATGGTGCTCTTTAAGTGGCTTTATTGAGGTGAAGTTAGCGAACAGAAATGGCTTTGAACTGACAGCTCAAGTAAATATATTTAAACATTAAATAAGATTAAGAATAACGAACACTGAATAAACTATGACAAGGAACAACTAATCTATAGACACAATAGAATAAATAATACATTAGGTCCCTACTTCGGCTTTAAAAAGTAAAAAATCTTAATTCTATTTAATCATGACCTCAATGCTTACTGAAACCCAAGAGCACCGATTCCAACTTGCAACTAAAATAAAACATTATTTCACGTTAAATGCAGCATTTATATACGAAGGAGAGGGAGATATTTTTATCAGCATTACCAAAGAAGGTAATCACGGATAGAACTCATACATCAGTACTCCTGATTATTATAAAGCACAAATCTATGACTTTTATATTTTTTTATTTTTGAAGAGAAAATAAAAATATTTAAAATTATAACAATTAATAAAAAAATAAAATAAAATAAATTACAATAATATATAACGACGTAAGTCAACAAGATCCTAATTTAAGTAATGTTCAATGAACATTCTCTCCCTTGTATACATCACAAATTGCGAGAACACGGGGATATGAGATCAGTGAAGAGAATGGATGTCTGACTGAGGTACGAACCAGGATAGTTCAGTTGGTAGAGCACCACAAAGGAAATGTGGGAGACCAGGGTTCGAATCCCGGCCCTGGTCATATCTTTTCTCTCAAAAAATGAAGATATTTAAAATTATAACAGTTAATAAAAAAAAATAAAACAGACTAATATAAATGTTGATATGCTGTAGATAATGCTAATTTTTAGGATTATTTATTATATAATTATAATTAAATTAAATATAATTATTTATAAAATACAAAGAAATTATTTCAGGATCTTCGTTGTTTTAATAATTTTCGTTATAGATGAGTATTAATTTAGTTCACTATAGGTAGCTTACAGGTATTAAATATCTGGTACATGAGTGAAGGTTATTATATTAGATGGATTTTTTACTGCATTGATAGCTTTGCAAAAACTATAGAAAAGCCTTTTATTCCATTCTAATGCTCTAGGTAAGTTAAATAATGTTACTTCATTTTTATGTATTTTATTTAACCTTTTTTTTTTTTAAATAAATAATATTTTAGCAATCGTCTAAAGTAAATTGTCTTCATGAATTAGTAATTCGATAAAAACCTTTTCTATGTTTTTATGAAGCTAACAATGAAGTCTAATAAAACAACCTTAATAAACCATAAAATATAATAACCTTCACTCATAGATCAGATATTTAACACGCGGGTAGCTTACCGTACTAAATTATGAATATAATTTATATCATCAACTATCAACTAATTATTGATGCAAAGGATTAATCTATCAAAACCATTCATGATTTATCTAAGTAATTTAGAACCCAAATACATTGAAATAATAAGGAGGATAAATGAGATTAAACGAAAAATAACATAAGAGTTTAGTGTACAGTAGGTACACTACAGAAACGAACAGTTACATATCTTATTTATTAGTTACATATCATATTTATTCACTACAGAAACGAACAGTTACATAGATTAGAATATACACATCATTTACGAAATTGAAAATCTTTAAAGGTCACATTGTACCGTCAGTTAGTAGCTCTTAATCAGTATATGGTTATAAAAAGATAATATGCATACTATTATTATCATTAATAATCTATTATTCAGGACGTCAAGAACACGAATAACTACTGCACCAAGGGGCGAGGAACCACGAAGACAAGATACATCCTTATAAGGAAGGTTTCTCTAGGAGAGAGGTCTGACCTGGATGCAGCATGAGTCATACTTGTCTCATTGAGAGTTGGAATATTCTCAGGAGGTCCTACAATTAATATAAAGGTGGGAAATACCTCAAGGTCGACCTTAATAAGCACTAATAAAAAAAATCATGGAAAGATTATAAAATAAGTTCAATTAAAAAAACAGATTAATTATAAACTCAGTTTTAATTTAATAAATATAAATATCCTAAACTTATAAAAAAAAACTTTGTGCTGATTCAAAAATAATAATATTTAGAAAGATTTGTTATGTTTTTTCTCGCGTAAAAAATAGTTACAATCCTCCATTACTTGCGGGAACATCTTAAGGAAGACAAAAGCCTGGTTTACATTGGTATAATTAGTAGTAGAGATGACTAGCATACTTTTTTCTGAAATACTCTAGTATGCTCAATTTGGTAGAGTAACTGTTTTCACGTTTGCTAGTAGTTTGAAAAGATGGTTCGGTTTAACGTACAATAATGAACAAGCAGGTTAGGCAAAAATATCGAGCCGTTGTTAAAAAATGTTTAGTGCAAGCTGCAGATATTTGATTAAATGAAGTTGAGGAAGTTATAGAGGAAGAAACTAGTAGGCAAAAAATAATTTGGGAAAGAGTTTGGTTTAGAGACGAGATAAATTGGGAGTATCTGCTAATCTTTCAAGAGAACTGGCTTTGGAAGACCCAGAAGAATATAAAATGTGCTTGAGAATGACACCTGATAGTTTTGAAAAAATGCTAAATTTAATTAAGGCGCATATTCAGAAAATGGATGCAATACCAGTTCATGAGGGATGTAATACCAGCACGTGTTAAATTAGAAATAACTGTAAATTTTCTGGCCACAGGCAATAGATATGGTAGTTTACATCACCTATACAACATCTAGAAAGACACACTAACCTCTGCTAAAACCAAACTTGTTTTTGTTTACATTGGTATAGTCAACAAACGAACCCGCAGAGTAGAGTAAGGTTGTGGAAGTGGGAATGGAATAGTCGAGTGTACTATTCCACACGTGCTATGCACATTACTATCTGTAGTACTCTACTGTCACTAGCACAACCTGATAACATTATTCCAGTAGGGGAATATTAAGCACACTCGACAATCTCTACTACTAATTATACCTATGTAAACCAGGCTTAATGGCCGTAATCCTGCGAATAATTCACGCTCAATGCACTGTCTTGATTTAAAATATTGTTTTTTATAAACAATTTCGTTATATCACCGTTTTAATGGCGGTAAATTAAATTTAATTATAAAACTATTTATCAGTTATCAAATATTTCATTTTCCTGCATATCGTCTAGATGCGATATGCAGGATGCAATTATAAAAATTAAAATAATAAAAAGTAAATATAAATTTAACAAATCGAAATAGGTTACGAGTGCCACATTTAAGTACGGGTATGTCCGTGTATGAGGTGAGCAAAAAAAAAATTGTTTTCTATTGTTTATTATATCTTGTCAATTCAAATAATTTGGAATTATCAAACCCTATCTATGAAACATTATTAAATAAATATACTTGCTTGAAGCTTTTTATTATACGTTTTCGTGTACTTTTATTATTATTCCATACATTTAACATTCCATGGACTTAGCCCTAGCCATTAATAAGCATCCCAACAAAGCACATTCCCCTCTGATATTAACTTTAACTCTAATAAAATATTAATTATTGAGCTAAGTAACACAGTAATCACCTATTTTATCTTACCAATGAATATTTAATAATAGCATTAATCATTTTTCTTTCTTTCGTAACCAGCGTAATCAAACATAGTTCTAACAAGAGAATAATACTCCTCAGCCAATATTTTTCTCTTTTATGAAAAATATTTTTTACCCTCGTAGTAAAGAATATTTTAATCAGATAAAAGGGCACCTACCTTTATTATTAAGAACTAATGGTCAAATACAGTTATTATCAAACATTTAGTTTTTCTAAACTGAACAAATGAATGATAAAATAACTGCTTCATAAAAGAGGAGAAAAATATAAAAATAATGATGTCTTACGGTAAGTTCTATATTTTAATCCAACTCTAGAAATTTTGTAGTGTCTTGTTAGAAATAATTAAACTGTCTAGTATTTTAGTATCAATATGAAATATGAATGTTAAAAAAAACAAAAAAAATGGAATAATAAGTTATTATATATAAGATTCATAACATTATCAGAAGAAATAACAAATTCCATCTTAAGTAAAAATCAGAGATTTTTCAAAACCGTAACGCAAGGATTTTACTCAGATCGAACATCAACCATTTGATGTACAAAATTTTCTGTGAGGAGATAATAAGACGACTCAACCAAAGTTTTAACGAGACACGAATAACGGAGAATACTAAACGAAAAAAAAAGAAAAAAAGTCCCGAGAGCACAGGCCTTTAGATGTGAACTTTATTCATTAATTAATGCAGTTTAATAAGTTCAATTAATCAACTTTAGGAGAAAAAAATTAGTTGAGAATTCAAAAGAGGTGCAGATATTATAAAGTTTGACTAGTTCATGGAATAAGCAGAATGAAAAAAATAAATAAAATAAAAAACCAATCGACATCAAAACATTTTGATCATCTTATGATCCTATTGCTGTTATTGAAAAAGGAATTAACATTTATTGTTATTACAAAAATGAAAACTGTATTACAAATAAACAAACAGTTTGGAATAATTCGTTATATGCATTGTGTGTTGAATGTAGTTTAAAATAAAGCGAATACACGCAATCTCGAAATAACTATAAGCCTGAAGAAATAAACAGTCTACTAAATTACAACCTTGAGCATAGCATTTAAGTTAATTGAGAAAGGATATGAACAACAAAAATAAAATTTGTCAAATATCACATCGCATCATTCTCATTTTTTAATAAAACACAGAAGCTTACAACGTAATATTAATAATATTAAGGACATCAAAAAGCACGAAGAAGGAAAATTCAAAGCGAGATGTGAACAGATAAATTAACTTCTAGAATTGGATGAACACGTTAATTGTTCATTAAGATTTTATTAACTAATAGAGAAAACTAGATTATTTGATCCACTAGCATTTCATTAGATTTAATTGGACAAATAGTTTTGGTAACTTAACTTCCAGCCAGGATTTTCATAAAGAACGAGTCACAGAAATATAGTTTTTGTTTTATACATAAGTATAGTTAGAGAGCTCGTATACAGGCTCTTCTGGAATCTTCAAGGCCACGATATCAGTGCGATTGGTAGTCTAGATAAATGACTGGGAGAGGAAACGCATGGGAAACGTTTTCAAATGTGAGAAGCGCATAGTTGGTGCATTTGAAGCGCAGTACAGTGAAGTTCACAAGCAGAACATCTTGACGCATATTTGCGGACTTGAAAGTAGACGAGGATTGTTTTTCTGCACATTTGATTCTCGAGTCGTGCGCATTACTCACCATAAAGTTTATGTCTGTTTCCCTTTATTATTTCTTTTTCATTTTCAACAGTGTAATTTTGTAATTGACCAACAAAACAACAATACCCTTTAATTGAAAATATGAGGTTTCATATTATAAGATCCGTAAAATCACCGAGTCGAATTGTAAACAATCTCTTAGTTTAACCATCCAAAAATTTCAACAAATATGGTATTTCTGAGATTTCTTGAGCAGCAAACCCAAACGTCATTCAAGAATAACCAACATATCGTCCCTGCCATCGCAAAGTATCAAATGTGGAAAAAAACAGTTTTCGTTGTTGACTTATAGCAAGCAGTTGCTTTAGGATTGATAATTGATATAAAATTCATATAGAGGCATCTATCAGTCACAAAAACAATGTAAAACGTATGTCATGTTTGACTATAGGAACTAATTTTTATTGAACCTTGAAAATGCTGTTTATTAATTCTCCTCAAAAGTAGGTACCGATTTTCACATTCGACAGTTGGAAATGGCAGGGACGTTATTTCTACATCTATCATTTCGTTAAAAATTGTTAGTCGATTAGATAATTAATTTGGTCATACTTCGGCACAATTCAAGAAGTTTATTAGTTTAAAATAAACTATTGTAATTACAAAATAAAATAGAGCCAAAAACTCAAAAAGAAACACTATTATTTATTATAATGCAATTGGGAAAAACCACAATGCAAAGCCTTATGTTTCAAATCTAGTAATACACCCACTTACCATTTTGACGTTTCGCCTATTCAGGCATTATCAAGACAAAAAACAAAAAAGGGTTATGTGAATCACATCTCGAAGAAAAAGGTGCAATACATCCCAACAATCAACAGCACAAACAGGCTCCCAACATGAGACAGCACCCCACCACCAAGACGTTCAACATACAACTGAAAAGAAGGTAATACGCAACCAGTGTGGAAGGTTATAGAATCAGCTAATCCACAAAACATATCAAGTAATACTAACCTATATAGATTTATACACATTAGCAAAGTTAGCCAATTTTTTCTTTTAAAATATTCAACGTTTCCGAATAATATTGGTTCAAATTTCCACAATCTGTTTTATAATTAACCGGAATGTCAATCTTTTGCGCAATCTGCATGGCCTCGAACAACTTCCTTCTAGATCCATCACTCTCTTTGCAAACAACTTTAGGATTCTCAAAATCAAATTGATGCTTACAGGTTTTGGTATGCTGGGCCAATGCTGTGTTAGGTTCTTTGCCAACAATATTTTTACAAACATATTGGATGCTGATACATTCTTTTGTGCAGCAATTGCGATGTTTCACCAATGTATATCTTAGGGCATTGTAAACAGCTAATCTCATACACTACATCCGATTGTTGCTGTGTAAGTATTTTATCTTTTAATGGCGTGCAAAATTTGCTCATCTTATTTGTAATCTTATTCGCAAGCCTAATATCGTAAACATCGTACTCTTTAAATATATCCCTAACACATTCTGACAGGCCCTTAATATAAGTGCATGCAAATGTATGGTAAGTGGGCGTATTACTAGATTTGAAACATAAGGCTTTGCATTGTGGTTTTTCCCAATTGCATTATAATAAGTAATTACGAAATGTTAAGATATTTCTTACTATTAGAAAAAAAATTAAAATTAATTATCAATTTCCGGTAGTAAAGTAGTAAAATTAAGAGAGCTCATACACGCCAACGTTGTAATCTATTCATTAAATCATTATTCCCTATACTATAAATATTATAATGATCATTATATATTTATTTGGACGATTTCATGATATAATATCATCAATTACATTTTTATGAAATAATGTTGTATCACCTAAAGGACTGAAATCCTTGTGGATGAAAGTATAATGAAAAAAGACATTTTTGTATATGAAGGTCTTAAATACACAAGAAATGTCATTAGTTTTCAAAAAAATAGTCTGGCTATTTTATCATGGACCAAATCACTTTACATAATTGGATTAACTAATAAGTATTGTAAATTAGGTCATTAGAGTAGAGATTATTAAAGATAGGATATACTAAAATACGTTTTTGTTCTTAGTCAAAAAACTTTCATATTTTAATAGATAAAACATGGTACAGCTGGTATTAAAGTTGATTTATTTATAATTTTATTTAAATAAATATTTTAAATAACTTCCTTAAACATCCTTCAAGTGACCACCGAAAAATATTCTTCCAGCAACACAAACCACATAACAAAACCCTGACGAGATGCCAACTAGAGACGAGATGAGTCACATTTCAGCTTTCATCACTGCGGGAGTGATATCAGTACAGGAAATATCTGAACATTTCCGTAATAGAGAATGAATAAAACTTCAAACTCGGGCAAACTAAGAATTACTATTACCGTAAAAAAATAATCAATACAAAATTAGAAGTATATCGTTTGAATTTTCGCGTGCCTAATGCAAATATAATCGGCCAAAGTACTTTTGGTTATATCGGAAAATGATCTTGTGAAATTGAATTTTATCCCAACACTAAAAAGGAATCGTGTTTTGAACTCACAATCAGAGATACTAAAACAATCAGGAGTAATTATTAAAATTACACAATTGCCTCCAATCATCCGACTCTCCATTTAATAACAAACGAAAGGTTTTCAATATTAAACACATCCTAGAAATGTGCCCAGTAACCTTCAGGCTTAACATTGAGGAAGACAAGTTAAGTTCTATACGAGTAGGTATTAGAGGGAGGACTTCGCGAAGTTGGGAACAAGCCCGCTAACTACTTGTTAGCATCACTAACAAAGCAAAAACCACAATCGATAGCCAAGAGGCAAATTTTCTATGGACACAGTAGCTTCAAAATTCAAACTAATATCCACGTTTGGCTAAATTTATCGAGTTTTCTCCAAAACAATATACATACTAGCAACATGGTTATCAATAATTTTATTTAGCTGGATCGAAACATAAAATATAAGAAAACATTGACAAAAATTAAGCTACAATAAATCATTTGCAAATAATTCGAGTTGTTGTTGTTTAGGCTTTATGGTCAAATAGTCAACGCAACAAGAGTCCCGATTTTTTTCTATCCAGGTATAATTTGGATATGGGTATTTAACGAATACTTGACATCGTGTAGGCTCGGAACCCCCATTTTACGCCCTTCCACCTTCCGCAGGACGACATGATCAAGGATTCTTTACTCTGTCTCTGTCTAAATGTCTGGGGCACCTGCCTGGCTGAAAACCCGCGATCTTAGTCATTCAGGCTAGCTCAGGAATATTGATATAATACCCACAGTCTCGGTGAATAAGTATTTAAGTCGAATTTTGTCCAGAGATAGTTAATTGTTTTTAGGGTAGCGGAATCGTGACATACTCGTAGTTTTTGGCTTCAAATGAAGTTGTAATATAAGCAATAATTCCTTTTGAAGCCAACGACTCCTAATTCACTATAAAATAAGTTTTATTAATACAAGAAACTCATTTAAGATTCGACCTAACATAATTAATATTATTAATCAACACTGAAGAAGTTATTATACTAAGACATAAATACCGGCGAATCCTCATCATCTACATCACTAATAATTGTGTTTCTTTCTCCAATGCAGTGTTTCGTACGAAACACAAGAACGGATGTTAGTTAAAATAAATAATTCATGTTGTTTTCATGAAGAGTCATATTAAACTTTAATGTTTAAGTATTTTGAATTAAATTGATCTTTTAATCAATTAGTGAAAATTAACCATGGAATGATATGAAATGTAGATTTATATTAATTTAATTTGAAAAAAAACTTCATTATTTTAACTTTATTCTAGAAATGGTTAATAACTTAAAGTAAATTGTTGAATAAGATGGTTTTATAACAAGGAAGTTTCATCAAATGCTTCATTGCATGTAGTCAGCAATTCCATGATCTCTCCTCTTCTTTTTTATGTGAATATAACAGCTCTAAGAGCTACGAAGAAAAGAAAGTAGAAAAGAGATGATATAACTAGACTAAAGTAGGTGAAGAGTTTAGCTACTAACTAAACTAGTTCAGTAGTCAACAAGGTATAATGTTAAACTGTAGTATCTGTTTATCTATGTTATATCGTCCAATTTCATAATAGATTCTTTAATAATAATTTTTTTAAATATTTTATTTGAAAATAAAAGATATGACCAGGACCGGGACTCGAAACCGGAATTAAAACATCAACAGTTTAGCCAGCTATCATTTCATATCCAACATTTACATTCAACTTCACATGCTAAAATAAAATGATGTATGATCTGCAAACCTTTCAAAAAGTTTACAGTGCTCTACATAAGATGTTGTAAAGGCTTCAGGGTCAACCTGTGTCACTTCGTCCTAGAATGAAACGAATGATACTCCAGACAGAACCTACCGGAGAAAGACGGCCCCCGAGGATCGAAGCGGACCCTGTGTCCTCCGCAGGCGGCCGTCATCACCTCCGAGAAGAAGCGGTACCTCCTCAGGGCCACTTCGTCCCGACCAACAGGAGTAACGGGAGGTTCGGACATCCCGCCATCTTCCTGAGTAGGCGACTCCAATCCGCAGTCCAGACGGAGTCCGGGGCTGGTGGCCTTCTGCTGGAGGAATATAGATCTGTATACCTTGTTGCGTGGAGTAAATAGCAGGATGGTTACTGGCGTTAGTGGTAGCAAAAAGAAAACACCTTCGTAAAATAAAACGCAGAAATAGCATCATAGCTATGAGCCTACGTAAGTGCACGTAATGTGTATAAATTATCAATAAATTAAAATTCAGTAACATACAAGTTTCAATTTTTTGAAAACTTCAATAATATGTAAAGAAGTGGAGGTAAACCCGAAGTCTTGAACATATTTTGTGACTATGACGTTCATCTTACTTTTACAATAATAAAATATGATTTATTCTATAATTAAAAAATGAAATATATTTATTCTATAAAGGCCAAAGTATTGAAAACTAAGCCTACTATAAAATGGTGTCTGATCCTTTTATGCACATAAGGCCGCGTGATTCATCACCCCTTTTACAAAACAAAATAATGATGGCAATGTTCATTTAGTATCATATTTATTGTACTACCTAAGTTTACCTATATGTAAGAAACAAAAAACAAAAAATAATAATTCATTATGTATAAATTTTTAATATATTTGTTTTAAATTTATAAACTAAATTTGAAAAAAATTTCTATTAGGGTGCTTAAAAATTGCATATATGCGGCCGGCGGAATTCTGATGCATTTCGGGACGCTGAGACATTTGGCTAGGCCAAACCATCCCTAGTGTAACCAGTCCCTATAAATTAATCAAAGATATAAGGACTGGTGCGAGAATTTATCCAAGATGCAATGTGACTCCCAGGCAATAGCGAATACATCTCGATATAAAAGAGACTCAAGATAAATAGAGCGAACTATAGTCTGATTGGAGTTATCCTATTCATAATAATAATAATAACACATGGTTTTCATTATACGCAAATTAACTATAATTATATAAGAGTATTTGAATTAGTTTAGAGCGCCCATTATCACATAAAAGCATGCAAGGATGTTTGTACTCTGGAGTGGGGATTTAAAGAAAGAGAAACGATTTACAAGAAACAGCACTTC
Source organism: Arma custos (assembly GCA_037127475.1). Taxonomy (NCBI): domain Eukaryota; kingdom Metazoa; phylum Arthropoda; class Insecta; order Hemiptera; family Pentatomidae; genus Arma; species Arma custos. Next base: position 94,159,849 of record CM073760.1, on the reverse strand, counting down.
AACGCTAATTGGCTACTTCATCACAAAGGGACTAAAATTAAGGCAAACTAAGGCTTGCACGAATTCTTAACTTTGCAACTAACAAACATTTTTTTTTGCAATTTACAGCCGATTGGCTACTTCGTTTCCAAGTGGCTCAGATTAAAACAAACCTTAAGACCCAATTTTCTTTAGTTTGCTGTTAACAATACCCAATTTTCAAATATAGTGGCAGATTGTAACATCTAAACAAAGTGTATATTAAAAAAAATAAAAAGAAATAAAATGACTATTCATTAAATTATCATCAGACAATAGAGCTAATAATTAAATATGATGTCATAATGCCCTCATAGCAGGTGTGGGGAAGATTAACAGAAGTTAAAGAAGCACTGCATAGTTTTTGATAAACTTGATGGAATCGAAGTTTGTTTTATTTGAAATTATCAAATAACAAACTGAGAGGTTATTTTTTCTTTTTAAAATAAAGAATCCATTTTGATCTTAAAAGAATAAGAAAATCTTCATGATCATTACAGAGGTAGGCGTAGGGTACTTAGTTGGCCAGACATGAATTTCTTACAAGATTACGTAATTATTTTTTAAAAGTTATAATTAGTCGTTTTAAAAAAATAAATGATAAATCACAATATATCTCATTATAACCCCATCACATTTTGTTAAAGCAATTACCATTAATAACAACAATCCATAACGTTCCCTCAACCATATTACCAAATGAAGCGATCAGGCAGAATCGATTTAAACCAGTAATAGATACAGGTCAGTGGGATTTTTCATGAGACTAATAAACAAACACGCTATCTTCGATCTTGTAGATTTGTTAATGAAAAAAACTACAGATCGAATAATCTTTTCTTGTTGCCTGTACAAAGAAGAAATAACAGATTGCGGATTTTTATTTTATTATTATTAAATCCAGGATAATAACTGATAAAGATCGTGTATTAAAACTGAATTAGCTCCTAAATTAAGTCTGAACGAAGATAGCCCTGGCAATTTAACCTCATGGGATATTTACTGCTGGCGGTACTAGCTCGTAATGGATACGTGAGACCCGGGTATAATCCCCGTGAGTTACAGGTATGATCCCCTCATAAAGATTTATTAGGATATAAAAATGTTGTTTTACATTACTTTATTATTCAGCTCTATTACTGAACGTATAACCGAACGGGAGGTAAATAGTACAGATAAAATATGTAGGAGGCAAAACCTAAAATATGTTCAATATCGCGTAATTAGTTATGAGAGAAAATCAAATAAGCTTACATAAATGTATATATTAATTTTATGTATTTATAATATATAATATAGAATCCCCCTCTCCACATACGCAAACTGTATATACTCATAAATATATATTGGGGTCACAAGTCAAAGACACTAATTCAAAAACACGACGCTGATGAAAAGGCTAGAGAACATGGCGTGAGATGTTTCTACAGGTAAAGCTCATCTTTATTATTATTTTCAATGTTTCGTGATCAAACTAAGTACTCTTGTCTTTTCAACAATTTTCTCTAAATCAAGTTTTTGACATAAGTTATTTTATTTGTCATCCTACGGATAAGTATCACCAGGTTTGCTATTTTTTGAAATTATATGCTTCGTGTTAGAAACTTAACATCTACATCCTAATAATTCTGTCTTGTCTCATTTCAATCTTTTGCTCACATAAATACGATATACCCTTAAAGCGTTTTTTGTAAATTATTACGTCCGTACCATGTAGATAAAAATCAATTAAAGATCAAATAGAATATTTTTATATTATTAATATATATTTTTACTCCGATATGCAGTAATATTATTATTTTAATTTGTGTTTCTATATTTTTCATTAAAAAAAAACACGGTTTCGAATAATAAAGTAAGCATATGGCAAACGAAGAAGAGGGCTCTCCCGGATCAGATGGCTGGATGTTGTGGAGGAGGACTTAAAACTGCTGGGTGTACAAGAATGGGGGAGAATAGCGCAGGATTGCGGATAATGGTTGTCTATGGTGGAGGAGGCCCGGGTTCCTGCAAGATCTAAGTGCCAGAGTAATTTAAAAATAATCGATTAAATTCGCATACAGTTAAAATCGATACTTCGTAGAATCCCACATTCTTTCTGTGATCCAAATCCCTCCCTTCCTCTTACCCTATCACCCCAGCGGCCACGGCCCTCAATCACCATCACTAATGTGGCGGTACCAACAGACCGGAGCTGCCAACTAGTCATGGTCTGCAGTTCCCAAATCTAATTAGCAATGCCGCTCAGAGTTATCGGCCGCAGTTCCAGCATAGGAGAACACTAATCTAGAACAATGGAATAGATATAATCCGATATCCTTCAGAATTCATGTAACCAACCAGAAATAAGATTGAATAAATAATATCTCAATAAACGAACATAAATATATCAATATTTTTCAGATATTAAAACAATGACAATGCAATATCATTGCGTCGGGCGAAACAGAATTCGTCCGAAAATGTCTTGGGCAGAACAGAGGACTATAAAAAACAACAACATGGCAGAACGTAAATACCATTATCCGATAAAAACTGAACCTGTTAGTAAAAACTACCAAACTGGACGAGAATATGGTTGGACGATTGTGTTAAGACGGTCTAAATAAATTCAGGATTATTGGATTCAGTGAACAGAGATTCAGAGGGTTATCTGAAATTGAAGAAGTAGCTAGGTTTGAAAATAGTGGGTTTGAGTGGAAATAAAATTTGTCATGAAAGGATTGGTATCAGTTCAGGCCAAATCAGAAACCAATAGGGGGACAATGAGGTCAGAGTGGATGACTTTATTCGTAACAAAGTAAGGAGTATCGAAGACTTAACGAAGAATTTTGAATTGTAAGGATTAGATACGAGAGGAATTTGATGGCTTAGTGGAGCCCCAAACCCTATTCTGTAAGTCTAAATAGATCAAATAATAGCCACGTACATGAGTTTTTTGTAATAATTTAGAAGCTTTCAATCAATTTAGTTCCTATACTAAATATCACAACAGAATCATACCGTACTCCCATTACGCATTTACCGTATTAAAGGGAAATCAATGCCTTATGTAAAAGTGACGACTTATCATTAAATGTGTTATAGTAGAATGTACATAGTAAAAAAACTACGGTCTACTCATACAAGATAAAATTCAGTTTACCAAGACGAGAATTGAACCTAGACCAACAAAGTAAACCAGGAACTTAAACGTATAGGAAATAGAATTGGATCAAATATAGAACGACCTTATCTGAAACAGAAGTGTTTCGACATTCGCGGCTTGTCAGGAATCTGGAAGTAGGCGCCAGTAGGAAGTCATTCTTGCAACGTAATGTTAATAGAACGGTATAGCATTTGATTTATTAGCTAGGCATATTTGATTTTTAGACAATTTAATTATCACAATTAATAATAATACAATAAGCTAGTATTCATCTGTGTGCAATATTTAAATTCATCTTTGCCCGAAGCAAGCACGGTAAAATAACACCTCAAAAGATCTTCATAGCGTTTCTCGAACAACATTATTGCAGCTATTCATTCTATCCAATTTAGTTATCATAGCGATATCAAATTGAAAATTGAAAATTGAAGCTTTCTAACTACAAAGACACAAAAAACTGGTAACAGATCGAACCAAACTCGGATAGTTATTCTGCGACATAGCATGGAAAAAATCAAGCATAATACACTAAGATTTTAAAGGCTAACAACTGTTTTATCTAAGACTTTTCGAAAATTCATTAATTTAAGTATATAAAATTAAATTGGGCACTATATTTGTATTGACAGTAAATTTTACAGGAGACAAAAAACATAACAGTTACAATATTCAAGATATATTTGATATTTTTTTAGATATTGAAATAATAAAACAGAGATGTTTTTTTTAGGGTGATGAGGCTTACGACGTATTGTAGGGACAAAATATTGACTGTGAGAATTAAAAGCCGCCAAAAACGCAAAAACATATTTTGTGTGGGATAGGACATATTGCTCCTAAGCCGTATATGGGAAAATTCATACTTGAAATAAACTTAAATTATCATAAAAATTATTGCTGAGCGATAAAAAAACATGTTATTAAATTTCATACAAACAGGGACCAGCGCAAAGAAACAAAGATAAAAATGAAAACCATTTCACTCACTTGCTTAAAGTACCAATGGGAATTGGGTTTTTTTTTTTTTTTTTGAAATTCAATCAGAGACTAGAACTTAGATCAATTTTATCCAAATTGTTAGTGCTGCTACTACTCCAAGTAAAAAAAAAAAAAACTTTTTCGATTATTGTGGAGAGCCAAACGGACCAATGTAGTCCATCCTATTTAGTGCACAGGCACCATGGGCCGAAAATTTTCGGGTAAAAAAAAGCAACAAAACTCGTTCAAACGATAATCGGGGTAGGATAATCTCCAAAAATGCGTTTCCAATCTAGAAGTCTGCTATCAGAAATCTGTTGAGGCATGTTGAAAACTGCACATGGAAAATCTGACAAGTTACAATACCTTATTTATTAGGGATGGAATGTACTAGCCATAATTGTTTTTATCATAGTGCTGAAAACAATTGTTAATTTCAATTGTAATTACAAATAAAAAACTTCCTGTGTAGATTGGATAGAATATACTTTAAACATTCTCTCTTTCCTTCCTTCTGAAGAAATAAATTGTTTCATTTTATCTCTTTAGAAAAATATGTGTGTATTAAACGTTTATTGTCATAAAAAAAACTCTACAAGAATCGTTACCTTAAAACAAAATAGTTGAAGTTAAAATGAAAGAGTTACATAGACAACATAACACCTGACTTGCGTGCAGGTAATTCAGGAAAAGTGTGCACAACAGTAGGAGTCATACATCACTTCGCTGACAGCACTGAACCAAGCAAGTAATTAAATACAGTTACATTCTCATTTCCATTGTTCGGCTATGACTGAAATTTCGATTCTAGAGTGAGGTCACTAAAATCAGCCACTTAGTTACGTAAAAACCCAGTATTTTGGGTGAAATGCGGCTATAGAAACTAAAAAACACCTGCAAGACTGTTACCCGAGGGTTTAGTGCACGATAGTATTTTAAAGCCATCGGTTGTGCAAGATGGTGATTTAAATGAAACCAGAATCAACATATTAGGTTTTCCTCCTAATTAAGAGTACCCATTTTTTGAGGCTGGGGGAGCTCAAGGGGGATTTGAAGATCACTCAGGAATGAAAGAACATTATAAAAAAAAAACCTGTACCACTACCCTTGAACGGGTCTAGGGTTTCATGGACAATTGTTTTGCAGAGAGGTTATTTGTCCTAGATAACGCTCAACCCCGCCAGATTTTCCCCCTTTTTTGGGTACCCTATTTTTAAAACATTTTATAGACGATGGGTGAGCCCCAGGAGGGTCCTAGATCCTATATGATCCATCTCGATTTGCAAACAGACTAAATAAAAGTCTTGCCCGCAGCGGGATTTCAAACAGGATATTCGGCATGGCAAATCAGTGCTCTACCACTGAGCCACTCCGCTCCCCTAAAAGTTGTTATTTAATAAACCTATTTTCAAATAAAAATGTGTAATTACTTGGTAATTACTTAATATTTCATTAGTTATATGGTATTCTAATTCATTCTTGATGATAACAAAGGAACTCTAGATATAAAGCTGCCTACTTAATTATAGCAAATTGTTTTATTAATATTATACTATCTATTATTAATAGAAAAAATAAATAAATACTAATTTAGAATTAATTTTTAAAAAAACATATATGGGTGAACTACTGAATTAGCCTGACTATTCGTTATTTATAAAGTATGTGATTTTCAAATTTATTTTTTAATATTAAAATAAAAAAGTTTTAATATTTTTATTTAAAATCATGGAAGAAAAAATTAACGCTTGAAACTTATACTTAAAATTTATTAATACATTTTTTTCTCCATTTCATTTTCTATTAATGGACTTTGTTTATATTGGATTATACATTTTGGAAAAATTATATTTGATTATAATAATAAGAATAATAAGAAGGGAATATGAGGAGATAAAAAAGAATATTATTGGCAACTTGCTTTTAACTTTTAAAATAATAAAAATAAGTAAAAGTAAATGAGTATTAATTTAATGATATTATTAAGTTAATTAGTAACAAGTACTTTTATCAAAATTATAAATAGCCAATAAGGCGATAATACTAGAGTATATATTATAGAGTTAGCACTTATAATACCAGATGGTGAGGAGAAAAGAAGACAGAGAAAAAGCTAAAATACTTTATACAGGTGTTACTTTACCCTAGACAGCCTTCAAGCTCTCCAAACTGATATAACTATAAACAAACTCCCACTTCATCCATCAACCGGGAAAACACGAGTCAAGAACTAGACTGTCTTATTAAATAATATACTACTTTTGTACGACTATAAATAGAACCATTATTTTGTCTTAAATGTGTATGCATTAATGTTTTTATTATTTTTTTTTTTTTACAAGTCCACAAAAATATACATTAACAAATATTTTTTTTTACTATCGGATAGTAAAATAATACAATTTGTCATACATAAGGGGAATAATTATTAGAGATCTTAAAAGTTTTCATTCGTACAGAAGATAGGGAAAAATTAAATGAATAAACTACATTAAGATAAAATATTTAAATAAATATAATGACTTTACTTTAACACAATAAAACCTACAAACAAAATTTACACAATTAATCTTTTACATAAAATAAGTAACATCTTATTTATAGCCCTGTATACAGGAATGGTTCAAAAAAGGCAAACTCATAAAAAAGCGAATACATTTTTTTCTAAGCATTTATTTCTTCTTTTTTTTCTGTAGAATCAGATTCTCAATTTAGCAAGCTCGTATCTAATATGCGTTCTTCAGAAAACTTATTTAAAATCAGTAAGAAATTGCACTTTTAAATACACTTTGTATACTTAAACACTTTGTTATACTTAGAATTTATGACACCTTTTAAATATATATACAGATAAGAAAATTATATACAAATGCATTATCTCCACATTGTTCATCAAGTTTACGGTTGTCTATAGAGCTTGCGTAAATATTAGGATAACAACTTCAACTCCTTAAAAGGTGATTTCATTATTCATTCAGAGTTTATTACAACCAATTAGTTTATATGTACCAATAATATTAGGATCAGGTTTTCTGAGACAAGTTACACGAAGAAAAGCGAAGAAAAGATGGATTGATTTGTTTTTAGTACATTATTTTCGGATTCTACCAATTTTGATAGTCAATCACTAAAAACCTGAGAGAAGATAGCTTACATTTTCTTTCTATTGTTGATCAAAAAGGCTCAATATTGAAAGTAATTAAGCAATATAATTTGATTGTATTTAATTGAAAGTAACAATCTAATAATAATTCAAGTACATAAATGATTTTAATTCGGCCAGCATATTCAACAAATTATCAATAAAACAGATAAAATATCACTAAATAATAAAGCTACAATCTAGGTTAAATGAAAATTAAGACATTTTCATACCAAGATTTCGTTTGGATAAAACATTTTCATACAAAGATAATTATATAATCATATAAAGATAATTATTAATCTATAAGTCCATTCTTTTCTTAGTCATGAAAAATCCGACCATTTTATTTTATTTTAATGAAATAATGAAAATAGAGTGTCTAGATATTGAAATGTATATAGCTTTTATGTTTAATAGTTCAAACAAGATACCTTTTTTTGCATATAAAAAACTTAAAACAAATTTAGTCGCTTTTCGAAAATCGACTATTTCCTCCTTCTTAATGACTGTGCATAAAATCCACCATTTTATTAATCCGTTCTATAACTTAGATCTATTGAATCTATTTAAATACAGGCGCCAGTAATATTCACAGCAAAAACCTTAAGTAGGGGAAAAATGGTCCGGGTGGTGTAAAATAAATCATTCCTTAAATATCTTTATTTATTATAGTTTATTACTGTTTAAGGAATTATTTATTTTACCTCCGCCAGGTCCATTTTATATTCCATATAGATAAGGTCCACTAATATTATTTGCTAAAAACCTTAAATATCCACATTTATTTTGTACCCTAAAGAATAAGAAATTTCTCCTTTTCAAATCAGAATAGCAAATAGAAACAACACATTATTACTTTATGTAAATACATAGTACAAAAAGGTAATGCTCAGTTAATCATAAAATTGTTACAATAAATAAAAAAATAAAAAATCCTACAGAAATGCAAACTTGTAAAGATTGGCCAGCATGGGAAGTTAGACCGGACCCAATCTGAGAGCAATCAAACCCTTCCCGCTGCTCTCATCCTGTTAGAGAACGATTAAGCTCTTGTAACTCGATTTTGCATAAATCGATACAGGCAACTACTGCCGGCATCTCTTCTCTCCTTCTGTGCCCCTTGAAATTCCACATATGCATATTCCATTTTGATGTGGGATGTTAAATGTTTGGTAAAATGTCAATGGCTATTCCAAATACGTACGTTCTCAACTCATAGTAATTTTTACCATTAAATGTTTATGTTTTTCATTTAATTCAATTATTTATTATTATTTCAATTACCAAATGAATAATATGCTATCCAGTTTAATCCGAATTGTACTTAAATATAACATATTTAATAATGAATTAAATTGGTCAGGGGGTGCAGTCAAAAATAACACAAAATAAGCAGAACATTTTATTATGCCAACGTTTCCGCCTAACATATAGGCCATCTTCAGGGCTGAGAAAGAAACAGAGGAAAAAACTATATAAAACATTGCAGTGCCCAGGAAGAACAACAGAATCGATTAGAATGTAAAGAAATACAGAGAGAACTATAAATTATGAAATAATTAGTGAGAAAAATTAAAGAGTAAAGTGTATTACGTAATAACTGGTGAAACAAAATAAGATTTGAAAACATATTATGCCTCACAAGTTATGGCGTAATGCTTCTTCTTCTTCTTTCGCATCACCCTTATGGTGCCTCTCAGCGTAGGGGAGCGTTTAACCAGGACTGCCATTCTTCCCTGTTCCTAGCTAGGTTCCTCGCCTGGCGGATATTTTTGCCTCTTTTCCTGCATAACCGCTCGACATATTCCAGATAGGAAATTCTAGGGCGTCCTCCTGGTCTTCTACCTTCAGGGATGTAGTCCATCGTCTTCAATGGGTCCCTGCAGTCCTCCATCCTCAGAACATGCCCAAACCATTTTAATTGGCGGGCCTCGAGCATCTCCTTCATTGCCACGATCCTGAGTTCCTCCCTGGTCGTTTCATTGTGGATACAATCTCTTCTTGTTTTTCCTGAGATTCTTCGAAGAAATTTCATCTCTGCAGCCGTGATTCTACTCTCCAGCCTGTCCGTTAATATCCAACTTTCGGCACCATACAGGAGCACAGGTAGATATACCGACTTGAAGATGTTGAGCTTCACTTTTCTGCCTACTTCTCGCTTCCCAACAACAGCATTACAGATCTGGTAGTAGACCGAGTTTGCTTTTTCTATCCTATTTGAGATTTCAAAGTCTAATTTTCCAGTACCGTTCATTACTGCTCCGAGGTAGGTGAAGTCCGTGACCGCTTCCATCTCTCCTCCGTTGCAGTATATATGGATTTCTTCCTGTACCCTTCCTACTTGCAAGATCTTGCTCTTGCCGGTATTGATCTGCATGCCTTTCCTACGGAGCTCTTCATCCCATTCATTCACGGCTTGCTGTAACTTTTCTGTGGAGTCTGCAATGAGGACAATGTCATCTGCATAAAGCAGAAGATGAATCACTACAGGCAGGAGGTTTCTTCGGCCCAGGAACGTCCTTTCAGTTCGTCTTTTGCATATTGCTGCTATTTCATCCATATAAAGTATAAATAGCAACGGGCTTAAGCTGTCACTCTGCTTTACTCCTTTTGCCATATCAAAGTGCCCAGACTCCTTCCCATTCAGTCTAATGATACCTTTTGGGTTTTGATATATAGACTTTACAGCATCCCCCAGGCTTTTTGGGATGTTCTTAGCTCTGAGTGATTCCCATGTTTCGTTTCTTGGGACAGAGTCAAATGCTGCTTTAAGATCGAGAAAGGCGAAGTACATGTTCTTGTCTCGTTCCCAGGATTTTTGTATGACATTTCTTAGAGAGAATATATGGTCTTGGGTTTGTCTTCCTGGCCTGAAGCCGGCCTGTTCCTCTCCGATGTGCGGCTCCACTATATTTCTTAATCTACTTTCTAAATGGACGTATATAGTTTGTAGATAACTGGAGAGAGACATATGGGTCTATAATTGGAACACTCAGTCTGGCTACCCTTTTTGTGTATGGGGATTATAATATTGTATTCACATTCTTTTGGTATCCTCTTCTTCTCCCAAGCTTTTTGAAAAAGCATTTGAAGAGACCTGACTAGTTCCATGCCTCCGTACTTTACAAACTCTCCGGCTATGTTATCCCGTCCTGGAGCTTTCCCCATCTTCATCCTTTCGATAGCCTGCTCAACCTCCTCCTCCTCTATCACCTCATCAAACTCTGTCTCATTCCATTGTCCATCTTGGTTATCCATATGGTTCAGAAACTCATCACTGAATTGCCTCTCATAATGCCTTCTCCAGACCTCCAGAATGCCTTTATCATCTGTGACCATTTCACCTTCCTCATTTTTGATATTCCTGATTTCTTTACTTTTGCAGCCCCTTAGTGATTTTATTTTACTCCAAAAGAGCTTTAAGTTTTCACCATGATCCTGGTTAAGCTTTTCTCCAAATTCCTCCCATGATTTCCTCTTAGCCTCCTTTACAGCTTCCTTCGTCCGGTTCCTGACCATCACATATAACTGCCATTTTTCAGGAGTTTTTTCCCGGCAGTAATTCTTCCAGGCTGTCTTCTTTTCTCTTATCTGTGTCCTCAGTTCTTCATTCCACCATGATGTACGTTTGTCTTTCTTGATTATCCTTTTCACTCCACAGACTATTGTAGCTGACTCTAAGACGCTGTTTTTTATATGTGTCCACATATCATCTAGGCTTGCATCTCCGTCTAATTCCTGTAATCTTCCTCGCAGTTCCTCTTCATACTGGGATTTTTTCTCAGGGTCCTGTAGCTTTTTCACCTAGATCCTTCATAAGTCTTTGACTTTATCTTGCGTTCCTTTAATACTTTTGTGTCTGCTACCAGTAGCAAATAGTCGCTTCCTATCTCCGCTCCCTTCCTTTCTGGATTCCGAGATAAGATTCCTTTCTGGGGCCGAGCAAGTTATCTTATGTACTAACTTGTGCGGAAAGTAGGAATTCCCTATGAGTAGGTCATTATCTATGCAGAATTCAATTAAGCATTGCCCACTGTCATTCTTTGTACTTTGACCTCCATGTGGGCCCATCGCTCCATGTGCTCTCATGTAGTCATTATCTATTCGTGCATTGAGGTCTCCCATAATCAGGATGCTCCTATTATTATTCCTGTATTTATTTACTATTCGTTCAAGGTCACTATAGAACTGCTCTTTACCCAGGGTGTTGGCATCGTTTGTAAGGGCATATACTTGTATTAGGGTCCACTTCCCAATCTGCATATTTATATTGACTGCAAGGATTCGTGAGTTTACAGGCTCCCAGTCTACGACTTGCCTAAAAATTTCGTCTTTCATTATTACTCCTACACCCTCTACAGCTCTGTTTCCTGGAAGGACTCCTGAGTAAATCAGTGTGTGGCCTCGGTCTAACTTTATCTCTCCAGTTCCCTTCTTTTTCATTTCGCTAATCCCAAGAATGTCCAGCCTATATGTCGTCATTTCTTCAATAATTTCTACTTCTTTACCTGTGAAAGATCTTATATTCCAGGCTCCTAGCCGTATGTCCTTTTCCATGCCGGGTCGTTTCCCTATTTTACGTCCATATCCGAGGCTATTCGCTAAGTTACTTTGAATCGATTATACTTCCTTGCGGGTGATTAGCCCAGCTAGAAAGGCCCCGTATCCTCGGGACAACTGGTTGTTTGGCTAAACCCCCAAAGTTGGGTCTTCCCAGGGAAGGTAGCCCTGAGGTGGATACTGTATGTGACCTGATGTCTGAATTAGTGTTGAGTGTACTGTTCTGTGATGTGTGGTTGCCATGTACTGAACTCGGTTATCCGGGGGGTCGTTAAATCCCCACTAGCCTGGCTTTTGGACTAGTCCCTGCGGATTATGGCGTAATGCACACATTTTATTTAAACGCATTTTCTTTATAATTTGATATATGTACATCAGTTTCATCAGTTTCCTGAAAAGATACGAGTGGATATGGAAATGAGTTGTATTTATTATGTATATTTATTTATTTAAGTTATTGAGGAATACAGTCTAAGGTGGTTGGACAAGTTCTAAGAATGGAAAATAACAGACTGGGCAAGATAACATAAGAGGCTAAGATTGATGGAAGAAGGTCCAGAGGAAGAACCCAACATACCTGGGAAGAAGGTGATAAGGAAAGCTTCGCAAAGAGAAATCAGGAATGAATAAAAGAGAAATGGTAGAGGAACGCATTCAAATACACCCCGCTTCAAATGATGATTATGAATTAAAATTTTAATGTTTTTTTTTCCCTAATGTAAACAAAAAATTAATGTTTTATACTTCAAAATCAAAATAGAGTCAATCAAAAATTAATAACAACGGATTTGCAATATTCTGCGTCAATCGCTTATCTGTAACACGGAAAAAATGGATCCTGATTAAAATTATTAAGTTATCACGTTATCACGTTATCACGAATGGACATCTGCTTTGTAAAAAAAATCTTATGTAAACAAAAAAATAAGCCCTAACAGTTTTTTTTTTCATGTCATTAGCTTGCATAAAATAAATCAGGGAAAAGTTAATTGTTATTTTCAGTCATTAAAATAAATTAATTAACCAAAAATAATAATAATAATAATGTCTTTATTTATTCTGGGACAAGCCCCTTTAGAATAACAATATTGTAAGCTATTATGCCTTAGAGTATAAAAATAATTACAATTAATTAATAATTACCAATAATTTAGTAAGTGAGAAAGAGTAAACAACAAAAAAAACAAACAATAATAATGCAAATTACCTATAATAACAATATTTTAAAAAAACAGATTAGAATAGAAAGAAAAAAGCTAAAATAAGTTAACAATAATTTTATAAGAGAAACAATTAATAGTTACATATATAACACTATCAGTGATTTACACTTATTTCTTCTTCTTTAAAATGTCCAACTAGTAATCAGAAATTCAAGAGTACATTAAAAAACATCATCCATTCATCGAAGAACAATTATAACAATTATAATAACAACGGATAACAAAATATAAAAAACACATAAAGACGTACATTACAGATTTTTATAATCACGACACCGCCTTCACATTAACACAACATACTTCACAAGTAGGCCACCGACCAGGTACCAAAAAAGGGCTTTAGGTTGCAATAAATTAAAGAGAGCTAAATATTTAATATGTTGTAAGGGCAAGTCCGAGTAGTGGAAATCCAAATTTCCTACCGAAAAAACGGATGGGAAAACTTTTGGTGGCCAAAAAACCTCGCAATTTTCCGAGTTATTTCAGTTTTTGACCTGTTTGTCATAATCAGCTGCGTTTTTTGGTTAAAAAAAAACATTGGTACCCATTTTTAAACGAGATTAAATTTCCTATAATTCGAGCCCAACCGCAGCTCTGTAGCTTTAAGAGATTCTGAGTTACGCCCCTTTGAAAATTGGTCTTTTTTTTCCAAAAAGTCTTAATTTTAAGTTTTGGCCAACTTTCTTGAGGAAAACCGGTCGACGGAGTGATTCTAAGATGAAAGTAAAGGTAGTAAATATAATAAAGCTTTAATTTAAGCACAGACTAAGCCCTGTAGGTGTAACAGATTCTGAGTTACGCCTCATTGAAAATTGGTCATTTTTTCACACCCACTTTTCCCGATTTTCCTTTTTTTTTTATTAACAAGAGAAGTATAAACTGAAATAACTCCGAAAATTTCGAGGTTTTTCGGCCACCAAAAGATTTTCCATCCGTTTTTTCCGGTAGCAAACATGGATTTCCAATAGTCAGACATGCCTTTACAACATATCAAAAATGCAGCTCACTCCGATTTATTGCAACCATCAAGTACCTGGCCGCGGACCTATAGCTTCCAAAACGTCGAAGAGCTGCTCACAGATGTTTAACAAGACGATAAAGACAGTAAAACAACTAATTATAACGGAGCTGTCAAATTTTATTTCATTTTTATTGCATAATCGTTAGCTAACAGACTTAGGCACACACCCCTAAATGAATTACATATTTTCATTACTCGGATTTTAATTACACACAACCGTCTAATACGTTTAATTATTAATAATTTAACGAAAAAAAACTTTTACCAATAGCAATTTTTTTTTTATATTTCATTGTTATTGAGTAAAAATAAATTAACAATTAAGGATTTAAGAAGTTAATTATATGTCATAAGTCATATATGTCATTGTTTTATTGAAAAGGGTCATTAAAAAAAATCACACACACTAATAACACATATTTTTGCTATTTAATAAATAATAAAGAGTATTTCGATTTCCGATTTTTTTTTAGTATTTATATAGATGTTTGTTAGTAAATAGATGTTACAACATTAATTTCTTTATTTTTACGATTTCAATAAATAGTATAAAATATAAAACTTTTAATAAAATAGAGCCAAAAACTCAAAAAGAAACACTATTATTTATTATAATGCAATTGGGAAAACCACAATGCAAAGCCTTATGTTTCAAATTTCTCTAGTACTGCACCCACTGAATAGGCGAAACGTCAACCGGTAAGTGGGTGTATTACTGGAGAAATTTGAAACATAAGGCTTTGCATTGTGGTTTTTCCCAATTGCATTATAATATAAAACTTTTATTATTTTTTGTAATAAGCTTTCACATACCATATCATGTTATTTATAAGGTATCGAAATATTAAAAATATTTTGAATCAAGAAAACTAACAGCATTTTATAAAAATCGAGAAAAATATCCTCATTGTTTATTTTGGAATTTGATTAATTTTGATTTGATATTAGAAAACATATTAACTTAAGTCTTCAAGAACTAGTCCACTAAGTATCGTTTTCAAAATGATATAGACTGTGTTCAGTTCATAGTGGGGAATATAAACATTAAATTTAAACTTGTATATTTTATCGAAAATCCCTCCTTCCAGTTATGAATTTAAATTATTGAAGAAATAAGAACTAAGCTAAGACGAGTTGACCTCAAGGAAACTGG
Source organism: Arma custos (assembly GCA_037127475.1). NCBI lineage: Eukaryota > Metazoa > Arthropoda > Insecta > Hemiptera > Pentatomidae > Arma > Arma custos. Next base: position 94,144,603 of record CM073760.1, on the reverse strand, counting down.
ATGGATAGAAAACTATAACTAGGTCTTTCATTATGCATGCAACGCCTTTAAGTTGAACCATGCACCACCTGACTCTCCTCTAAAGTGCTACACTACCTCAACCCTCTCAAGAATTCTGTTTTAAACAATATTCCTACCAATATTACATGGTTTCATAAATGTCGAAGAAAGTTAATAAAAGTACCCAATAGTAAGTAACTGAATGCAATAAAATGTATGCAGTCCTTAAAAAGTATGTAGGCATCTTAACAATTTTCCAATTTTTTTTTTAAGATTCTTCTTGACGTTATGCAATGGTCGATCAATACCCTTTGCGACCATCTTATCTAAACTAATTATTAACATTATTATTTTCAATCGAAATTATCTTTATTGTTATTAAAATTGATCAAATAAAGGCATAATTTATAATTTAAGGTTCTCAATTATTTATAATTGTAATATTTTAAAATTAATAGATATTTTATTTGAGTTGTTCAAGTTTTACGAAAACCGTAATAGTCAGAAATGATCAATACCTATCTACTTCCCTTTGTTAATAATCGGGAATACCATACAAAAGAATCTTTGTATGATATTAAACAATTAAAAGCAGAGAATTATATAATGTTCGTTACGACTTCATGAATATGCAAATATTCTGATTTTCTGGCCGTTTCAATTGTCCTCTTCTCCTGTCTCTTTGTGACTATTTTAATACATTTACTGTATTAATTACAACTGGGAATAGTAATAACTTTGCTGTGCCTTCTGTATTTCGTATTAATCAAATGGCTACTATCATTTATATCTCTTTATTACAAAGCTCTATTAGCTAATGAGCAACGGTACGTGAATTCGCAATGAAGTAAAAAATCTAAATTAATTATAGTCATATAATTAATCATACTAATACGTCTGTATATATCTGTCACTCTATTTTACAGCAAGCTCCAAAAGTTATATATCGAACAGCAATAATGAAAAATGAAAAAAATAACTATTTAATATTATAGATGTTCTGTATGCATTGCACAGAACATCCTGCCGATTTCGATTTAAGTTCTTAAATAGAATCACTTTTTAAGTAAATATTTATTAATTCTATCTTAAAATTATTGGAATATTTTTCCAAATTTAATTTAGACAAACAGAAAATGATGAATTGTTTTAAATATTAATATGTAGCTAAATTTGTCTCTTTTGTTGTAAACTAGGCAATTTTCTCAGAATAAAGCGAACTTAAACTTACTAGAGTCAAGTAGATCATTATGACTGGATGTTGGAGATAAATAAGACACAAATAGATGGAATATAGCCTAACGTAATAATGTTACCGTATTTATTACACTTTGTGGTTAATAGTTAATTATGAACGGAATTCCTTTTTTGATTAATATTGAAGGGAAATTGTTTGAAGTTAACGAAATGACTCTTTCTGTTTTTGCGTATCACGTTTGTAATACACCTGTAGAAATTAAAGTGACAGCAGTGAGCTTCAGTTGGTTTATTATATTATCGGTTATATCTTGAGTGATATTATCAGTAAGTGAGTTGATATATTAAGTGCGAACTTAAATCTTTGTCAATTCGAACCTTCCAGATTAAGATTCAAAACCCATCACAGATTAAAGCGATTCGAAATTCGTACATAAATACAAAGACCTCGAACTGAAAACTCATTATACTCGCTTCCAAAGCTTAGTTGAGGTTAATCCGGTTCCCCTCTCCTAATCTCATGAAGAACTTCTTCTTGCCCTGGAATCGTGACGTAAAGTTGACGATGCTTGATTACTTTAGTTTGACGTCTCATTATTTTAGTTTGCTAAAGGGAGTCCTCAAAAATAATTGTACTTTTTAGTCTTCAGCCACATTTATCAAAAACTCGTTGTCATGGGAAAGTTCAAGAAAAACTCTCCACACTCGAGTCATTCAAACAGTTTCGAGTGACTAGTAAAATTACCTACACATGTGTTGAGTCAATCGCTAAAACCATTATTCGGATATGTCTTATAATATCCAATAGGTACTCAAAATTATTTTTATTTCCAATTTAGAATGATACAATCCAATCAGTAAATGTTATGCGATTATATCACATTTCAAGCAAACTGATATCAATTCGGGCGTTTCTTGGGCTTCAGAGAGATGCTCTTGGAGTGAATCTAGTGGTAAATGAAGAAAAACCTAAATACATACTTACAGGACCTCATGATGGTGTATCTCAAAACTGAGATTAGAAATAACACGTTTGAGAGGGTTAAAGAGTTTTTAGATAAATGCGAAGATTCAGAGAAGGTTCTTGGCAGCTAAAAATTGCTACTGATGCCTTCATAAGCAATTAAAAAGTAAAGCGATAAAGTCAACGAAGATAATCAATCATCAATCATCCATAAGCTCATGAGAATAGCTCAGAATGTTAGAGCTGACATGAGCATAAGAGAATCCGATTAGAACGAAGTAGGATAAAATGTTTGGTCCTTTACAAAATAATGGTGCAAGAATCCAAACCAACTCCGAAGCTGCACAAGAAACCATATATATAAATATGGGGAGATATAAAGGTGGGACGGCTTCAGTGGGCTGGTCATGTTGCAAGGGTGACACCAGACCGGATACTTCGAAAGGTTATGGTCAAAAATATAAATGCTTCTGGTGGAGTGAGCAGAAACAGCTTGCGATGGATAGACGATGTGACAATGCAAGGTCCATCCTAGGTATTCCTAACCAGAATGCAGCAGCAGGACCAAATCGCCGGAGGCTCTGAGTTGCTGTCCCATCTCAGAAGAAGACATCAATTCAAACTAAGATACCTTGATATATGCCGATGATTTTAAAGTCCCTAATGACAAAATCGAAGAATATGAGATATTAGCGTAACTTCTGCCACACAACGTGCGCTGCAACACGTAAAAAAAAACTAGGTCACAAGAACGTATGAACGGATATAATTACTAATGAGGCAATTGAATTAAAATGTTTACGTAAATACTCCCTGATATGAGAACCATTGAGTAGTACTATTTCAAATACAAACCTTCCTTACCGTAAGTAATAAGAAAACGAATTTCACTACTGTAGTCAAGATGTAACTGAACACTAATATAATCAAAATTGAAAGAATTATTATTAAAGAATTAAGGATTTTGTGATTCCAAGAGGTCCACATGCCAGTTATATTGTATTACATAGGACGCAGGAAAAGTTGGGGAGTGCGATTGAAATGCAAACGGCATAAAAAAAAAAGACTATCAGAACTGCAGAGCAGAATCAAACTCTCCTCATTATCGCCCAATATCAAGAATCCCGATTCCAACTATGAAATATTCCAACAAAATTTAAATAAGATGTTAGTAAATCAAGCATTATCCTGCACAAGGACAAATATCAACAAGAATACTGTGAAGGGAGCCAAGTAGGGCACTAGAACGGTAGGAATAAAAGGAAGTAACGATGTATTTTACCGGCGAACCAGGAGTTAACCTACATTCTACTTCACCACTACCGAACCACAATATTAAGATATACCATCAATGCGACCTGACGGGAAAAATAAGATGGAAAATTAATGGGAGAGTCATTTTCAGCAGTGGTTTAATAAAATACTCTTTATTTAGTATTTAGGTCATCGAATCAGCCTAAAATATTAATTTTAGTTACGTCGACATCTAAACTTGAAATTTGAGAATTTGAACTTATGTCCGTAAGGTGTGGTTCGAATGTACAAAATTCACTATAAAAAAAACACGTTTTAGGTGTAAAAAAAAATAATGTATTGGGTTGTGCACAAGCCACGAAATAGAACTAACCAATTGGAAATTGGCAAACAACAGCAACACCACACGGTCCATCCCGGAAGAACTAATGCACAATAATGTATCAGACAATAAGAAAAGATATGTTTACTAAACTCTTTTTAAATTTTCAATAGCTTCCAATCTTAAATGATCCATATAATGTACTTATGGCATTAATGTAAAATTACATATTAAAAGAACAGACCGTAACATTATTGCAATGTTAAAAGTCTCTCATTACTTTTATATTACAAATATTCCTAGCGCTGGTAATGATCTATTTACAACTATCTTTAACCAAATTTTTCTCTCTTCAATAATGCTATAAGAAACTAATGGAGATTTTATAAAACTAATAAACCCTAAATTAAGATTAAAGAGGTATATAAGCTGCTGTATAACTTTATAAACATTTTTATCCTTGATCTGATGCATCTATACTAGAGAATCAAGATTAGATCCTGAAAGAGGTCTGCCTTTAATAAAAAAAAAACTCGGGATAGACAAATTTATTCATGTTCTTCTTATTACAAGGCGTTCTGTATCCATCTATAAACCACGGAATTGCATTTCCAGATATATCAATGTTTTGAATTTTAAATGTAATTTCATAACATAGATTGTGCTTTGATACATCTCAGATGAAATACACAGGTAGGATACATATGTATACCGATACGTTTTCCCGCATCAATATAGCCCGCATCTACAACAAAGGCATCCGAACAACATCGAAGATTGAGGCCAACAAATATGCAGTGCGGGAAACGCAAATTAACATAGTTCAGGGCGGCTTAAATGGAGGAAAATTTAAAACCACTTGGGGGGCTTGGTTGCTGGTTTTCAGTCGTACACATAGTCTACCTGCAGGCGAGGTAGATCAACGACTGACCAGATCTTCACGTTAAGGTTAATCCTGGAAAAGACGCTGGAATATAGTAATGGTACGTACCGTCTGTTTGAGGACTTTCAGGCCGCATATGATTCTATAAATCGAGAGATGCTCTGTAAGACAACGAGGAAGATTAATATACCGTCCAAGCTGGTCCGAAATGTAAGAGTGGCCATATCCAAGTCTAAATGTCAAATTAAGATCCAGTACCATCCATCTATCAGATCCCCTGCAACAAGGAACGGATTGAAGCAGGGTGACGCCCTGGCCTGCCTTCTATTCAACCTAGGTCTGGAGAAAGTGATTAGAGATGCGTAGATATAAATAGGTGGCCATATCTTCAATAACGGCGTACAGCTTCTGGCTTATGTCGATGAGATTGATATAATCAGTAGGTCGAAATCAGGCATGAAAGAGGTCTTTTAAAGCTTTGGAGCGATCTGCTCAAGCAATGGGGCTAGTAATAAACTAATTCAAAACAAAGTACATGGCTTCAGGGACTGAGGTACGTGATCAACACATAGAAATAGGTGGATACAAGTTCGAAACAGTTCGGGAATTTGTGTACCTTAGGTCATTTGTAGATACTGACAATAATTTCTACAAATAAATAGAAAAGAGAATCATAGTCACCACGAGAGGTTATTACGGTATAATCAAGCTCTTTAAAACAAAAGCAATAAATAAAGACACAAATGCTACACTCTATAAGACCCTCATCAGACCCATGCGATTGTGAATGCTTGGTGCTAAAGAAAGTCGATGAACAGAAGATTGCAGTTTTCGAAAGGAGAATTCTCAATAGGATTTATGGGCATTATTATCAAAGGGGATTTATTATCAAAGAAAATGGCACCTGGAGAATAAGGCACAGTCGGGTACAGTACGAAAATCATAAGGATGTCCCAACAGTAAAATTTATCCAGATCAGCAGGCTTCGTTGGGCTGGCCATGTACAAAGGATGGCTGAAGATAGCATTCCTAAGAGTATAATGAATCATGCACCAAAAAAGAAAAGTAGGAAGACCCCGAACAAGATGGTTAGACCAGGTTGGCAGGGACGCGGTCAAACTGGTGGACGATGGCCAGGGACAGAGACCGGTGGGGACAGTTTCTTCTGGAGGCCAGGGCTCGGACTGGGATGCAGAGCCAAAGATGTATGTACATAGTCTACCTACTTCGAAATGCCATGAAAAAAAGTTTTAAAACTAAAATTAAAATATTAAAAAGCACAGTTCTATATTTAGAGAGCGGAATGCCTCAGTGGTAAAGAGCTGAGTTGCAATGCCGCTCAAGATCCTGAAAAAACCAAGATCCTGGGTTCAAATCCCGCTCGCTGGCACTTTTATTTAATCCGTTGGCGGACGGAGATAGACTATAGGATCTAGGACCCTTCTGGGGCTCACCCAGCCTCTAATAAAGTGGTTACCCAAAATAAGTGGGAACAATCTAGCGGGTGAGCGTGATCTGGGACAAATCATCTCCCTGCACAACCATTGTCCAAGAATCAGTACACCTACTACCATGCACTAGAACCCCAGACTCTTCTGGGTTGTAGTGGTACAGTTTTTTTTCTTTTTAATGTTTATATTTAGGTAACTCGACAAGTAAACATTAGAAAAATCTTGATCTAGTCGGGAGTTGAAATCTCTCGACAATGAAATATTGATATATTATGTTGAATATGTTGAAATATTATAGTTACTGATTAAAATAAACGATATTTAATGGGTGCATTAACTTTTTGAAAAATCCTACAAGTGATTTTTTCCTAATTTTATTTATTCCGTCAAGACTAGTTTTCAGAGCGATCTTTGCTAGAATAAGTCAAAGAGCGTCATAAGACGTATTATAATAAATATGAAATGAAGAATATTTAAATTTTAAGTTCTGGGGCATACATCGTCCATAGTCAATGTATCGAACCTGGAAAAAAAAACAAATGTTTTTTCGTGATATAGTGATAGATTTCAGAATTGATAATTGATATAAAATTCATACAGTCATCTATGAGGGGAAAAGCCACGCATAATGATGTAGGTAAACTACGTTTGACAAAACACACTGATTTTGTATGAACCTTAAAACAGTTTTTTCACGCTCCCGAAAGCTGGCGTTTTTCACATTTGATACTCTGCATACCTATGGACAATATTTAATTTATGGTTAATTAATGATAGATATATATAGATAGACTTAATATGTAGAAACTCCACAATGTTAGGCAGAAACCAAAATTCATCTTTTCATCAAGTCATGCTACAGAAACATCTGACGATCTATGCGTTAAAATATAAAAAGAATGTCAAATCTCCATTTAGAAGGAAACATCATAAATTTACTTGTAAAATATTCTATCTTTAAAACATATCCGACCTCTACTAATAATGATAAGGCCTCTAAACATCATGTATATATAAAAACTTAATACTCAAATTAAACTTGTTCGATCATTACGTTACCGTCAATTCATTTCAAACAGCAAACTTTAACGATTTAGGTTTGGTTGTTTATACCTAAAAAAAAAATAAAGAAGCAGATCTTTTTCTAACTTCAAAAGTCAGGAAAAAGGAAAATTCAAAACCCACTTCAACGGGGTTTAAAATAAAAAGGAATGAGGTTCTGAATAAAAAACGACGATACTACATTTTGAATTCAATGCAATACAACCTTATTTTCTTGAAAGTTATAAAACTTAGTATTTATTTACTTCATTAGAGTATTACTGTTTGACTAGAAGTAATTTTTTTTTTATCCCTCGTAACACATCATAGTACTATTTTTTATTAGTCCAACCCTTCAAAGTACTAGAAAAATTATAAATTAATACAATACCTGTTCACTTCAGGAATTAAACGACTAATCTTCCAGCGAGACAGGCGTCTTGTAAGTTATGGAGTAGCAATTCATACTAAATGATAACCGACCCCTAATAGTATATCAAGCAATTATGAAGCACTCAACATTATAATTAATTTTATTGTCATGGTATGAAATCGTAATAAGATCAGATAATCAGATTATAATTAAAAAATAAATTTATTTAATTTACGAAGAATAAAGATCAAAATATATTAATCTGAAGAACAGAAGATTAACTCGAAATATGAAGAAAAAATTAATTTTTTCCCATTTTATTATTCTAGTAACAGGCAAACTCTGGACCACATTAGTTTTTAATTACTATAAATTTTAAATTTACGTTAAAATAAAAAGTTTACCACTATATTGACCGTTTCAATATTTAAAAGAAAAAGTAGTAGAATAAAATTAATATTTAATAATAATGATGTACCTAATTTATTATTATTATTATTATAACATAATAGACTTCATAATGTTCAAAAAGAAAGATATACGAAACGAAATGGCTTCCTTCAGGCATGGCTTCATAGAGCTTATTTTTAATAAAAATAAATCATACTGCTAAGAGAATAGTAGTTTTAGTGCCAGGTTTTTTTTAATTTATGGATAAAAGTTATGATTCTGAATTTATTAATATTAATTTATAGTTTAAAACAACTGTATACTTTATAGTGGAAATACATTATACTTTTCAACAGTTCATTATTTCCAATTGTTTGAATCATTATTCTTGTTTAAATTGAAAGGAAGATCATTTTTTGTTAACTACAAAAATAATAATTATGAATGGTTTTCGTTCTACGACTTAAAATAATTACACACCATGGGTCTAGTCTCTGTTTAATATTGGAATCCAAGTACTTGAAATGGACAAATAGAGATTATCACTGGATTCAGATAACGGACCCCAGTATTAGGTCTACAATATAAAAGATAAATTTATTTACCAGCAAGGAACACAAACGATAATTTTTTTTACAAAACGAAGATCAAATAACAGGAAAAATTTTCCATTTGTTAAGTTCCATTTGTTTAATCTCTTTAAATTAGAAACGTAAATTTATTTCATGAATGGATTAATAGTTATCTCGGGTAACGTCTTTACTCAATTATATTACATTTTAAAGTATTTTTAGTGAAAACATAGCAGCAGCTATTCCGATAACACAATTCGGTTTCATGTCATAAATTTAGTTTATTATAATAAAGTGAGTTCAAACATAGTGCCAGTTAATAAACAGTCCTTTCAAAGTGTTATATTGAAAGGAAAAAAAATCTATATTGTTATTGTCTAAACAGATATATAAAGTAAGGGATACATAAAATATACTATAATGGAAAGAAAAAAGTAATTTTTTTTCATAAATCCATTTTTGCAATATCTATCCTCGACCGTCCGAGTTCGACCTTTAAGAGCTTATACATTGTTGTGTGTATTTAAGTAGCAATATGTTTGTGTGCAAGTAAATTAATTAGCACATGAAATATTAATAGCCACATGAGTAAACAAACGAGACACTTAGGACTAAAAATGAAGTTTCGAAGATAAGGTAATAAAGAGCCTCTAGTGATGTCGCCCCCTAATACGATTCGGTGCGCTTGATATGGTCTTCACTGGGCGAATCCTCCATACACGTGACTGAAGTACAAACAATGTCCTTTGATGGAAGAGTTGATTGATAATTGCTCATTGAATTTTATTAAATATTTATCCTTTAAGTACAAATTACAGTGTTCCTATTGAACTTAGTCCTGAGTTTTTAGAACCAGACTATGTCAAATTTATCTATTTACTGTTTTTCCGTTTCACTTTTATCTAATTACCTACTGCTATATTTTATCATATGATCCCATACAACACATTATTACCTATTATTTAAAAAATATTTTGTGATATTCTGTAAAGTGTACTAATGTACTAAAAGGACTTGATGTACATGGAGATTTAGATTTCAGAATCACTTTTTGACTTATCGATTTGTAATTTGCTAAATATGCACTAAATATTATTGAAAAACTGGAAAATAAATTCTGATTTGGTATCAGAGATACTTAAATATAGGTATACACGAATTGCATACAATATTACACATTTTTTTATGTGGAAAAGGGTTGACTGGATATAACTTGAGAAATGTTTAAAATGGTCAGTGGGTGCAGCCAATAAATTTTAAACGTATAACATGATAATAAAACTAAGAAAAATTTGTCAAGAAACACTCATCCATCTTAGTTTTAGGTGGACACATTTTTATCTCATTCCCAAGCAACTCAATTTTTCCATTTTAGAATTTTTTTTTAACAAGGAAAGGTCTTATGTTTTTTGAAGGATTGACACCAAGTACCCTTCTGGTATATTTACAATTATTGCTCATGTGGACCTGCCCAAAAAATTATTTTTTAATACTTTTTTCATAATAGAAATTTGAACGAACATTCCTTAAATAGTACAACCCTCGTACCTAATATAAAGGCATGAAAGATTAACATGGAGCAAGTATTTCCCTGCTCCCCCATTCCTCGAGCAAGGTAACAGGGCGGTGAAATGAAGCCCCTGATGAATATGTAATCTCCAGGACTAAAAGTATGCGGAAAGGGCAGCTACGGGAGAAATTCAATTTTCCGGAGAGCTGCCGAACTACTCTTGTCGGAGGAATTTTAAGCCGCATTAGAAGACTTGATTTATATTAATCAGGGCAAGAGGCTGGTAGTTATAAAAATTTTATAAACTATTTTGAACGTTAATATTAAATTTCACTTGAATAATATTAAATTTAAAATTTCACATAATATAAAATTTTATTTCATTAAACTTCTATCTCGATTTTATAGATAAAACAAACAAAAAATCGCAAAAACTATTAACATATGGATAATTTTTAAAAATATCTGAAAAAAGTTAGTATAAATATATTTTTTAACGCTTCTTCTTCCCTTCCTCCTTACACCTTTCAGTGTGGAGGAGCCTCTACCCAACTGTGTTATTAAAATGCATATTTACAAATATAATAACGGAAAGAAAATATGTTAGAGAAGAATTGGTTGACTGTAACTTCTAATGTAAGACAGAAATAGTTGGGGGTGCAGTCAATAAAAACACCTTAATAAGTGTATACTTATTTATTGTGTATCGACGTTTCGACCTACAATGTAGGCCATCTTCAGGGCTATGAGAGAGAAACAAACAGAAAAAAATATATAAAAAACGTTGCAGTAACAAGAATATGGTGAGATGTAATGTGGAAATTAAAATAGTGACTAGATATGATGAAATAGTGAATAGATATGATAATTAAAGATAACGAATATTAAAGTGGTTACAGAATATAATAAAATTAAAGTAGTGACAGATAATAATAAAATTACAGATGATTTTTTCTGTTTTTTCTCTCTCATAGCCCTGAAGATGGCCTACATTGTATTCCGAAACGTCGGCACACAATAAATAAGTATACACTTATTAAGGTGTTTTTATTGACTGCACCCCCAACTATTTCTTCCTTACATACGGAAAGAAAATATATTTGAATATATTGGCCTTGAGTATACACTGATAGGCAAAAAAATCCATCCACTTGATTTTTTTCATGTTTTCATCTAAAAATATATCTGCTTTGGATTGGTCTATTTTTTTTAATGAATAAATATATATCTTCTTTATTTGTTTTCAATTAGGAATGTCAATATAGAGGATAATGATCCCTTAATCCTTAATTCAAAGAAAGGACTGTAAATTCCAATGTTCACTTTCTATGGATTTAAAACGTTTATTCGGTGTCATTGGCTCAGTTCCGTTCCTTGCAGCAAATTTCTGAGTTTTCTGCTTTTAATTTTTTCAATTTTAAGTTTAAAAATGCCTCTTCCTGCTGAGGATGTTGCGCCTGGTGTGGAACTTATTGATGATGAACGTTCCATTAGACATGCAGCTAATGCCATCGGAGTACCCTATGAAACTTTACGAGACGCCATAGAAGGCCCGGTTCTGGAAGGTCTAGGGCAACAGAACCACAGGATGACCGTTTTTTTTATTTTAATAGCTTAGAGGTGTGCACATTTCTGCTCGGAGAAGATTAAATGAGCATGGTTAAAGGCTTTTCTCCCAGTAAGAGGACCAGAGTTGACCAGAACTCGCAGAGTACCACGGCTGGCTTTTGCTCGAGAACACAGCCATTGGACTATGGACGAATGGACTATGGATGGAGAGCTGTACTTATCACAGATGAATCAAGATTTGCTCTTCGATGTCCAGACCGGTGAAAGGGTGTAACATACTGATACTTGTCAGAAGAATCATCGCTCAACACATCAATAAAAATTAGAACTTTATGGATGATTTTATGTTTCACAACCTTGAGTTTGGCATCTTGTTATTCAGTTACAAAGACTTGTTAATATTAATAATAAATGGCATAGCGATCCCGAAGGCTGAATATCGATATAACCGATCGTTATTGACAAACTTTTGTCCAGGATTTACTGCTATAACGCACGATCATTAACAATAAAAAGACAACCTCAACGCATGTCTCCTACCTCGCCTAGTGATTACCAGTTGGATCAGCGTTTGCTAACTTTGAAGAAATTTATTACGAACTCATCTTAAAATTCGCAATTCTATCATCTCAATCATATTAACCGTATGTATACTCTGCAATTCCTCATTGTGTAATCTCCTGAATTCTCTATTAGATTCATTCTTCTTAGGACGGAATATATGAAGTTGTTCATCCTTCAACGTAAACGGCAATGTTTCGGAAAGGAATATAGTTTTATAAACTATCATTTTTAAATGTCAGTACATAAAAAGCAAGCAAGATAAGAATATTTTCGTAATTATGAATGGTATTAAAGAAATATTTGTATTTAGATTTACAAAATTGTAGGACATAGATTAAGAGTTAACAATAACTGAACTGAACCAAAATGTCATTCTTTCTGCATGTGACATTCCAGTTTAGGTTAAACATTGTTCCGTTTAATTTGTTGACTTCTTAAAAAAAAAAAAAAGATAAATAAGGAGTTCTAAGAAAGGTACAATGACATTGCTATACTTAAAACTGTCATTTTATTTGTAAGATTTTTCAATATTTTTTAAAAAAGCTTTTTCTTACCATCTTAAACACAGTCGCTATGCTATTCAGGTTAAGACTGGATGTAAGATTAATTTTTTTAATATTGCAATATATAGAGAGTATAAAAAAAAAAAAAACTATACCTATGCATATTTTCTTTATTAGAAAGCAAAATAATATGCCATACTTAAGGGCAGTATACCACCTCCTAAAAGTGCAAATATATAAAAAATAAAATATAGCTAAGTATAATGAAGTTCCAGCAGAATAGGGAGTAATACATTAAGAAAACATATCCAATCACCATTACTAAGAGTACTCGTTATAACATTATAATTTAGCATTGTAGAGGATTCCTACAACCCCTTTACACTTTAGATCGCATTGAATCCAATTACATTGAAGGTAGAATCTAGTTAAGATTTCAAATGGGGCCGTTGTAAAGAAATTACGTAGGTAAAGTGGTGGAGGTTGTAAGTTGGCAGCCAATTGAAACAATCTCCCTTCCCTTCTAAGCCAGGTAAGATCGCGTTTACAAGCCAAGTCACTCGGGATGGGGCATTGATTAAGTTTGTTCGGGAGCGTATCCCTTCCTCCGAGCACTCGTCGTATAATTGGTCGATGCTTACAGGTAGTTTTGATAACTTTGTGTTTAGATACGCTTATAAAGTCTGTTAAACATTATTTTTTTTAATGAAATGTTTAACCCTAATTTCATATAATTTAATAATTATATAATTTTATTAGTCTAAGCTTAAGCTTTAGACAAAAATTAAAAAAATAAAACTACCACTACAATATTGGGATTTTGGGTTTAGTACATGGTAGAGATTGTACTGTTTCCCCAATTAAAGATTCTACTTCCCACAACTTCCGGCTCTGATAAGTAAGTACTAAACTTACTAAACCCTGCAATAAATTTCAAAAATTAGAAGATTTTTATCAAATACATAGGATTAAAAAAATGATAAAGGTTGACAAAACTTAAAATCGGTATGGCCTGTCCGTTTGAAAGTCTGTTATAACTCTACGGTAGTACCTACTAATGATCGAAAATACCCTGTACAACTAAAACCAGTGAACGGTCATAGGTACAGTAAATAGTGCCTGTACTGCTTTTAGGACAATGATTGTGCAGAGAAGTAATTTGTCCGAGATCATTGTCAATCGCCAGCTTTTCCACCCACTTTATTGAGGCCGGATGAAGCCAAGGAGGGTCTCCAGGTTCAACAGGATCTATCCCTAACTGTTAATTATTCAGGATCAAAAGCGGATAACTCAAAATTTCAAAAATTGACTTTTTCACACTTTTTGCTAGTTTAGTAAATCAATGTTTTGTTTTCCCGAAATGAGGGATAAGGCAGCAAAGTATCGTGTTAAACGACATATTATATTACATGTTAAACAAACGAAAAATAAGAAAAAACAATTTTTGGAACTATCCGCTTTTGATTCATAATCCCTCATTTAGTGAAAGAAATATTTTTTATATATTTACTAGCTGGGGTACCCGGTTTCGCTCACGGAGTTCACATGAGATTTTGTTGTAGTCGGAATAAAAGAATAAACTTTAAAATATACGAGATTCATTTTTTTTATTGAAAATTATTATAACTACAATACTTATAAACAACATTTTTCATTTTGCTATCCGGAGTATATATGTAGACATTTTTCAAATTTTCTACTCGAGAGCAAGTATAGTTGACCGCGATAAAAGCAGGAGTCTTTGAGGTTGATGTTCGAATCCACGACAGATCTTGCTTTCTATAGTCCTATCAATAGGTAGCTCCACTCATACAAAATCTTCGATTGGTCCACATTGTTCTTGAATATTCCACAACATTCAAGAGTGTACTGGAATATTCCATAATAATCTGGGATGTTCCCGAACATTCCAGAATGGTCCACAATGTTCTTGAATATTCCACAACATTCGAGAGTGTCCTGGAATATTCCGCATTGATCTGGTATGTTCCCGAACATTCCAGAATGGTCCACAATGTTCTGGAATATTCCACAATAGTCTGCGATGTTCCCGAACATTCCAGAATATTCCACAATATTTGAGAGTGTTTTGGAATATTCCACAATGATATGGGATGTTCCCGAACACTCCAGAATGGTCCACAATGTTCTTGAATATTCCACAATATTTGAGAGTGTTCTGGAATATTCCACAATGATCTGGGATATTCCCGAACATTCCACAACATTCTAGAATGTTGTGGTATGCTCTCGAATGTTCTGGACTGTTCTAGAAATTTCTAGAGGGCGAATATTCCAGCCCTTATATCTTCAAAATCACGCCCTTCGGGTAAAAACGAGAAACTTCTTCCTGGACGGAAAATAGAGGGCTACCATGCCATATAACTTCCTTGGTCGTACCGGGACTCATTTCTGAGTTTTTCCCCATTGTACACTTTCTTATATAATATATATTGATTAAAAAACCTTTGCAAACGATGGGCCGAACTGTGGTCTAGTGATTAGCGTGACTACTAAGACCAAGATCGCAGGTTCGTAGCCCGGCAGGTGGCCCTACGACTTTTTAAAGGGAGTAAAAAATCCTTAGGTACGCTATCCTTCGGAAGAGATATTAAACAGGGGTCCCTAACCTGTACGATGTCAGGTACTCGTTAAAAATCCCTATCCTAATTAAACCTGGATAGACAACTTTAGAGTTCCCAGTGTAGCATCGTCCGATTAGCCATAGCAGCAAAAACTGATGTTAAATGAATAAACAAACAAACTTTGCAAACGACTAAAAAAAAAAGTAACTCCTCACGAAGTTAGGTATAAGTTTCATGATGCTTAGAATTCAAATATCGACATAAATATAGAATGCGTCTATCTGTGCCCGAGGCACTCCATGAATGCAGAATCGACCTTCTAGCGGATTGGTACCAACATCACAGAACTTCAAAGGGTGTTTCTCGGAACATGCTATTACAAGCCTGCCAAATACATGCAATCCTGAAAAGGCGGTCAATAGAAAATTAATACATCTACGTAATTATGTAAAAGCGAAAACTCATTTAGAATCATATTAACGGAAGACATAAAAAAACTGTTTAATGCTTGTGGTTACTTTTTTTTCAAAAATGTATATTTGCTATCGATCAAGCAATAAATTGAAAATTACGGATTGTATGTTTTCATATACACAGAATCGAACCAATCCGGGGGGGGGGGGGGGAGGGGATCAGTTACGGCAGTTTAGATGAACCGAAAGAAAATAATAACACACCAAGAAATTAAAAATCATTTAAATCAGATCAATACTTGCTGAGATACACATTTTGAACTTTTTTAATGATACAGCATAAGGTTGTCTAGCTAGACAGTCTATAGACCAAACGACATCTATGAGACAAAGAAGGGATGGCCGTCTGCCTGATGGCCTCTAGATGAAATAACCATCATGTCTAATAGTGTGTAATGGAAATTCGCAAGTTCCTGGCTTACCTATTTCTACACACTACGCGGTCTTTGATTCATTAATAGCTTCAGTACTGTCCTATTTCTCCTAATGCACTTTTGTGCGTATAATTATAACAATCGTACACAAGTTATTTGAATGCTTAAGTATTGTTTGTGGTGGTGGGAGGGAAGCTAGGGATAAGCTGTCGGTTTTTGAATTGCAAAAGCAGAAAGTCACGAACGGCATTGAGAGGTCGAGAATAAAATAAATTGGCTGTAGATCGGGAAAGAAGATATTCCCTCCGCATACTAGGCCCTGCGGAATTCCCTATCTTCCTCTTCCTACAGTCCTGTTATACATTCCATAATACTGACATGTTTGCTTCGCTGAAGACCTATGTTTGTTTTGCATCAAGTTTTCAAATAACTTCTAGTTTCCGATAGTTCCGTTTTTCATTCCATCTAAAATGTAGCAATAACTTAAGAGATTCTGGCACTTAGATGGCAAGGGTGTAACACGATTTGAAAAAAAACTTGTTTTTGTGGTGTAGGAAAACTTAGTAGCGTCATACTACATACTATGAAGGTTTTTTAACTTATATTTTTATTTTCAGTTCCTTCATTTTCAAAAATTGTCTTCTTAAAATTAAAACAAACAAACAAACAATAGAAAATAGTAACTAATATTTTGCTCGAAAAACTGAGTTTTTTTTTAACAAAACGCGTCATGAATGTATAATTGTACAGTATTGCAAATTTAATTTTACTATATTATATATATTATTAGGATTCTCCCTAATCAGATCCTCTAGCTATGTTCCACTATCAATTTTTAACGATGATCGTAAAAAAAAAGTTAATAAATAAACATTTACTGCTATAGATGGAAATAAAACCCTCGCCAATAGGAGCCCACCACAACCAACTATTTTCTTTTTAACAAAGTAACGTAATTCATCCATTCTCAGTGAATTTATAGAACAACAGATACTTAATATTTATATTACGTCAACTGTAAATTATTTAAAGCTGCTCAGCATTAAACTTCCTCTCATCCGATCACCGCCCAGTACTGTACACTTTAAACGGAAATAAAGAAGAACCGATGAGGGAAAAATTCAGATACCAAGAGGCTGATTGGAAGAAATACAAAGAAGAAGTGTACAACAGCCTCTCAACCATTCCACAACTGACCACCACGGAACAGGTAGACAATTATTTGGAAACCTTCCTAGAAACCATCACACAAGCAGCGACAGCATCCATTCCGAAATATAGGCCGGCACCACCACACCTCCGACCACCGCCACCACACATCCTAGCCCTTATAAAAAATCGCCACACTTTAAAAAATAAATGGTACAGAACCAAGGATAAAAACATAAAAATAGCAGTCAACGCCATCACTACCCAGATCAAAAACCTTCTACGACAATGGAAGACATCGATCTGGCATGATCAGCTCGGAGCAACGCATGGGGACGTACGCAAATTTTTGAAATTCACTAAAAGCGCTACGATGAAGTCCTCGACTATCAGAATACATGATGGCGACCGCCTCCTTACACCAGAGGAACAGGCAGAACTCCTAGCGGATCACCTAAATAGTGACATACTGTCCAGAACTGATACCAGTACACCTCCAACTATGGACAGGGGCACTAATTACATGTTTGTCAGCCCGAAACAGTTGAAGGCTATACTGAGACGGTCAAACGGCAACCGCTCACCCGGTCATGAAGAAGTACAGACAATTCTTCTGAAGCAACTACCACGGAAAGGAATAGCACACCTCACGCATCTGTACAACTCATGCCTCCGACTGAGATACTTTCCTCAACAATGGAAACACGCCATATTGTTCCCGCTACTAAAGCCGGCCAAAACAGGGGATAAAGCGGAACACTACAGGCCCATTAGTCTTCTACCGCACCTCGCAAAAACCTTCGAGAAAATTATCCTAAATTATCTTAAAGATTTCTGTGAGGAAAACTCTGTTATCCCCTACGAACAGACCGGCTTTCAAGCACACCTCAGCACTGAACAACACCTAATGAAAATCCAGACGGAAGTATGCAGAGACCTCAACAGAAATGCAGCAACAGCTATGATCTCAATAGACTGTACAAAGGCATTCGACTCCGTGTCTCATGGAATTCTTTGCCAGAAGCTGCTGGATCTCGAGTGCCCGGAACAGCTCTATAGCATCATAGCCTTATTTCTAAACCACCGGAGTCTGGCCGTACGCGTACGGGACAAACTATCGAGAAACATACCACTCACCTGCGGAGTTCCACAAGGAGCGGTACTATCCCCGACCCTTTTCTCCATCTATACTGCTGATATAGTGGGTAAAAACTACAAACGAGCAACTGTCGCCGCATACGCGGACGATATAGCCATCTATAGCAGCAGTATGAGCGCAAAATGGGCATTAAAACAAGCCGAAAGTACGTGCCAAGAAATTGTAGAAAAATTGAGACACCTCAACATCCAGGTAAACCCGGCGAAGACGGACTGTGTAGTGTTTGCCCTCCAAAAAGGGAAAAAAGGCCGTTTACCAAAAACTCTACAAGTGGCTAATACCACTATTAGCCCATCTAACTCCATAGTTTACCTCGGAATCAAACTAGATCGCCACATGACACTGTCAACCCACTGCTATTCAAAAATCCGCATGGTAAGAAGAAGAACCTATAGACTTCATCACCTACTACTATCTTCAGCCATATCACTGCGTTTAAAAATCAAAATTTACAAGAGCATCCTAAGGCCTGCACTTCTATACGGAGCCCCGCTATTCACCCACCTCAGAGTCGGAACGCAGCGACAATTACAACTGTTTCAGGACACTATACTCCGAAAAATTGTTCGGTCTACATCGCTGAGAAAGCTAAAACCGGAACAATTACACGATCTCTTCAACATACCCACAACAACTGAATTCATAAAGCGAAGACACATAAAATTCTTCGACTCCCTCAAATGCACAACTAACGAAATATTTAAAACTCTGACACCTGCTTCAGCTCCAATAAGGTGGCAACAAGTAATGGAAGGAACTCGTAAGATTGATGAAAGTAGTATGTAAGATTGTAATTATAAAAATAAACACAAAAATTAAGTGTGCCCCGGTACTTAAACAAATAAGAAATACAACTAAAACAACAAAAATTCCAACCACCTCAACTCCTTAAAATGTAGTCATACTACAGTAGAAGGAGAAGAACTCAGAAAAATAAATGTGCCCATAAGAGAGCACAAAACCCAGTTGCACAATAAATTAAAAAAAAACATATTTAGGGGTTATGAAAAAAAAACAAAAAAAAACTGTAAATTATTAGTACATGGGCTGGTTTCCTATGAAAAATAAATTTATTGTTACAAATTACATATTATTAATCTATGTTGTTTTTAAAAAAGCAGAAATAATACCAATTACCACTTTATTAATTGATTAACAAAAAAATTATAGATAATTTTTTTAAATAATTGGAGATTTACAGGAAGACATAAAGCCGCCTTCTCAAGCCTACACCAAGACTCTACAGACGCCTAAGAAAATTCAATCTAAACCCCAAACCTCTCAATCCAAGCCACACATCCCCAAGGCACAGTCCCAACCTCCACGACATCCCATTCCTCCTCACCACTTACCTCTCCGTGTTAAACTTCCGCCAGAACACCCACTTCCAGTTCCATCACAGCCTTCTCTCATGGTAAACCCCTCATTACATCGACCAACGAAAGTTGATCTACCTCCTCGTCCCCAGCGTCGGGCACAGCATCCAGCCAACACCCCTACTGACTTTCCATCTCAACCTCCTTATCCATATCCGCTCCAAGAACATAATCCCTCCGACATATATTCCATCCTATCTTCCTTCCTGATAGACCTACAACAAACTATCAAACCGCTGATAACCCTCCTCACTAGATTCCTCACCGAAATTCAATTCAACTTCCCGCGATGAATGTGAAGCCCCTAGCTGTCCTTTTATGGAATGCGAACGGACTAAACAACCGCCGAGACGAACTTGACATATTTCTCCATGACAATCAGATTGACATTGCCCTACTTACTGAAACTCACTTCACTAAACGTTCATATTTTTACATACGCGACTACATCACTTATAGATCTGACCACCCAGACAACACTTCCCACGCCGGTTCTTGCATCCTTATCCATTAAATTCCATTCCACATTCCCTTATTCCCTCTACTCCAAATGCGGTTATCCAAGCAACCTCTATCATAATATCAACTCGTCCCCTCCATCTTACATTATCAGCTGTATACTGTCCTCCTGGCAATTCTCTATCCTATAACCAACTAGAATCCTTGTTCCAATCCCTCGGATCACGCTTTATTGCTGGAGGAGACTACAACGCTAAACACCAACGATGGGGTTGTCAAACATCCAACCCTCGTGGCAACATCCTGTCTCATGTCTCCACTTCTCGTAGTTATTCAATTCTCTCTCCCTCGAATCCTACCTATTGGCCAACTTCCCTGAAAAAACGCCCTGATATCCTGGATATATTTGTCACATCCCAGATTTCTCCTTCCCATGTATTAATCAAATCCCTGGATGACCTCTCCTCAGACCACAGTCCAGTTCTGCTCTCATTACACTCAACCTTCATTCCTAAGCCCTCCTCTCCTTCATTGATTACAGGACGAATTAACTGGGAGCAATTTAATAACGATTTGGAAAGCAAACTAGACTTACGGATTCCACTAAAAACTAACCAACTTGAGTTGTATGTTGAACGTCTTGGTGGTGGGGTGCTGTCTCATGTTTGGAGCCTGTTTGGGCTGTTGATCGTTGGGATGTATTGCACCTTTTTCTTCGAGATGCGATTCACATAATCCCTTTTTGATTTTGGTGTCTTGTTAATGCCTGAACAGGCGAAACGTCGACTGGTAAGTAGGTGTATTTTTTGAAACATAAGGCTTTGCATTGTGGTTTTTCCCAATTGCATTATAATAAGTCTCTTATTTTATTTGTGCCTGCATTTCGACCTACTTTCAGGTCATTTTCAGAGGAGAGGCGTGAAGAGTCAACTGCAATTGGATTTGTAACTGGAAAGGCACAGATAAATTAAGTCCAACTTATTTTGTGTCATTTTACGGGCAGATCTTCTGATCTACCGAAATCCAATACAAAACACACTTAAAAAGAGGGAGTTTCACTAAGCAATGTCTTTTTATAGTACCTTTTTTTGTATAACAATAATAATGACAAAATGAAACATAATTACCCTATTATATCATAAATATAAGTAATTAAAAATATATTACTTAAAAAATTCATATGTAGAATGGACCCTGCACGATTAACTGGGAGATAATTCAAATATTGAGGTTTACAGAAGGTAGACAGAAGACATTGAGAAGCTGAAAGGGTTTAAAAAAAAGATATGGGCCGCTTAAGCAGAAGAGAGGAAGGAAAAACATCTTCCAAAAATAAAAAAGATTTGGAAGCTGATGAAGCAGGAAAGAAGGTATAAGTTTAAACAAAAAAAACGTAGTCCACAGTAGCTCGTTAAAAAATAATCTTAAAAAATAATAATTTGTTAAGGAAAGGCCTATAACGGAATCAAATTGTATTAAAGTAACTTATTATAAATTAATTTGAATTTAATTTATAAATTATAAACTCCATACTAATAAAAATTCCTGACACCATGGTCACAGTCAACAATAATGGACTGATAAAAAATGTTATAGAACTACTATTGGTAAAAAAGGCAATAGAAACGCACAACTGTAATTTTAGTATTGATTGGAAAAGCCAGTGTGTTTTTAACATGATCGCATTTATTAACGAAGACAACGGCATTGAGGTCGTTGAAAATTTTACCACATTGCATAAGCCGTTTGTTTGTATGAAGTTTTAAGTCTCCATTACTCGTGTCCTTAATTTTTTTTCTACAGTTTATATTATCATAATAATGAATATTTTGGCTATACAAAAAGTCACTTATAAAGGTAGTTTGTTCAAAATATATATATTTTTTTTAAGATTTAAATTTTCCATTCCAAATGTTCAATCAATACGAGACAAATCAATGCACTTGAATTAATACAATATCATAAAAAAGATAACCAGTATTCATGGTTATACGAATTGCAAAAATAAGTTGTTTTTTTATAATTTAAAAAGCAAAAGTTAATTAACTTTAACCGTATGATATTTGGTATCTACAAGTTTATGATATTTGGTATCTACAAGTTTTACGGACAAAAACCACTTTTAAAAAATAATGTACTTGAGAAATCCTTATATAATAGGCTCCAACACTCTCCTGTTTTTAACACTCAATTTAATCGGAAAAAGAAATTGGACGCCAAAAAAAGTACATATATATTGTAACATTAAAAAAAATTAAAAATAAAAGAAAGACATATGTAAAATACAACTTGTAAGAATTGTTAAATAAAATAGTTAAGTTAAAAAAAAAAATTAGATTTGCAGAATCTTCTGAAATTCGTTAAGGCAATTGTTTGTATCTTCATTTTACTAGACTTTTATCGTCCTATTGCTAATCGGACGATGCAAGAGTGGGAGTCATAAATTTTGTCTATCCAGGTTTAATTAGGATATGGATTTTACCCGAAATCGCACAGGCTCTGTTTTACATCCCTTCTGAAGAGAAAACAAGGATTTTTTACTCTCTTTTAAAAAACCATA
Organism: Arma custos; assembly: GCA_037127475.1. NCBI lineage: Eukaryota > Metazoa > Arthropoda > Insecta > Hemiptera > Pentatomidae > Arma > Arma custos. The sequence continues at coordinate 94,121,875 of CM073760.1, read as the reverse complement.
CTGCCACCTGCTGGCTACGAACCCGCGATATTGGGCATAGTAGGCTGCCATGCCAACCATTACATCACAGGTCGCCCCATAAGGCCATTGTATTTTTTTACTTAGTATAGTCATGTTTTTTTGTCCTGCATTGCAACTTTATTTCATTTTGTTAGTGGGTTTTTTTTAATGTTTAACACCGATCAAAGCACTACGGACATATCTTATAACTATTACTCAATTGTTTTATTTTTAATAATTTATTAATCAATAAATGTATCGTACATAGTTTCCATCCTACGATATTAATCAATCTGGAAGACAATATTGGCGCGATCCCTCCGAAGTAACGATATCTACCACGCTTGTTGGATGACAAAGCTGTTGAATTCCTGACATCAACCAATAACGAGAAAATTAACAAGGCGACATGCGCCCACGGGATTGTTATAACAAATCAAGCCACAGATATGAAAATCCGTACAAACGCTAACAGAGATTAAATAGTAAGGAATCAAAAAGTTAAATACGATTATATTTCCGCGAAACAAAATCATAAAAATTAGAGAACAAAAATATATATAGATATATATATATAATTAAAGTCTAACTGAGAGTATCATTTAAGCAAATAATTCTATAAAGATATTAATAAAATTCCGATCTAAAGTTTTACTTCTAGTGGATAGGAGTATGTAATACCAAAACATGGCATGTGAGGGGAAAACGTGATAGTTATTAGTCAGGTCATTGAGTAAATGTAACTAAAAAGGACTTTAACTGTTCCTTATTAAAAAAAATAAAAAAGCCTTAATTCTACATATTTTTTCTTCAGAAGCCAATGAAGCACTTGAAAGGAAATATTTTTAGGTACTTGATGAATCAGTTTCAATAGACATGAGCGTTAAAGAAAACTAAAGTTAAAGAGTTCATATCTATTTAAACCGTATTTCTTTAAAATTTAGGATTACCGAGAATCATAAAATATTATTGAAAATTGGTAATACAAAATCAGTTCAGGCACTTTCTAGATGCTATATTTAAAAGCTAGTTGCGAACATTCTACCCGATTTAAAACACAGAAGAAAGGTTCAATTTGTCATATGATAACAGAATTTCACGATTTTTTTAAACTGTAAGCCAGAATAAATTCGTCTTTAAAATTCTTCCAAATACACACTCACTCCTACGTGGTACCTCGAAGAACGATACTTCATAATGATCGAAATAATCACATATTGATTACAAGAATAATCGTGTTACCAGGCAAATGTCTATCATTTTTCATATCTTTAAGGAGCAAAGTAGCGCAAAGCCCAGGGTGCTGAATAATTTATTAATTCTTTTAACAGCATCCTGAAGCTCATGAAGCCCATCCAGCATCTGTAAATTGGGTACCCTTGTACTAATTAAATGGGAAACCTTACGGTAGAGAGTGGACCTAAGTACCTCTTTGCACAAACATTGGTACAACCCTACATTCTATTGAACGAAAAACCCTTCATGGATTGTAGTGGAACAGGTTTTCTATACATTGTTTTTGAGTTGCATTTAAACATTAATATACTGCAAAGCGAAATACTAAAATCCTGAAACAAACAAAAGGAGAACATAAACCCTCTGCATGCACAAATTCAACACAAGGAAAACAAACATCACATATCTGGCTCGCAGTTGCCCCAATTTATTAAGTAGCCTGCCCACACAGCTAGCCCGGAGTCTAATTTAAAGTTTGCACCGGATGATTCTGTCCGTGTTTTGGGTCGTTAGCAGCAACCAACTTGTTAGCTATTTTGTCCTCGTCGTACTTAACCTGACCGCTTGCGGTGTTAAGTAGAAGTTTTTCATGTTTAACTTTACTCATCGAGTAAAGATCTTCAAGCAGAGCTTAAACGGCATGAGGAGACTATATTAACAGAATTTTATAAGATTTGGAGAACTGCAAGTATATCTAACTAACTATATTGATGAAGAATTAAGAAATTTTGTGAAGAAGGACCGAGTGGAGGTCAGAAAAAAAGTCTCTAACATAAGAACTATTTATTTTAAAGGCAACGTTCCGACCCACATTGCAGGGCTGTAAAAAGTACACAAGATATATACAAATTAAAATGATAGATAGTAAAGAATAAAAACGTTGGTTTTAAAATATATAGTTCTATTTATTTAAGATAAATTTTTCTAACCTCCACCCGGACTATTTTCTTCCTCATGTATATATAAGGTAAACTAATATTATTAAAGATAAAATATTCTGTGACGATAATTAAAAATATATTACATTCATTACAATACATAACCAGTTACAGCAACACATGTTAAGGTACGTTATATTAACAAAGTAGATGCGCTAATAGTATTTTATCAAAAATTATAATTCATCGATCACATCTCCGTTAAAAAATTGGAAAATTAACGAGCATTGCTTTTGTTGGAATATGTACAAACAAAAAATAAGAAAAGAGAAGAATATTTGGTTACATAAGCAATTGAATAACTTATACACAATTTATGCCTTTCTTAAGAATAATTTTCCCATAAAAGTTTACTTTAATGCTAATTTGTATTTATGAACTGAATAGGCAACTAAATGGAAATAAAACTATTTTTAACAATAATAAATAAAAAATAAAAATTCTGTAGTATACTTAATCATTTAGGAGAAGTTTTACAGATCAACAACAGGAGTCGTGTTGAATTAGTGTTACGACTTGCAACGACTAAATATCATTTTATGGGAAATATTTGAAGAGGAAGTTTGATTGGAAAACTTTTAATAGCAGCTGATAGCTTACAAGCAATACGCAAGCTGAAGGGAGGCTTTCAAAGAATTAACATGCCACAATAAAGAAGGTTAATTTTGGGGAATTTAGAGCAGATATTAAAATGTGTAAAATTAATATTACTATTAATAGAATAATAATTACTCTTAAGTCCATGAAATAATATAGAAGTGTAATACACAATATTTCCAAAACAATTTCTATATTCCGACGTGTGATTTGATTTTGTTTTTTTGTTGTATTTGTTTTAAAACCGATCATAACTTTATAATTGAAAAAAAAACACCTGAAAACTTAGGTTTTAGCTGAAATAAAGGCCTCAAATAATTTATCATTCGTCAAATAAGGTTTTTATTTCACAGATGCAAACCACTAGGTTTCATGTTCTACTATAATTAAACTCATAAATAACCACTTGATAAATAATCGTACATGCAATACTGGAATGAACAAAAATATTGTTATTAAGCAATATCTACAGAAATTAAAAGAAAACTTGTCCAAAATTATTAAAATATTTTACTTAAAATTTAAAAAATAATTTATATTTAATGCACAAAAAAAACTATAGTTTCGGAACAGAAAGCATAACTCCTGCCTGCTTTAGAAATAGAAGATGGTTAAAACTAAGTTCAATTACTATCAGCACATCGAGACAAATGATGCACATTCTTAACTGTTTTCCAATGAGCTAGTCTTTTTAACAAGACATGACAAATAAATGTGCGATTGCACTAGTACTTCATCAGTTAAATTGAGATAAAACATAAAAAAGTAATAGAAGATAGAGAAAACATAAGATATGAGTTGCAATAATATCCAAACACTTGAAAATAAAAAAAAAATTATTATTTTAAACTAAATGTTCAAGAATTATATCCTTCAATATGGTTTTCGACCATATATCCTGACAATACCAGTAACTAAGTCAAATAAAAATAACAGTAAAGTTTTTATGTTTACGGAAGGTGCGCTTTCTGCTACCACAAACGCCTAGAGAGTAACACACCTGTTATATCCACAACACAATAAAAGATATATACACAATAAAACAATATATATGCATAGATTAAAAAAAGATAAACAACAATATATTGGTATATACAACAATATATAAATATGTATGTATACTTGAGCGGCGACAACGCCAGGAGCATGCTCGGGCGAGTCTCCCATGTCCGCCAGAGTCCGCTGTACTACTGAGGAGCCTAGCGTGGGTAGAGCGCAAGTCCAGTCGATAGCGGTGTGCAGCCTTCTGATATCTCAGCTAATCCTTATCAAGGGTTTCTTGCAGGTATACTGACTGTCAGTATGTTTGCAGGGTGCAAGGGAAGAGGAGTTCACTACGTCTCCTTTAGGTTAGGGCCGGCAGGGAACAAAGAGATCTTGAAAACACAAGGTTTGAAGGCATACAAAAGAAAAGTGAAGCACAGCTTGTAAAACAACAAAATGTAGACCGAACATTCAAATGTAAAACAAATTCCAAATTGACAAATTAACAATGTTAAATTTCCAGAAAGAAAACAAAACCCAAACCAAAGAAATAATTCCATTTTTCATGGATGGAGAAATCTCAAAATGTTCGTCGATTCTGTATAGCGTAAGTACAACTTACACCGTTTATTAGCATCAAAATTAAAAAATATATACATATTTACATGCGTCTGCACTCTTTCGATGTACAAAAAGTCTTACAGCATATAAATCGTATCGTGTTTTAAGTAAAAATTTAAATACTATTCAACATTTAGAACTGTTCTAAAAAAAAATTATAATAATAACTAAAAAAAAAACTGTACAACTAGAACACATGGAAGGTCTTGGTTCTAGAGTTTAGTACGTGGTAGAGACTGTAACGTTTCTAGCACAAAGGTTGTGCAGAGAGGTGATTTGTCCCAGATTATACTCAATCGCCAGTTTTTTCCACAATTAAGGGAACCCACTTTATACTCAGTGAGCACCGGGAGAGTCTCAAAATCCCACTGATTCCATATCCATATCCGGCTGTCAACAGATGAATTATTAAAAAAAAAATAAAAGAAACATTATAATGTGTACAGAGAAACATACATTACTTTAGTAATTAATTGTTTAGGGAAAAAATGTCAAGAACTGAAAAATATTCTTAGAATGTTGACTACCCATGGCAAACATACTTACTATCTTTTAAAACAGGCAATCAAACTGTTCCTATTTAGTCTTTCCTTTGTTTTATGAACAAAGTGTAGAAAAACAATCGTAAACAGCTAAAAACAATCACCAGGCATGCTAATTGAAAAAGTTAACCATGGTATTACATTGTAACTTAGTGCCACATTCTTTCGTAAATATAAACTATTTTCTTTTAAATATGTTCATATCTAGTGTTTGCTTTTTTCATTTCATTTTGTTCGTGCTGAAGTCGCTATTTGTCCCCACAGAGCGACGCAAGGGACTTGGGCAGAGACAATTACGTTATTAATAAATTAACAGATATACAATTACATAAATGTGTACACATGCAAACGTATATGAGGGAATGAGCAAATGTCAGGGTGAACTTAGAGTAATATCTTTTTTAATTCTGAAAGCCGATCGACGTTTTGGCCTAACCTAAGTTATTATCTGAGATATTCGCTTGGGAAAGACATCAGGAACAGAGTTTTCAATCCTAAATCTTATGTACTTAACCTCCTAGAGAATCCGCAATAAACGGGAAAAATCCAAAAAGTAAAATATTTTTACCGACATAAGATTTTTTTTTAAATCAAGGCTGACACAATATAAAAATCGGTATGACTTATTCTGTGAAAGTCTCTTAACTAAATGGTAGTACCCACCAATGGTTAATAGTCGAATTTTGGTCACATCAAAAAATTTAACATAACTACGTTGCCAGTCTTCTGCAGTTGACTGTGCGGCGAGAAATGTTTATTAAATAGCCAACATTTCGACCTGCTTTGTAGGTCTCCTTCAGGTAAGCATAAATAATAAAATTATGGCGAATACAGGCAATTGAAAATTAAAAATGATAAAAATTGCACAGCATGGTAAATATAAAGGTTAAAATGTATTAGTGTATAGTATCAACAACCAAGTGCCAAGAAGGTAGTAAAATACATAATAAAGAATTAAATAAGAATTAAACAGAAAGTGTTGAAAATTAAAGAATAAGGTGATAAAGATAAAAAATAAACATTGAATAATAAAATGAGTAAGTGTTAAAGTTAAAATACCTGGGTATCAGGTATCTGAGGTATCTGGTATCAGTAGTAAAAATAAAAATAAAAGTAGAAAATTATAAGAAATAAAAAATTTTGAAATTATAAAAAATCCAGTATGTAATAAATCAAGTAATAAAAATACATAGGCATAAGCAATAAAATGAATAGGCACAGAGTAATAAAAATGAAAATGTTAATAAGAAACAATGATGATAAGTAATGAAAGAGAGGGATACTGTTAACTGCTAATGGGGACGAAGATGTATACATGAAATGTTCATGAAATATTACAGATGATTGATGTAGTACAATCTGTTATAAGTGGTAGGAAATGGTGAGAAAGGAGAAGATAGTTGATGTTGAAATAAACATGTAAAAGTTGTATACCAAGTGCGAAAAGTAAGTTACAATAGATGGGCTGTATATTTGTGGTAGAGTAAAAGATATACATAATTAAAAATAAAAATGGTGAGTGAAGTTGAACCCGGATGAATGTCGTAAAATGATACTTAAAGGTGGGAAATAAATAAATAAACGCCTTGTAGAATTATCCTTATACATCATTAAACCTCTAACCTATTTCAGATAAGAGGTTCAATAACTTTTTACAATTTTTAATACAGTAATAAATCATTTTAAGTAATTTTGAAATCAGTTACCAACAATTTTGAGAAATGTCCTCCTAATATAACAAAATCGACCACTGTGCAGACTGGCGAAAAATCCCAACAAGTTCGGACTCGGTTGGTCGGCCGTGAACGGACGTCATCATCCGATGAGGTCCGTTCACGGTTATAGTGATGTAAGGACTCCCTTTCTTGTACATATGTTTGATTTAATCTGCCGAGATCGGCCGATAACGCCAGCGTAAAGTTGGGAAGATAAAGGTTTATGTGTAGGCGTGCCTTTAGTCGTATTTTTTTCAAAACTTCAATAACTTTTTTTGTTGAAAAGTTTTCTGTCGAGTTTTAAAAAAAAATTTAAGAATTTAAATTTTAGTGTGTAGAGATTCATTTATCAGCGTCATTTTTTTAATAATATAAAATAGTAATAATTGGTTATTGATGATGTGCAGGAGTATCTGATTGAGAACGTGACATAAATTATTATCTTGTTTGTTTTAGATAATAGATGTTAATAATAAACTAATTATATTTGAAAAAATATCTACTGAGTCGACACAAAACAACTTACCTTACTGTAACTGTACCTTAGCAAATATTGGTGCATTCTATATTTATATATTTGGAAATAAGTTGTGCATACATTTCACTTATTTTTTTAAACAGTATTTTTATTCCGGAAGATATCTATTTTTCGAATTATTCAAAAAACTAAAAATGGGATAACATTTTCATTAAGTAAAGAACGTTATTACCTTCCAAGGTATTTTACAGGATACAGTTTCTTAAAATTAATACTTAATAATAAAATTAGTTATGGTTTTGAGTTCTCTTCTATTTTCTCTCAGTAATTTACTGGAAATGAAAAATTAATTTAAAAAATTACAGAAGCAGTCAATCTTTAACTCGCAATAGGTGAGAAATATTAATTTGATTCCAACAATAAGCAAGCTGTTTGATATAATGATAGTGTGTCTAAAGGAGGTCATTTTTTTTATTATATTATTATTAAGAGTTCATATTCTAAAAAGAAAATTTGATTGATGAAATGTATCAACTAAGTGTGTGCTACACGACCTTAGTAGCATATTGAACTTTTTGGAAGTAGTTTTAGTCTATTTTAACCACTAACTGTTGATGTCAAGAATAGAAACAAATATTTAATCATAGATTCGAGAAAACTGGAAATTAAAAAAAGGTCGTAAAAGACTCTCTAAGGCAGTGGCGCCCAACCTTTTTTTACCACGCCCCCTTGTTCATATGAAAGCCTTCTATGCTTCCCCTGTTCAAATAAAATTCTCCCAGTCCCCTCACCCACTTGGGACGAAATTTGTATGGGTATATGAAAAAAACAACAAGTGTATTAAAACAAAACATTTAGTTTCACTATCACAAGGTATAACATTAAAACTTTCAATTTAAGATAAAATAATACTATTAACAGCGAATAACCTATGTGAGAATTTTATTTATTTTCAACTTATCTTGTGCTCCCCTGCCTTGTCTTCAAGCCCCCCCATGGGGGTTGCATCACCCACATTGGGTATAACCTAAATCATAGGAGTAGAAATGAGACAACTATAATGACCAACTTTTAAATGTGAATGTCATTTCAACACAAAATAGGTTTGAACTCTTAGTCAATTCTAATAGTGGATCAGAAAAATTACAGATATCATCACTAAAACTTGTTAACAAAGAAAAATCTTTATACAAGAATATACCAGAAGCAATGTGTGACTGAAATGCAGTTGCATAACTCTCTAGCTGGTGTATGGTTGAGCGCAGTGAAAAATAAACTGATTGTCATCATTTGTTGTCCAAGTACAATACTTTTATTATAAAACTAAATAAAACATGTCATCAAACAGATAAGTATGCATGAAAATAGGTTTTTATCATAATGGTTAGGTTTTGAAATAAAAAATATGTGAGAGTATTTCCTTCCATTGAGTTCAATTTTTTTTAACTTTTGAACATATCTTTACGTGGTTTATAAAATGTGGTGAGAATGATGGAGAAATAGAGCAAATATGACCATTATTATTGGGCCTATAAAAAGAAATGAAGACTGAAAAATTAAAGACTAATTTGATAGTTATTTCAGCCCGTGTAAATTAAAGTACAATTTATTATAATTTTTTTTTTAAATTAGCGTCTCTAATAAAATTTACAAGGAGAAAGAAGCACCAAACATTGGAGATGCAAACCTCTGGATTCTATTCCAAACTTCCTAATAAAAAAAAAGTGGCACAAGATATTTCTTACGGTTGTTCGAAATTTAAACCTATTATTATTTGATTGGATTGGATATTGTAGTCATCAGATACAAAAAGAAAATACGTATTCACCTGCGTTGCCTGATAATTTTGTATTCTACCACATCCTGTTTGTTTTTCTTCTGAAAGAATAATTATTAGTTATTAATAATTATTAATAATTAATTAGTTATTAACTGGAATGAATTATATATTGTTAATGCATTTAACTGAATGATTAAATACATTAATTTGAATCTTCTAAAAAATTTGTTTACTTAAAAAATTATGAAATACAGTACAACCTAAAATTGGTTTGTTGATTGATAACTTTTTTACCTTTACTGATCGAGTAAGGGATAAAACAAAACCTAACAGACCCTTTTCAATTCAGGTCAAGCCCTAACCTTAAGTTTAATTATTCCTGCTGTAGTCACAGTTACAACCATCTTAAGTAATATCAAATTTGAACAGCAATAATTTCAATGAATCCAACTTTTAACTTGAATATACAGGAGCTAGTTACCTCAAATTATGGTAGATAGCATTTAGTTTGTTTTACTACTTTATTCAAAGCAAAAATAGTTTTAGATAGTATCAACATAAATCAAAACCTTTAATAAGTTCAATGCTTAAACTTAAATATAAACAAGATAGTTATCATGAATTGTGCCAGGTTCGGTGTTCTCTCAAGTGATAATGAGATCCTATTCTAGACTTTTACTTTTTCATTAAAGACATGTTTTTTTTTATCCTTCATTCACTAGATCTCAACAGATAAAATGGATACATAGAGAAAAATATATGCCTGTTGTAATTAAATCTGTATGAACTCTTATAGGTTTCTGTTGTTCTGGTTGTCGCTTCAGTTGAGTCAAAAAAAGTCTTAACTTTTTATTTGTTTCATGTTAAAAGTATAAGTTATCATGAATTTTAGTATGGAAAAGAGAATTAATTGTGGGTGATTTCGATAAACATTTATCGAGAAATGAAAGTTTCAACCAACATTTCGAAATATAGATGAATGTTTGTTGAAATGTTCATTTCTAGATGAAATAATTACTGAAGTATACACATTTCCCATTGTTACATTCTCTTTTCCATATGAAAGTTCCTGATAACTTGTATTTTTGGAATATGTTAAAAAAGAAAGAAATGAAAAGTTAAAACTTGTGACTTAAATCAAAGCAACAACCTTTAGAATAATTACCCTTTTTGCATAGTATTTTTATGTATTGCAGTTGGTATCTGGAAAGTATTTTATTTTATTTTCTTGATTCTACCTTTTAATCATTGGATCACATGATGTTTTGCTTAGTTTTTCCTTCACCTGGCACACAGCATCAACAGCAATACCAATAAATTAATTTATCCTGTTAACATTATCAGGCAAAATGGCTAATTTTGAAGTTTTAATGTTTTCCAACTGTATTGATAATAACTTCCTGGTGGAAAATTATGCATTACTTCCAAAGAAAAAAAAAATTAATGGGGGTGTGGTGTATGAAAAATAGCTCTTGCATAAATGGAACTTATTTTGTACCATAATGACAGACAGATCCTTAAACTATCATCTAAAAGCATAAAAAGGCCTGTGTTTCTCTACTGGTCAGAATAAATAAAGTAAGAGCTTTAATTCTGTGGATTAGGAAAGTTCTTCTTCTTGCGTTTCGGCCATCTAAGGACCACGTTATTCCAACTGCTTTCTCCATTGAGTTTAGCTTGACATTACATTAGCCCAGGTCTCGCCTCTTTTATTTAGTCCATTTCTAGTCCGTTTTAAGTTTATGTTTTTCTTGGAAACTCCAGTGAGCTGAAAGCTTCATCTTCAGAGATTCGCACTCCCGAATATCGTCGGGTGAAACTCCCACCTCCTGCAAATCTTTGTCTACTTCAGTGAACCAGGTCCCATTGGTTTTCTTTCCATTAAAGTAAATAAAGATCTTGTTTGTCAATCTGGTTTAGTTCATATGGTTATAAAATGTAATTCTTCTTTTCCTAGATTCGGAAAGTTATTTGTATTAAACTAATATTTAATTATGATAGATCTTCAGTAAGCGTTTTTACAAGTGCCATTTACTGATGAAGAGTTTGAGGAAATTTCTTCCTTTATTGTTTCCAGAAGGGGACTTTTCAGTTTTATTATAATTAACTGGTTCTTCTATTACCTTTCAGCATTAAATTAATTAATTTGATTATTACCATCCATTATGTTTGTTTTCTTGACATTTTGCTCTAAAACCCAGATTTCAAAATGCATTGCCGTTTTCTTACAGATGATATTTTGAAGATTATAGCAGTCAAGGCTTCAGATAAATAGTAAAGAATTTGAATTCAGTTGTACCAAAGTTAGATATTTAAGGTTTAGAGTTAATGCCAAAGGGAAAAATATCGACCCAGAGAAAATATCAATCATAGTTCATTACATATTGAGATCACATATTCAGCACCCAATAATGTTATTTTGCCATAAACATGTAATAAATAAGTTCTTATGAGGCTTCTTGAAAATGTTTAGGTTGAATCATAATTTTATCTTTTCGGTAAAATTATTTAAGGTGTCCAAAAGATATCTTGAAAAAGTTTTTTTTATATTTACTTGTGGTAATTACTCCGGAGGTTGTCGCTTACAGTTGAGTCACTACAAGTTTTAACTCATTCATTTCCTTTTTAATATTTTCCAAAAATTCAAGTTATCATAAGCTTTAGTACAGAATAGGGATTGTAATTTTGGGAAATGTCTATTCTTTGATAATAACTTCATCTATAATTGAATGCTTCAACAAACATATGTCATCTATAGTTTGAAATTTTAGTTGAAACTTTCCTATCTTGATGAAATGATTACCAACAATCTGCAGAACAAATACCAAATTCTCTCCTAATATTTTATATTTATTGTTATTATTTGTACTAAGAATGAAAGAAGGAAACATATTAGATATTTTTTAGTTTTCAAAATGAAGTTTTCATATCGATTAAATTTTAGTGTGACAAATTATTAGTAGCTTAGAACAACCGTAACTACTAATAAATGAATGAGTTAAAACTTGTAGTGACTCAACTGTAAGCGACAACCTCCGGAGTAATTACCACAAGTAAATATAAAAAAAACTTTTTCAAGATATCTTTTGGACACCTTAAATAATTTTACCGAAAAGATAAAATTATGATTCAACCTAAACATTTTCAAGAAGCCTCATAAGAACTTATTTATTACATGTTTATGGCAAAATAACATTATTGGGTGCTGAATATGTGATCTCAATATGTAATGAACTATGATTGATATTTTCTCTGGGTCGATATTTTTCCCTTTGGCATTAACTCTAAACCTTAAATATCTAACTTTGGTACAACTGAATTCAAATTCTTTACTATTTATCTGAAGCCTTGACTGCTATAATCTTCAAAATATCATCTGTAAGAAAACGGCAATGCATTTTGAAATCTGGGTTTTAGAGCAAAATGTCAAGAAAACAAACATAATGGATGGTAATAATCAAATTAATTAATTTAATGCTGAAAGGTAATAGAAGAACCAGTTAATTATAATAAAACTGAAAAGTCCCCTTCTGGAAACAATAAAGGAAGAAATTTCCTCAAACTCTTCATCAGTAAATGGCACTTGTAAAAACGCTTACTGAAGATCTATCATAATTAAATATTAGTTTAATACAAATAACTTTCCGAATCTAGGAAAAGAAGAATTACATTTTATAACCATATGAACTAAACCAGATTGACAAACAAGATCTTTATTTACTTTAATGGAAAGAAAACCAATGGGACCTGGTTCACTGAAGTAGACAAAGATTTGCAGGAGGTGGGAGTTTCACCCGACGATATTCGGGAGTGCGAATCTCTGAAGATGAAGCTTTCAGCTCACTGGAGTTTCCAAGAAAAACATAAACTTAAAACGGACTAGAAATGGACTAAATAAAAGAGGCGAGACCTGGGCTAATGTAATGTCAAGCTAAACTCAATGGAGAAAGCAGTTGGAATAACGTGGTCCTTAGATGGCCGAAACGCAAGAAGAAGAACTTTCCTAATCCACAGAATTAAAGCTCTTACTTTATTTATTCTGACCAGTAGAGAAACACAGGCCTTTTTATGCTTTTAGATGATAGTTTAAGGATCTGTCTGTCATTATGGTACAAAATAAGTTCCATTTATGCAAGAGCTATTTTTCATACACCACACCCCCATTAATTTTTTTTTTCTTTGGAAGTAATGCATAATTTTCCACCAGGAAGTTATTATCAATACAGTTGGAAAACATTAAAACTTCAAAATTAGCCATTTTGCCTGATAATGTTAACAGGATAAATTAATTTATTGGTATTGCTGTTGATGCTGTGTGCCAGGTGAAGGAAAAACTAAGCAAAACATCATGTGATCCAATGATTAAAAGGTAGAATCAAGAAAATAAAATAAAATACTTTCCAGATACCAACTGCAATACATAAAAATACTATGCAAAAAGGGTAATTATTCTAAAGGTTGTTGCTTTGATTTAAGTCACAAGTTTTAACTTTTCATTTCTTTCTTTTTTAACATATTCCAAAAATACAAGTTATCAGGAACTTTCATATGGAAAAGAGAATGTAACAATGGGAAATGTGTATACTTCAGTAATTATTTCATCTAGAAATGAACATTTCAACAAACATTCATCTATATTTCGAAATGTTGGTTGAAACTTTCATTTCTCGATAAATGTTTATCGAAATCACCCACAATTAATTCTCTTTTCCATACTAAAATTCATGATAACTTATACTTTTAACATGAAACAAATAAAAAGTTAAGACTTTTTTTGACTCAACTGAAGCGACAACCAGAACAACAGAAACCTATAAGAGTTCATACAGATTTAATTACAACAGGCATATATTTTTCTCTATGTATCCATTTTATCTGTTGAGATCTAGTGAATGAAGGATAAAAAAAAACATGTCTTTAATGAAAAAGTAAAAGTCTAGAATAGGATCTCATTATCACTTGAGAGAACACCGAACCTGGCACAATTCATGATAACTATCTTGTTTATATTTAAGTTTAAGCATTGAACTTATTAAAGGTTTTGATTTATGTTGATACTATCTAAAACTATTTTTGCTTTGAATAAAGTAGTAAAACAAACTAAATGCTATCTACCATAATTTGAGGTAACTAGCTCCTGTATATTCAAGTTAAAAGTTGGATTCATTGAAATTATTGCTGTTCAAATTTGATATTACTTAAGATGGTTGTAACTGTGACTACAGCAGGAATAATTAAACTTAAGGTTAGGGCTTGACCTGAATTGAAAAGGGTCTGTTAGGTTTTGTTTTATCCCTTACTCGATCAGTAAAGGTAAAAAAGTTATCAATCAACAAACCAATTTTAGGTTGTACTGTATATCATAATTTTTTAAGTAAACAAATTTTTTAGAAGATTCAAATTAATGTATTTAATCATTCAGTTAAATGCATTAACAATATATAATTCATTCCAGTTAATAACTTAATAATTATTCTTTCAGAAGAAAAACAAACAGGATGTGGTAGAATACAAAATTATCAGGCAACGCAGGTGAATACGTATTTTCTTTTTGTATCTGATGACTACAATATCCAATCCAATCAAATAATAATAGGTTTAAATTTCAGTTATCCACTGGAGATGTAGTAAATTATTATCCGTTTACCTTACAAAATTTGGCATGTTCTTTTACAGTTCAATGAAATTTAATGGATCAATAATATTAAGATCTCAAAATTGGTAAGTTAAATAAACATAAAAAAGATGTTAAAGTGGTCAAGACATTTTGATTACTATGATATAATGGTGTTATTAAAAAAGGATAGAATTCAGCCCAGCTCTAAAAAAAGATTAGGTAGTACTGATAATGATAGTATCATTGAAGCTATTACTTAAACATAAGAGAGTAAATCAATGCTAAAAGACATTATACCAATATCCCCAGTAACTTTTCTTGATTAAGTTATCGTTTATTGGTTCATTTTATAAATATAACAAACAAATTACTGTCATAGCAATGTTATATAGCCATTTACACATAAAGTAAAACAATGACTCACCTTTAGTTTACGTCAGTTAGACCTTTTTCCAGAGCTCAGTTTTCTTCCACAGATTAAAATTTCTAATAACCACGAAATTTACTAATGAAAAACTATATACAATAATACTGAAAAAATAAACTTAACTACCGACGAAAACTGTCGGCTTAATGATGACTGAGCCTACTCACAATATAGCAGTGTTGCCAAGATACTCCACTATCATCTACGTCGAGTACGCTTTCCAAAATAAAATAAAAAATATCTAAACTTTTTAAAAAGTCGGAATCATTTCGTCAAGAATTTTAACGAAATTCGTCATAAAACATGAAATAACAAGATTATGGTAAATATTGAAGGAAGAATAGTTGTATTAGTTTCTGAAAGCATCAGTATTTTTTCATGAAACCACAAGGAACAGAACAACAAAATTCTTGTTGATTCTATTCCTTCAGACAAAACCTTACAGTATAATCAATTGTAGGTTTTTAATGAAACACTGGTTTGTAGAATATTATATGACGTGGTCATCTCTTGACTTGGCAGCGATTTTAGGTCACTGAAAGAGCAGTTTGCATATTCCCAACACATTAATCCAAACATTCGGGAAACCCCCGAAAACATTGAAAATTTATTAAATATTTTATTTGAAAAGAAAAGATATGACCAGGACCGGGACTCGAACCCGAGTCTCCCACCTATCTGTGGTGGTGCCTTAACCATCTCGGCCATCTTGGTTCGTTTCTCGATCAGTCATATCCCTTCTTTCACTGATCCTATATCTCCGTGTTTCTATATCGCAAATTGCGAGAGCATGGAAAATTTAGGAGGAAAATAAATATATAGGATAAATATATATAATAAATGTATAGGAAAATAAAACCATGTTTTATTTAGTTTTATAAAGATAGGATCAGTGAAAGAACTGACTGACCGAGAAATTAACCAGGATGGCCGAGATGGTTAAGGCACCACCATGGAGAGGTGGGAGTCCCAGTCCTGGTCATATCTTTTCTTTTCTTTTTTTTTTTAATTTATTTATTGATATTTACAACTGTATTACAATTATACAACAAGTAAATAGAATGCGTGTTACATAATGACATGAGAATGACAAGTAGAGAAACTACCCACTGGTAGTACTCAAATCAAAGTTCAAATAAGAAGGTCACGTGGCCATCTTCTTTTCAGACGCCTCGGAGGATTATCGGGAATTGAAGAGGAAGCTAGGTTTGAAACTAGAGGGTTTGTGTGGGAATGAAGTTTGCTATGAAAGGATAGATACCGGGTTCGGGCCAAATCAGCAACAAAAGGGACATTAAGGTCGTTATGGATGACTTTATTCTTAACAAAATAAGGAGCATTGAGGATTTTACGAAGGATTTTGGATTGTAGGGATTGGATACGAGAGGAATTCGATGGCTTAGTGGAGCCCCATAGCTCTACTCCGTAAGTCCAAATAGGTCGTATGATGGTCATGTAGATGAGTCTTTTGTAGTTAATTGGGAGCTTGGAGCGTTTGTCTAGTAAGTATTGAAGTAGCCTGAAACGTCGAGCGGTTTCTTGTCTTTTCAGTCTTGTATGAGGATTCCAGGTTAATCGTTTGTCGAGGTGCAACCCTAAGTATCGGATCTGTTCTACAGGCACCAGTGGGATATTATTAAAGGATACTGTAGGGCAGGAAGTCATTGGTTTACGACGTAAGGTAAAAGTGATTTGATGTGATTTTTGAGAATTTATTTTAATTCTCCAGTTTTGAAACCATTCTTCAAGATCAGTGATATGGGATTGGAGGCTTTGGATCTTTTCTTTAAAAATATATATTTAAAAAAATTATATCATATAAGAATAAAATAAATTATAATAATATTAATGACTTAAAGTCAACAAGATCCAAAAATAAAGTTATGTTCAATTAACATTCTCCCGGTGTATATATCGCAAATTGCGAGAGTACAGAGATATAGGATCAGGGAAAGAAGGGATATGACTGACCAAGAAATGAACCAGGATGGCCAAGATGGTTAAGGCACCACCATGGAGAGGTGGGAAACCCATTTGGCCCCTGGTCCTGGTCATATCTTTTCTTTTCAAATAAAATATTAAAAAAATTATATCATATAGCAATAAAATAAATTACATTGAAAATTTAGTTTTTTTTCCAGTATAACTTCTAAAGGGAGTTTGAAACAATTTATTATACACGCTAAAAAGCATGGAGTCCTCTGTGATCAGCACTAGTTTAACTCCATTCTAAAGCAAACATGTTCAGCTATTTCTCCCTCATTCACCCTCATTCTTAGTTTTTAAAAAATAATTCCCCTTCTGGATCTGTCAGTGGGTTATAAAAATTATATTTATCAATCAAGACCATCACAGGATCTGAAATGTTGTACAGAGAAGGAAATGTACACATCAATGTTCTGAAGGAGCAAAATCAACTAGTGCTTGAAACAAACTATTAATTTTAATATTTCATTTCACATTTAAGTGCAAATTACATGAAGTACCCAACATTAGCGTTTGTCAAAGGCAGGGCAGCATGCTTTGATAAGTATAAGTTTATAAGATTTTGGGATTGTTTAAATCATTATGTATTTATTTGTAGACTATCCACAGCACAGATGATGCCTGAATTTGATCATAAATACATTTCGATTAAATCAAGTTGATAGCTTTTAAATAATTTAGTCATAGCAAGTGCCTCCACAATTTCTGATGACATATTCTAACTTCATTGATGGTAAAAAACTACTTCATTGATATTGTTATGGAGAAAAATATTCAGAGCTAAGCAGATATACAATCAGCATTGAAATATTACATTACCTAAATTAGTTTTAACTTAGTTAAAGTACAGAAAAATTAAGAATATAAAAAATGATGCCTTTGTTTTCTATTTCTTTACTATTAATATAACTGATTGATATTAGCACAACATAGAAATATAAGAACCAACAATAAAATTAATATTACTTTATACATAACCAAGTGGGAGAAATAGGTCATGCAAATTCTTCAATATCTTCAGTATCAGAAAAGAAAATATATGCAACATTAAGATCATTCTCTGCATGATGGATGCTTTACACCAGCTGAAATTTGTTAACTTCAATAAGAATTTCTATAATATAAATAATAGAAATTTAAATTTATTATTTAAATTCCATTTTAAAACATGAAAAAACAAATTAAGATCAAAATGATCACGTAAAAAATCCTTTCTCTAATTGTAAGGGCACAGGCACAGCAAATCTCTTAGAAAGTAATTCATGGAACATTTTTTGTTTTGCTGATTGAAACACACAATTCCATTTCATAACAAGTGTATTGAATGTGTCCAAATAGTCAAAATAATATAAGAAGCGTTTTCAGGATTTCGGGAATTTCTTTATAAGTGTTTTTTAAATGACTAATAAATACTTAACATTTCTATGAAGGAAATTACAGAAATGTGATTTCAATGAGTAGTTAAGGGCTAAAAAAGTAGTTTGTTTCTGTTATTTATCAGAATAAATGCAACCAATGATCAGTGAATCATTCTAAAGGCACATAACATTTAGTAGAATTAACAAGTCATTTTTCCCGACCATTCAAAATTTTGCTCCAAACAATGGTGGAAAGAAAAAAGCCAGTTTTAGGGAACTGGCTTTCACAAAAACTGGCTCTTCCCTATACCCCCAGTTATTTCTTTCATCTGAACAGTCTCATGATCAGTTTACCAGTATTAAAGAGTAACCAGAAAAAAATTAAATTTAATTATTACTCATTTCAAATTACTTTTAATTATTATTCATTTGCCAAATGAACAATGATCATAATATATTGTATAATCTACATATTACATAATATATTATATGAGGCACTTAAAATCAAACACCGATAGCTCCAAAATTTCAAAAATTGACTTTTTCACAACTTTATTCAAGCAATTTTGTCTAATGAGACACATAGCTACCTTATACCTCATGGTTTTAGTCCGGTTTAGGGAGCAAGAAACTGCTTGACTAAACTAGTGAAAAAGTAAATTTTTGAGTTAACCACTTTTGATCCTGAACACCTCATATAACTCCTAGGCGACGCAGGTGTCCCACATTTATGATGAGTTTAAATGGCTCTTCCCTCCCTTCCGAAGAAAATATTTTCTCTGTTCATTCTTATATGAATCCATTTACTCTCAACACACTTCATATATTTAGTCTCCTCCAATTCAAATCCTCAGTTCAACACCATAAAACAAAATCCCACCTTTCCGATCTCTATATACATTCACACAGAACTAAAGCATTCGAATGTTCGCTTCTCGCCCGCTCCACCACAGGGTGGAACTCAGTCCCTCCTAATATCCGTCATAGTCCCTCACTATCGTCATTTAAATCCTTAAAAAGATGCTCTCTAAGCAGGTTAGTCATTTGCTTAGATTTTAATGTATAGAATAATTCATTGTGTTATTTATTTATTTTGATTTTGTTTTTTAAGAAGCTGTACATCATGTAAAGAAATTATTGCATGCTAGCACATGCATTAAACAAAAGCTGAGGATTTATCTATTCTCTTTAATTGCTTAATATCTTGTCAAGATTTGCACTGTTTATTTACTTATTATTATTCTTTTTAAAATATTTCTTTTTAAATTGTTGTTTGTAACTATTTACACGCTTTATGATTTTTAACATTTAGCCTTCTGGCCAGATAAATATTATGTTTCTTTTTCTGTTCATATCTGTTATTCTAAAGGGACTTAGTCCCAGAATAAAATTATTTTACTATTCTATTCTATAATGTTCATATGCACTACTTTATGCAATGAAGGTTCCGCTATTGCAGGAAACACTTCTTTCCTTTCAGCTTCTTTCAATCAGCTTATATTGTAAAATTGCGATATATTTTTTTGTGACAAGCTTTTTTACTAAAATAATATTAATTAATATTATTTACATTCATGGAAAATAATAAAATTAAAAGAATGTACAGGAAAAGAGGTGCTGTTTATATCATCACAAAACAGTATGGGTGTTTTTTGTTTTCTTTTATTGTGCTACCTACTTCAACAACTAAGTCACCAAAACTTATCCTCTTTATTCCAATTTATAAAAATTAAAACTAAATCACATAACATATTTACATACAATTTTACTAAAAGGAGATAAATTAACATGACTGTTTGCCACAACTTCTTACCCCTGATAATTTTATCAGTAGCATTATAAATACCAAATCGTCATTTAAATACAATCTTTGCAATTGTTAGCAGACTAGCAATTGGCAACTAAAGAAGTGGAATTTTATTTTCTAAGTTTTAACCTAAAATTTATTGCAGAATTGAAAATAGGCTCTTATTATAAAAACAATAAATAACAAATAAATTATATCTGGTAACTCAAAAGTGAACCACCATGAGAAACAGTTTTACAAAAGTTGCCCTTGTGCCTAACAACAATAGCCAAAACCTTACACACTTATAAATTTATAAAACTATAAAAATAAAATTGCAAACAATATATATATTTTAAAAATAATTTCCTTAGTTTTAAAAACTATGATTTAAAATAATCTTTTAAGTATGATTCATCATATATCTACTAACTCTTTGATAAATAATATACATATCATACATTTTTTGTTATTATACAAACATTGCTTAAATTAGCAACTGTATTGATCGCTAACCCTCTATATATACACATACAAATTTGATTTGACCCTAGGAAATATTAAATATACGTAAGCCATAAAAAGAAATTATCTTCCCTAACAAGAATTTTAAATTAAATGTCATGGTCAGGAAACTAGTGAACAGGATAATTGAAAATAAAAATGTATAAACTATTTCTCTGCCATTTTTATATATATATATACAATGTGTTCTATATACACTCACATGACATATTTTAAGTCATAATGATTGCCCTAAAAATGTTAATGATTACAAATCATTAACATTTATATTTCATTGGAACATAGCTAAATAAAATATACACTTTTATCTTCTTAAAATAAGAAATATCTTAAAGAACATTTTGGTAACATTGACAACATAACTAATTCACATTAAATCCACACAGGATTTCAATATAATAATACAAAGTGCTTAAATAAGCTTTAACTAACAAAAACAAATCCAATAAGTTTCAATATAACTATTTTTCATTTAAAAAAACAAAAACAACTTCCACGTTAATATTATTTAACAAATCAGAAGTTTCATAATAACAGTTACTTTAGTTTACTATTACAATTATCAATTATAAAAATATAAATTTCCGTTAAATAAATTGATCAGGTCAAATCTTAATTGATTTCTTAATCTTGCATTCAAATCCTTATTGCTCAAATTCTAGAGGTGTTTTTGTTTTTATCCTTCTTATTTTTTCTAATGAAGCAATTGTGCAAGAAGCAATAATCTCTGATTCCAGCAGAACTGCTTTGTCTCTCCCTAACTAGTCCATCTACATAAATCAAGTGGTCTAGGACAGGTGGAGGAAATTGTGGGCTTTATTAAAAATGTATATTTCGCTCTGTTCAATAAATAGTAAACAAAGCGAAAAAGTAAATGTATATCGATATACGGACGGACCCTGTCTTTTAGTATTTATTGTTTTTTGCTCCCATTAGTGCAAAAATGTAAGCACTAGAAATTAAAGGATGAAAATCAATGTCTCGATAATTTGAACATTTCAGGACAGCTCACCTATGGGAGCATTTTCAAGCCACAAGTCATGGATAAAATTATATAAATCATCGCTCACAGCAACCTGCAAAATAAATATAAATCAAACGGTTATAAAATTAAGAGATATAATTTACATATATTTATGTAAATGAATATTAAGTACAACCCTTAAAGTTCTGGCACCAATAAAATATTAATAAATTACTCACCACATGGTTAGCCTGACTTCATAGTAAATGGGTATAAATTTCAACTTCAAAACTTGACAAATTTCAAAAGTGACAGTATTATTTAATCAATTAAAAAATACTCATTTTCTGTTATTTTTATTGTTATTTAACATACCACCAAATCAATACTAAAATAAGAAATCTCTCTCTCTCTCTCTCTCTCTATTATTTGTAAACCGGAATTTTATTTGATTGAAAAATGCTCAATCAATCTTTTTTATTTGTAAGGTAACCCAAAAAATGTAGTATTCAGAAATCTTTCCTTTTTTTCAGTAAATTTAATATATAATAAAAATAAAAATATTTTTTTTGATTGAAGTTGATCGTTTCAAACATGCGAATTTGAAAAATCCATAGTTTTTCCATCAACAATTATATATTGAATGCTATCTTGTAATAAAACCAAAGGATTTATAAGTGTATCTTATAGTGTGTAAAACCCAAGAGCATTACAATAAATTTAAAATTGAACAGCAACTACAATTTATTTGGTTCGAAAGATAAAAATAATAGTATATGTAAATATTCAAATACACTCAAATAAAGCAATGCCAACGTATTGTTGGATTAGGTGATAAATAAAATAAATATATAAATAAAAACAATATTTTCTTAAATTTTACACACCATAAATATGATATTGGGTGCTACAACGTAATTATTTACAGTGAAGAAATAATAAAAGTGAATAGAATGGTTAATGAGAAATATGATATAAACAAAACATGGTATAGGTTAAAAGCGTAAGGCAGAATTTTTCTATGTGTGGTCTATACAATAATAATTTAATTTAAAAAAGTAACAATCAACTTTATTAATGAAAGAATGAAAAAAAAAAAGACATATTTTACAAGGTAGCTGTTTGTGGTTTAGAGGATGTCTTTTACGAAGGTAAGATCCTAACGTATGTCCTGTTAACAATGTTCTTCCTTAAGTTTTTTGTCTTTATTACATCACATAGATGACACAATAACAAAACATCTCAATGTTAAATTAGACTTGGGTTATCAAAGTCATCAACATAATAAAGAGACGCCAAAAACTGAGACAACATTCACCAAGGAATACTCTAGTACCATGGAACATTATCAACTTAAAAAAAATTAGCTCTACCTCTAATACCTTATACGGAGTGGGGTTCAAATTACGCTTATGATCCTGGCGTAGTGTTTGCAAAGAGGATTGAACTCTGTTCCGAACCTCACCAAGTGATGGAAGTTTTACTTGTACTGCTCCATCACTCCAATATAACTAAAACAAAAAATTACATTAATGACATTTTCAAAACTATTGCAAAAAAAAAAAAGCTTAAAATAACTTTCATACAGACATCCTTACGAACATAATAGAGATTCTTCACTGCAAACATATAACATAAAACAATAAACTAAAAATTATATGCTATCATTAAAATATGGTATTGATATTTTCTAATAAATTCTTACAATGTTTTACTGTGAGTAATTTTAACGATAAATGAAATTAAAGTAATAAATTAATTTTGAGATGTTTTTGTTTCTTTAATTTTAAAATGAGTTTCTAAATAGTTAAAAAAAATTCAACATTATATCTTAATATTAATAACAGTATTTGAAGTTTTAGGATCATAGTGACTGGTTTATTAAGAATTAGCAACTGATGAAAAACTTTTTAATGTTGACGTCACATTTACCTTACCGAAAAGGAAGTTTTAAATTAATAATAAGCAATATTATGTAGCTATTCAATTAAAACTTTATCAGGACAGGATGATTCAGGTGTATTAAGAACAGATGCGGCAAATAAATCTTCATTAAAAAAAAAGAGCATGTAATTTATTTGTCAAATTATTAAATCAATTGATTATTATTCTGTTATTGGGTTGTCCTGAAAATATTGCAGAATTTTAGTTTTCTTTAAAATACCTCCCCAAATAGTAAACTGTTTATATTTGTTGGACTTCAGACTTTTATAAGTGTTACACCAAATTTAAGACCTAATTACCAGCAGTCAAAGGAGCTGTAGCATTCAACATAGACGAACCTATTTCATCCTCAAGACTAAAACCGAGACTTGGAAGATATTTTGATGTGAACTCTATTTCCTTTCTCAACAATCGTTTTAACAAATTGTAGTATAATCATGTTTCCTTTTAGTTTTCCGTTTTATAGTACTTTAGTTCTGTTTAGTAATTATATAATTATTACATTATAATTCTTTTATATGAAAAAAAAAACTCTTATATATTTATATCTTCTCTTTTAAATAATCTGATAATGTACAGTTAGGGGTGTCTCTTGCATGAGACGAAACCTACACTTTTACCTTTTGTTGAAGTTTAAAATTCATTATTAAAAAAAACCATGTAAGGCTAGGAATAGCCGATCTGGAAATAAAGGATATATATAAAAAAAAAAGACTTTTATAAATGTAAACACTTATTGATCCTCTTTCTATCAAACAATGTTTATTACCTATTTTACTACTTGGAAATAATTCAGTCTTTACTAAGATGTCAAAGCGTGATTTTCCCATAATTATATATTATGATAATCCCATAAACGGCCAGAGATATCAACAAACTCTAGAGCGAAGGCAGTATAAGTACGTGAACTGTTCAGTAGTGATTTCAGAGATTTTGAGAGGGGGGCTTGAGCCTTAAAGACAAAGGCTGATACTGATACCATTAATCTCTGCTTACAAATTTCCGTCCTCAGGCCACTACCCAAACCCAAATCTCTCAGATCATTCTAAGGACAATCCTCCCACCTACATCTTAGTCTACCACTCAGCCTGCACAGTTCTTATTAACTTTTTAAGAATTAGTTCATTACTCAGCCCAACAACTATAAAACATCAGCCTATCCTCGTGATGTTATGACTTCAGTAATACTAACTGGATGCAAACAGTGATACTAATCTCCTAAAACCAGTGATAATACAAATTCCAAACAACAATAATTCAAATATAAATATTACCTTAAGAAGAGGTTCAACTTTTGCCGGTATTACATATGCTCTTTTGGATTCTTGAAATGGATGTCGGCAGAGTACTCGAATACCAATTTGAGGAGGCGTTTCGACAGATCTCTGGAGAAGATCAATCAAAGCATGTCCTGGATATATAAGACAAGATACAAGTATATGTTATGTGTATTTATATTATATAAAAAATACTTATTTCAGCTCATGATCACAAAGATCACGAACAATAAAAAATTATATTAACTATATTTTTTGAACAATTTTATGTTACATTCTTTAAATGAACTACAATTTCAAATAATTTTGAACATCAGTGATACAAAATTATGTAAATTATACAATCCCAGTTTTAATATTTCTTTTAAAATAATATAATCATTACCATCAGCTCCATAGAGCCTGTAAGCGTCCTTCTTTCCTGGCATAGTAACTTTTGCAACATCTTGGCTAAGCTTAATCCTAGGCATTCCATTTATTTCAACCAGCTTATAGACACATCCAAGTGCAGGTTGCCGCTGGCAAGTAACTATAAATAGAACAAATGTGATAAAAAACAAATTGATAGCTGTAAGTTTTACTCAGTTAAAAATATGACCAGGTCCATTTTTATCATAAAGTGAATTATAGTGTTTTCATCAATTGGTTTCATCCTCTATGCAACAGCTCTTTCTTCAATAAACTGTCAGAAACATGTTAGAAATCAATTTAAACACATGATTTCATCAAAGATGTTAGTCTAATATGAATGATTTTTGCAATCTCCTGAAAATTTTACAAATCGGAACTGAAATGTAACTAGTCAAATGACAATACTATGCCAGAATCTAACAAAAATAAGCACAAATACATTTGAAATATCAAAAATACTATTTTAGAACTGTGTATTATTTCTTTGAATAAAAGAAATGCCTTTAGATGATTCTTCATACCGCCTCCAATTTCAATAATTCATAATAACACCATGCTATCTGGGACGAACAACGAGCACCTCTCAACTTCAAATCATTTTGATATTTTCACATGAGGGCTAATGAAATTAGAGAAGAGTGTTTAAATTTGTGTTTGAGGTTTAATAAAAGCGCATTATTATTGTTTTCTTTAGGGTCAACTAAAAATAATGGAGATATGGAAAATGTAGATTATTTTTTTAATTAAAGTAAAGATTATTCGTTAATTACAAAATACTTTTTGCAGACTTTGTTGTGGGGTGATTAAGATTTATTCCATCAATAATGGTAATTATGCTTGAGCATTAATGGCATTTTTTATTAACACAATCGGAATCACCAAATGAAAAAACATGAAAAGACTTTAAAAACATACTTTATTATATGTATGAGATGAAAATAGTTGACTGGATGATCTTATGTAAAGGAGATAGTTGGGGGGTGCAGTTAATAAGAACACAGAATAAGTGAAGTACTTATATTATGTGCCGACGTCCAGCCGCTATATGTAACGGCCACGCTTCCCAACATTCGCCCTGAAGATGACCTACACTGTAGGTCGAAACGTCGGCACATAATATAAGTACTTCACTTATTCTGTGTTCTTATTGACTGCACCCCCCAACTATCTCCTTTACATATTTTATTATAGTTTTTATTTTCAGTAGAATAATTTAATAACTATAATACTTATTAGAAAAAAAAATATTAAAATACTTACCAAGATGAGTACCAATAGCAAAACAGTCTATCTTATGGTTTTGATCATTTAAGCTCAAAATTGTATCCTCATTAATATCATTGGAAGCCATGATCCTTAATTTGGCAAACCATGCTAGGTTGTATCTGAGGAATAACATGTTACCACATTATTCTTAGCTGAATGTGGTCTAAATAAATACTTAAAAAGTAAATTATGCATGCTATAGAGGCACATAACACATATATGAGAAAGAGATCGGAGAAAAAAATATAAATCATATATAAAAAAAAAAGAAGTAGGAACTCGGGTGTGTTTTCATTTTCATCTATTGCAATTAAATGTTGAAGTTGATATGTAATTATACTAAGTCATACAATTATATAATATAAATAAATAAAACAGTTCTTACTTCTCACCAATCTTGGTAAAAACTTCCCTGGCTTTGTTTGAGAGATAAGCCAAATCTCCAGAATCAATTCGAATACCAATCGCACGATAGCCAAGCTCATTCAATGACATTGCTACAGCACAAAAGTTAAGAAGACCGCTCCTGCAAGTGATCACACTACACCTCATACCAACTCTGTATTTATATTTAGAAAATATTTATTATAATGAATTTTATAAATAAAAATAGGCAATAATAACTTACAAATAAATATTTAATTAGTAACAGTTTATTCAATAAGTAATTATAACTATGTCACAGTTTTACTTGTTATACATAGATTGATCCCATTTGTACAGAGTTTACCCAAAAATAAACCATCTATTAATTTATTAATAATATTACGAAAATAAACAACTTAGTACTGATATTTTGAAGCAACAACTTCAAAGAAATTTATATATATATATATATATATATATATATATATATATATATATAAATGATCATGTTTTAAGTCTCTATGTACATAATCAGGCAATACTAAATGAGTATCTAATAAGTTTTGGGGAAATATTTACAAATGAATACCATGAAATGGAAGTCATGCTTTAAGTGAGTTAATAAAACATTTTATTAACAGTGTATATAACAAAATTTATGATTGGATGAGAATCTGTGACCGGAGTTTACTGATAGTAATCATTAAAAAAAAATTCAAATCAGAAAACTTGAAATAATTATAAACAAAAAATATTAGTATTCACTTTCATAGAGCATTTGTTCAGTTAAAGTGAATCAGTAGTGCAAAAAAGTAATCCAGTGATTTTGTGTAATGTGTATGAAATAGGAAACCTATAAATTATTTAAACTGAATCTTGCTGACACCGGAAGGTTTAAATTTTACTTATCAACAAAACACAAAAGAAAATTATGAACATTTTTGATAATAATTTTTTTCTTAAATATTTCAAACACTATATGAACAAAAACTAAGACTCAACTAAAATACTACTAAAATCATGTGGCTTAATAGTGTTTTGTGTAAAAAAAGCAAAAAAAAAAATTATTTATATCCTGTCTATAAAGGATGTTAGTGTTCATTCACCTTTCTTTCACATCCACGATGGGGCTTGGAATTTAAAATAAATATAAATCAAATAGAAGAAAAAAATTTAAATAATTTATTTAAAAAATCATACTAATTAACTGTTAAGAATTATTAACGATTCCTCAGATTAAGTTTATTATGATATATAATTATTGTTCAAAAATTCAATCTTCATTTATATTAAATATTATAGTGTAATAACCACTGCAACAAATTCAAGTAAGTTTTTTAAAAATATTGAAGTAAATGATGAAAGATGGTTTCAAAGAAACTGTTACAAATATACAGAGGCAGAATAAATATAAAGAGAAGGAGGCATCAGTACGAATAGAAGCATTGAACCCTTTCAGAAACAAAGGGAAAGAAACAATAAAAACAGAATACAGAAAAACAAACTATTAAAGAAAACTATAATATAAGTCAATTACATTCTGATATGCTTGTCTTCTCCCTAACAATAATCCTCTTCCTCTTGATGTATTTACATTATTAACTTTGAATTTAGGCAAATAAGACTTTTTTTCAACCATTACCATAAACATAATGTTTTAATATACTTTTTAAAAAGTGGAACTTTTTAACCTGTTCTTGATTAATGGGCAGAGAAAAATATACTTCAGCTTAACTGATAAGATCAAAGACAACATAATGCAGAACTTGAACAGTCAATTCGATCGGCGATAACATCTACGTGATTTCAATCCCATGATTTGTGATATTATATTAACTATCTACTTTAACATGCTATTGCTCCATTATATTTACCGACCAAAAGTCCAAGAATGCTGCATTTCATAGTCTTTTATACTGTCTATGGTTTTTATCAGTATTTCTCTCATTTGACAAGTCAAGGTATCTTACTTACTGATTTTGAAAGATAGCAATCCTGGATGAAAAATTTTACAACCGCAGATTTTGATGTAGTCACCCGGTGTTAGTTTTACTCTTAGAATTTTATTTTTCTTTCCTGATTCCGATTAGTATATCCCTTTGCTTCTTATTTAATTCTGACTGTAACATACTGGACTGTAAAAGGGACAAAACCACCAAAGTAGACTATGTTGGAAATCTGCATCTATAATAATATTCATCCAAAAGATGGATCAGAAGCTGATCTCAGAAGTATCCCTTTTCCATAGAAGCTTTTGTCTCAAGAAACTATCTTCAGCATTTACATGTTATTATTATATTATATCTCCTGGAGATAGCTGTCAAAAGTGATTATGGATATGAGAGAAAAACCAAAATATTGCATCCTGCTTCCTAAGCAAGGCATCATCAGCAACCAATAACTAAATAGAGCCGTATTTTAGCTAATTTTTCCAGGTCTTGATCATAAATACTGAGTATACGACTCAAACTTTCTATTGTCCTGGAATGGTTACAGCTTTCCAAAGATAGCTGAACTGGACACCTCCAAGATGTGAAGACTGCCAACATCTAACGATTAATCAACCTGTGCAAGAATACCCATAGATTTGTCACCAGTTCTCCAACAATAGGGCCACTGGTTTCATTAAAAATGTTTTTGTTTTTTTTAACATACCTTACGTAAAGGTGTAAGCCCTAGGGCTCTGGCATGACTCCCAAGCCTTTTTAAGCTGTCTTCGCAGTTGCTATGACTGACATTGGAACCAGTGGGTTCTTCATTTTCGAATTGTAGTGTTAAGCAGCAGCTTGGTCGACTCTTTTACCGTTCTACTTATCAAATACTCTACCCAATACTCTATTTTAAAAAAATAAACAATTAATATTGACATAAATGACTGGGTTTTCCGTAGAATAAAAGTAAAATAATCTAGCTTTCAGGTTTTTAAACAGTAGGCACAAATTGAGTAGATTTTCAATAGACAAATAGCAAATACTTCTCCCAAATTGTTTTAGCCCGACTAAGACATCTCATGTTCCAACCTTTTTTGTATATGTTAATATTCTCATTTTGTATCTTTGGTTTACCTCCTCTTTTTTGATTTTCCTTTATATTATTTTTACTTTACTATCCTTTCTGTACATTTATTTTCTGTATTTTATTTTATATGCGTTATTTATAATTTATAATTTCTGCTCATTTTCTTTATTTTTATTAAATCTGTCTTATTTTATTATATCTGTCATTATTTTCATTTTCTTTTCATTATCATTAATTTTGTTATATCTGTCTTTATCTTAATTTCATTATATCTGTCACTATTTTAATTTCTTTTCATTATCATTAATTTTTTTAGGCTAAGAAATCTCTAATTAGCCATTAAGACCTCATGAATGTTTGAAAAAAGTTTAAATCAAAATGTCAAAATCCAGTGAATATAGAAACGATCCTGTCTTGATTTTCAAAATTATGTTTGTTTCAATATTAATTGACATCAGGTTAAATGAAAAAAGATTCAGAATGACATTACAGTTCAATGATAATTGGTTCCGAAATACCAAAAACTGGATTAGGAAGTACTTATTTTGATAGAGTATTTCAATTTGTTTCTAAGGTGAACTATCTATTATCTATCATCAGGACAATCAGAAAAAGCCAATAAAAAAAAAAATGAAAAAGATAAACTTTATGGAGAAAGGCATTTCAGAACTTGGAAATTGCTGGATATTGGTCATACTAATTATTATTGTTTGATCAAACAACCATCTACTACATAATGAAAATTGGATCAAGTAATGTTGAATGTGATAGTCAAGAAATCAATGTTTTGACTAACACAGCTTTAGAATACTGAATATTATGGAGTTTGGGATAAGTATCAAGTTAATACTTAGAAGCATGGAGTATACACTGGATAAAAAAAAATGTATAATATATGTCAAAGATATTTTACATAAAACTTACATTGAGAATAAAACTGCTGCAGAAAGTTATACCAAAGGAGGAATTAAATTAAGGAACATAATAGCTATCTATCTAAAAAAAGCTTGTGATAAAAACATGCAGGTCAAGGAGATGCTAATATGATAATTAGCTTACTGTATATCAACAATAATTTAAGTTAACAAAGCTTCATGAGAAATTATCTAATCAAACGAAAAACCTCGACTTGTTAACTGTTTCTGTAACTTTTATTATAACAAGAGAAAAACATATAAACTTAGTTGTTTAAATGGAGTGACAGAAATAACACAAAATAATAATGAATAAAGAAAAGGGAACAATTGGACAATGAAGCTTGTGAACAAACTATGCCTCGACTAAGAATTTCATCAACAATTTATGTTTTCTTTAATAAACTTGTTAAAATATAAACACAACACACTCTACTTATTTCACTGATTCAGGAAAATTTTAGTAAGCAGTCAAACCACAGAAGCAATAAGAAATCCAATTTTCATTCCAGAAAATGCACGTTAATGCGATAAACATTGATTAATATTAAAAATATGCTAAGCAATAATACTAGGTAATAAAAATTTAAAAAAATAATTAAATACTTTAAAACAGAAAAATAAATACCTTAAAAGTTAGTTGCCAAAATGTAAATTGAACTCTTTAACTCATGATAAATTTCAATAGCAAATTTTAAGAACATAAAATTTCAACATAACAATAATATATTTAACCCTGGAGCGGGCGCGCGGCGGCACTCAGTACCTCATTTCTTGTAATACTGATAATACCTGATGGCTCCTGTCGTGACATGTATTCGTTATCTATGCCTTTTTGATCAATAATGAGCCTACAGTTCGTTGTTTATTGTTTATAGTCAGTCGTTAGTGAGAATTTATCCCGTCACCTCCTAATTGCAGAACTCCGTACCGCGCGCGCTTTGAAATGTAAGTACATTTTCATTACTTTTATATTTGATTAAAAGTTTCTTGTAATTATTATTCTACTAATTAAAGTACTTTAGCATATACTGCAAACTATTGTAAATTAAAATGTCATGAATATTTATAGAGCTGAGAAATTGTTCAGAGAACCAGAAGAATTTATGGCGCTTTTACGGTAGCTCAGTGATGAATTTGATGGCAATAAATTTGATTTCTCGGATAGTAGTGAGGGAGAAGATGAATTAATTAAACAATCGGATCATGATAGTAACTCGGAACAATCTAACGTTAAAGAAGGCATTGAAACTAAACAGGTAGACAATTTAGACTTTATTTTTTTTATTGGCCGAGATTCAGATACATTGTGAATATCAAACCCTACGGCTATACAATCAAAAAACATTGTTAAAATAGTACCAGGTCCGACAAGGTTTACTAGAAATTTATCATCTGAATTAGACATGTTTTTGGCCTTCGTGACAACAGAAATGATTGACGATATTCTGCTATTTACCAATGAGTATATTGAGGTTAGAAAGACAAAGATACAGATTAAAAGAGATCGAGATATGAAGTACACAACAAGATTTGAAATTATGGCTGTTTTTGGTTTGCTTTATTTACTCGCAATAAAAAAAGGTAATAAAACAAATGTGAAAAGGTGACGATGGTTCGGGGCTTATGATTTTGCGAGCTGCTTTTAGATATTAGAGATTTTTATTTCTCTGCAGGTCAATGCGTTTTGACGTAAAAAGTACAAGAATTGATCGAGAAAGAATCGATAGAAATTACTGCAATAAGAGAATTCTTTCTTAAATTTGTCAATAATTGCAACAGAAATTATTCCTTGACACAATTTGTTACTATTGACGAAATACTACAAAAATTGTACTAAAACCTTTGTTATATTCGAAAATTATATTGTATTTTACTTAATAAAACTAATTTCTAAATGATTATATTGTAATTTTCAATTCCCTATTGCAAATGAAAAAAAGCAAGCGATGCGGTACTGAGTGCCGCGCGCGCCTTCAACTGTTACAGTCAATGGCGCGCCCGCTCCAGGGTTAAATACAAAACTTCCATTTCAATTAAACTGAAAATCAATGATCATATAATAACATAAAACAGAACTCTTATACACAAGTAACAGTATGCAAAGTAAACAGAACAATAGAACTGAAATAAACAAGAAGTACAATCACAATGAAAATTTAACCGATAAGGAATAAAAACTGGATTTCCTATTACTTTATAGCAATATTGAATAGTTTTTACCTCTTAACATCATAGGTGTCAACAAGAGCAATGAAACCATGTGGAAAAGCTATTGCAAACGATATGAGTGCAGCAAGCTCTCCGTCCGAAGCTTCATCAGGCATTATGTCAATAACTTCAGAAAGAGGTCCCCGCCATTTTGTAGAAAGCTCAAGCATATCCCGTTCTTCCCCTGTTTTTAAATCCTTTAATTTCTAAACAACAATATCATAAAAATTATTTTTATTTTAACTATATAGTTTTCATATCAAGCAGCTAGTGAAAGACAGTAACAACTAAAATATTTGCGATAAAAAGGCATTAGCATTATCAAATTGAGAAACCAAAATCTTTTTGTGGTTTTAAAGCAATGATCAAAGTTATACTAGTATCCACGGAATGAAGACTTTAATAATCTGTTTATTTACTAATTACTAAAAAGTTGGTTATTAATCCTGGTTCCAAAAAAACTTCTTAAATATTGCCATAAACTAATATTAAGACAAAAAGCAAAGCAGAAAAAATAATAAGTGAATGGGAATTTTCTAAAAAATGCTAAATTTATTAGTTAATTAGTGACAACTGTTAAATTTCAAGATGCCTGAATCATCAGTCATGGCAGAATTGCGCAGTCAATAAATCTAATGAAATGGGATGAATGATGTGGCCTAGTCAAACCTTAGTTTTGAATGTGAGTTACTGCTTAAATAGTAACCTATCTTGAGACAAAGAATATGAGAACGACACAATTCCTCTTCCCTCCGAACAATTATATCTTTTAACCGGACAAAATTCATATTAATCACTTATTCATCATGGTTGCAGATATATTTCATATGTAAGTGGAATATTGTTTACTTTATAATTCTAATAATTGATTGAAATGGTCATAGGGTGCAGTCAAAGGCTAAAAAAATAAGAAAAAGTTATTAAAGGCCTAGGATGTAACCCGTCTTCAAGGCTGCCTGGGGGGAGGGCATTTGAAATTCGACAGAGTTCGGACTCACATCGGGCTAAGTGAGTTACAATACCATTGTTTTTAATATTTTTGTTTCTAGGAACAGTCCCCTCAGAGTAGTTTAGTTTAGGTGGAAGCTCCTTTTATTTTCCATACTTTGAGTAGGTTCATTATTTTTTAGCTAAACTAGTTGGGTTGAAATGAAATGTTTTTAAGCGAACCATGGGCGTTAGTGATTAGCCTTTTATGCCTTCACAACAACTTCACCTATGCCAATAGATTTGAGAACAAATGCTTTAAAACAGAAAAAGTAATAACAGATAATAAAAATGACTCCTCAAGCATTCTATTTTACATCTATGTCTTCTGGTTCTAATAAAAATAAAAGTCAGGTTTGTGCCAACCTTGCAATGCTAAAACACTTTAATGTTTCAAGAGGATCAGTGCATCTGTTGTTTATTGTTATCACAACTGAGAATAAAAAAAAAACCAAAATGAAAAATTATGAGTTTTTTTTTCAAATTAAATAAATTTTTTGGAGTATGTGCTATAGGCCAAAAATGATATTGGACTATATCCCAGAGGAGTGCCAAAAAGAGGCTACATTAAATAATTTTTTTGGAGTATATACTATAGGCCAAAAATGATATTGGACTATATCCCAATATTCCCAGAGGAGAGACGAAAAAGAGGCCACCCTAGGAAAACTTGGCTGCAAGGAGTTGAAGAGACGATGGCAGCAAGAGGCTTGGCAGAGGGAGATTGGGAGGACAGAGAGTAATGGCGACAAAATGCATTGTGTTTTGGGATATGGCCAAAGGTTCTAAAAGCCAGAAAAAAATAATAAACAAATTTTTTTTTTTGAACTGTAAGGAAAATATCAAAGGGAAAACCAATGAAACATAAGTCCAGTAAAGATTTAGCACTAGTTATAGTATTATTACATTAATAAATAAATTAAAAATATTCATGGAATAAAAATGAATAAATTAACTTACTTTAGTTCTAAGATCTTTAAAGTCACTGAAAGACGTTATGTAGGCATGTGCATGTGTCCCTTTTACAGGTATATTGAACATTTTACCTGCTAATACATTGCTGGTCCCATCGAATCCACCTAAAGCATATCATATTTAAGCCATATAAGTAATTATTTTAAGCAGAGTTAGTTAATAGTATTAATACTATTAACTAACTATAGCATATGACAAATTTAACTAAGGGAGTGCATAGACTATAAACTTTGGCACATATTAATGTTTAATCTGATTCAAGTGGAACCAACCACACTAGAGAAATTTAATTGTTTAGTACGTGATGGGTTCAAACACTAAAGGCTTCCCTATACTCACATGAACCCTATACAGTATTGAATGGAAATTCTAGTAAAAACTACGGAAGTATTAAATACGCTACCGAGAATTTCTACTGTTTGGTATTTAGAAAATGATGAGGAACAATAAATATTGGGCTATAATTTGTTATATCAACACAATTTTTTTCAAAAAGTTATAAGCACCAAAAAATTCAAAATTAAGATTATTACAATTGATTGCATTAATAATGCTATTTACAACATTATTTCATCAGGAAAATATACAACATACAAGTAAATAATTTATTAATTTTAAAAATATAATGAAGAAATAAAAAAACAATATGAAATGCATTGAGGTAAAGAGCCTTGCTGTCTTGAAGTCCTTTAATCTGTGTAAGCCTAATGCTAGCTTTGTCTAATTGAGAAATTGAACAAAAGTTGGAAAACTTTTTAGTCAGATGGAAATTAGAAAGCCCATCAAACTATTTAATTAACCTATATGAAAGTTTGTACTCTACACACTCCTGATACTCTTCATAATAATCAAGTACTAACCCACTTAGCAATCAGCCAATAAAAATTCAGTAGACTGCACACTAAGTAATTAGAATAGCAAAGTTATGAGTGTGCTTACAATAGAAAAGACTTTTCATGGAATCCTGATAAAATTTATATGGAACAACCCCCAGGGTTGGTCCCCTTTCCTCAGAAAAAATAATAATAATAGAAATCTTAGTCCAATTGATAATCACTTTTTTTTTTAATTTACTTTAATAAGTGGTAATGTTAATCCCTTTTCCTTACATAAGTATTTTAAATTATTTCCATTAAAAAGGTTAAATAATTGTAGTCATCGATTACAACTACTTGTAATTACGTTAAAATTATCTGGATTTGCATAGAAAAAATTAGAATTACAAATAGCTTTAATTACTTTGACTGAAGTAATAATTGTAATGGCTCCCAGTAACTATATTGTTCATCAATTAATTAATAACTTAATAATTTAAATGAATGGTCAAACTGGAAAATCTACAAAGGCAACATAACAAAGTAACCAACCAAGATATTCTAGGTTAATTTTTAGTTAATTATTGAAAACTAAGGAATTTAGTTAATTTAATTTAATTGGAAAAATTAAAAATCCCTACAAGTAAATAGACTTGTAGAGTTATAAAGTAACTAGATATTTCAAATGCTTACTAACATTAACAGCCATCGGTATGAAATCAGTACAATTTCCAAATTATAATTAATAAATTTTTTAAATTAGGATTTTATTGGTTTTATTTATAAAATATTGGTAATAACTAACTTTTCTTCAATACAATTATAATTAAAACTGGTATATATATATATATATATATATATATATATATATATTAATCATATTAATTGGAATATTGTCTACTTGGAACCGGGTTCTTATTTGGCAATGGATCTGTAAAGATTAGAATCCTGCATTGAATCGATCTGATAAACTTTATGCTATAATAAAATTAGAATTTAAAATAATGCTTTAAGACATCCAGCAAACTGCTTATAATCATTGTTTAAAGTTCAATACTGGCAGTTTATTTCTGATTGGAATAAAAGAAACTTGAGAAACCAACAGGGTATAAGTATATGATGAGTTTCTTCATTCAAGCTAACATAAAAAAGTAATGAGGAGTTGCACGTGGCACTGGGCTGGCGGTGAAAAGTGGTGTCAGGCACTGCTCGGTGCCATCTTGATCAATAGTCATAACCTTGGCTAATATCTACCTAAGGGCCAAGCCGCAACCTCTGCAGTGCACCCCTATCAAAACTTTTTAGATCATTTTTCATTGCCCTCTTTTAGACTGAATTCAAGAGATGTAAATTACAAATGTTTTAAGTCTAATTTAACTTCTGAGCACGATGAGAATGGCACAAGACTATAGAGATTGTACAATTT
The DNA here is from genome assembly GCA_037127475.1 of Arma custos. NCBI lineage: Eukaryota > Metazoa > Arthropoda > Insecta > Hemiptera > Pentatomidae > Arma > Arma custos. Next base: position 94,084,711 of record CM073760.1, on the reverse strand, counting down.
TTTAAGAATTGAAAAACCAACAACAATCAGAAATAGTAAAAGATTTTTTTTCTTTTAGTGCCTTCGAATAATACCCCACGTTCAAAGTTAATGTTGAAACATGATTCATAAATATTATTTTCTGAGTACGGTACAAAATTATTACATGCTTAATTAAATGAATATGAAAACTGCTTGTAAATAACTGAAGACTTCTGAAAAAGCATCATATTAGTTTTCAAAAAATAAGATAAATTCAATCAACATGTATTCAGCTCTCGATCATAATCTAGAAAACATTTTTTAAACTGTTTAATTTACAAATGTATATTCAGCATATTGTTCAAGAGATTATTAAATTCATAAATTGAATAATAGTAATTATTGGAGTTAAAATGGGCCCAATATTGCAAAATAAATTTTGTTTTCCTTGGATAATTGAAATACTAAAGAATAACTAAAACATTTAATATTATATAAAATGTTAACACTCTCGGGAAGTCATTATATTATTAACTAATTAATGTATTCTAATAAATTAATTTTTAAAATACAAATTGAAGATTAGAAGAAAATCAACAATGTTAACAAAGAAAACTATTAGATCGAGAGATACTGTATTTCAAAAAGAATTCCAAACTGTCAGTGTCTAAGAGCTAAATTAGCCCACAACTTAATAAATGTTGAATCTTTTAGTTTTGAATCATACATAATAAAAAATTATGTTTTATGGTAAAATAGAGGTCCCATGGAAAGATAAAACACAAGTTTGATTTATAATAATTCATTTAAATAAATTTTTGTAATCTTAAAAATACAGCAAGAAATAGAAAAATGTCTGCATAACCAACAACAATTTTAAAAGTTTCATTTTGGACCAAAATTTATTTTTGTATTTTTCAATAAATTAAAAATTTTAAGAACAGTAGAAGGAAAAATAAAATGCTTTTAAGAAATAAAATACATGTCCAATTTTTCTTAAGTGGATTAGGGAATATTTCATATTGAGGATTTTTAAAAATAATTAAACATTTGTATCAACTACAAATAAACCAATCCACTATTTTTTATTAATATTCATATATTAATATAATTTTTAATATTCATATAGTTTTTAAGAAACTATATGAATATTAAACTAAAGAAACTATATATCTAGAACATGAAGATCTAGATGACAAGTGTGAATAGTGTCAAGAAACAGATTTCACTCTCTCCGCCCTTGACCAACCAGAGCTTGGGCCTTACCCTTGACCTCAGTTCTATATTTTTCAGTTTTATCAAATAAACCGAGAGTGAAACAACCAAAGTTTTAACAACTTTATTTTAAACAATTGATTTTTTTAAAACTATAAATAATGGTTACAATAAATAAATATATATTTTTTTAATTGTATATGATTATTTCAGGAATCATTATTTAATAAATATCAGTATTTTTAGCAAAAACAAATTAAATGATAAATTAAATAAAATAAGAGTTAATTCAAGAAAATCAATAGCAGTTTTCATTCACCGAAAAAAAAAAAATCTGCCTAATCTAAACATCTTTTGTTATCAACATTTTTTGTGATATGAAAAGAAAACAACTGATAAGTGGCATTAACATTATATTAAAACATCAAATTCCAATACTTCAGGCAAAGCTGAAATAATTTAATAAAAATAATAATGCAAAAAATTCCCAACCGTCCACATACCTGTAACTTAAAAAAAAAAAATAACAAACAAAATAATATAAAACTTCAAATTTGTATTAAAAAATATATATATTTATTATAAAGATTTAATATGATGAAATAGAATAATTGAATTTAAATTAGATTCAAGTTATTTGATTTAATGAACATCTGTCGTACATATACAAATGTCAGCAGTTGTTAACACAACCTAGACCGTATAAAAGGAACAAGAAAAAAGGCACACTTCCAAATTGAAAAATATAAATGTTGATCGAAAGCAAAACAGATCTTCAATTCGCAATGACCCTGGTATAAATTGATTTGATAAATAATTATGATTGTAGTTAGAAAAAATAGAATTTAATAATTTCATTTAATGGCATAATTAAAGAAAGAGAAAGTATGTAACAAGGTAAACATTGGAATGGGTGTACTCTCAGTTGCTGAATATCATTTCTTTATTATGTTATTTTAAACAGCTATAAATTTGACAAAATAGCAAATATACCACTCAAACTAATTAGGTACACACATGATTTTTGGAATTTTTTGAATAATAGCTGATTATTTGGCACAATAAAACTGCATATATAATAGCTACCAGCAATAACAAAAATAAATAATAATTCAGTTACATTGCTAAACATAGTGGCAGATATTAAATTTTGATTATGACCTTTTAAAATTTCAGTAAAAAAAAAAATTAAATACCTTCTTTTGGTTTCTTTACCACAACAAACATAAAAAAAGAGACTGATAAATTTATTTTTGGAAAACAATATTTTTAGTATTAAGTATACCTATATAAGCGTACTTTGAAGCTGAAAGCCCTCCATCTGGACCCTGAGCTCTCCTCAGACCAAATTCTAATAACTGAATATTAGCACCTGCAGCTATTCTGTATCTTGCTGCATTTGTAGACATCAAACTAGAAAATTGAAAACAAATACTAAAAACTTTGACAATACAAAATCATAATATAGACTACAACTTCAGATTGATTCTAGAACTTACAAATGTTGAAATTAGACTATATTAAACTACAAAGTAAAATTGTAAAATACTTCTTTAGATAAACACTTTTCTTTAACAATAAGTCTAAAAGGAAAAAACATTCACTTCATCGGCTGTTAGAGACAGGTATAAAGTCTTCATAACAGAGGTTATTTTAATAATATGCAAATTCCTTAGAATATTTTTTGATTACTAAGAACATCATTCATTTAAAAAAGTTTTAATATGAAAGCAGTCACCTTGCATAATTAACGAGAGTAAGCAGAGTGGTTTCCAACAGTTGTACAATAATCAATGGGCCTTCGACACGCATCAATGGAACTCTGACAGCAAAATATAAATCATATTTCAATCAAATTAAAAATTAAAGTCAATAATTTTTTAGGAAAAATTAATGAAGGACAATTATCAATCAAGAGGACCAGCATACCTACCTAGGAAAAGCTACACACCCTTCATCGATAGCATAAATCTTAACGTCATTTGCATTAAGCTGTTTTAAATAGGTGAAAAATTCTTCTTCTTTATTACCCGGCAATGTCATTTTCAGATATTCGATATCTAGAACATATATCACCTACGATACATATATTTATTTAAACATTTTAACTTAATCTTTTTTAATTAACAAAAAAAAACACTCTAAATACAGTAGTATGTTGAATAAATGGATCAAGAATATTAACTTTATCTATATCTTTGAATTTGAATATATCTTAGTTATAACAAGAAAAACTAAAGAATACAATTAACATGATAAAATTCAAATTGATGGCATTATGTAAGACCAGTTGCCCTTGGTGTATAATATAAAGAATAGAAAAAATATAAATATAAAACAGTACTTACTGAATATTATCAAAATAAAATTTTCAAAAGCATTGGCGATTTTGTAAGCCAGGAATCCAATCAAAAACTAAGCATTGTTACCGACACCAATATATTAATATCATTACACAGCTACTAACCACTGTCTGAATACTTGAAGTTTTGAAGGAATTTAAGGCATTCTTCTAGGCCGGCAAAAATAGTGAATTCGCCATCAAATGGATTCCGCCTGAAGAACATATCAAAAACAGCAGAGTCTTTTACCCTCCCAGACTTCCAGTATGCATAGGCCATAGTAATTTGATATAAATCTACAACAAAAATCCAAACATCACTAACCATCAAATTTTATGTTTGTCAATATTTAATAGAAGTAATTTCGTAAACAGAGTTGCGGATAATGAATCAGTGAGAGTATATGAAGTAAAGAAAACTAAAACTACACAAATTCAAACTTCAAAGAGAAGTAAATAGGAAATAGGAAAGAGAGGTAACCTGTAAGTAGAGGTTGTACAATGCCATTTCTTGTGTTCTGATAAATAATACTGCACTGACTACATGCGACAGTATCAATAAAAGGTTCCATAATATTGGTGAGTATGTATCCAGCTAGGGAGCTCTTTCCTACTGCCGATACATTTAACGACGATCTACATAACCTACTGGCAAGATCTGGCCCCCACCGCCAGACCAGCCAGTGCGCCGCAGTCATCTTTCAAACCAGTTTGTTACCTTAAATGTCTATATATTTTATAACCTATTTACACGAATACCACATATGTTTTCCCTATTTGTTTTTATTTGTTTAGGATTTTATTTTATCCTAGCTTACCACTAGGATTTACACTATTGGTAGGTGACTACAAGCAATCAGCCGCCCCAACACTGAGAATTTTTTTTTTTTTTAATCATCCAAAACTCAAGAGTAACCATGAAAAACTTATCTTCTTAAGTTTATTATATTTTTCTCTGAAACAAACCTACATTTTGTTGAAAATGTTTGCTATCCTTGAATATTTGCCGTCCTGGTCCTCCTTTGATCCGCCAAATGACTCCAGATCCAAAAGAAATATCAGACAGATCTGTGCTTTGTGATTATCCCAAACAATATATTCTGCTATTAAATCTTTGAAAATATCACTCGATCCAAATCATGTCAATTTTAGTAGGAAAGTCCTTCAAGAAAATAAAATAATTTACTGCCTATTGTTTCGATCCCATGAATAAATGAAGACACCTACTGTTTTATCTTCCTGATATTGTTTTATTAAGATATTAATCTTGAGGAGACCGCATTATTGATCATATCAAAGTATTAATAGTATGATTCTTAACTCGTTCTATGTAAAATGAAGGTATACTTTTGTACAATAGTTTAGATGGTGTTACCCAAGCTTCAAAGGCGAATCGATCTATTATATTCACAGAATTTGAAAATCTTTCTTATTAAGTTATTAAACTGTAATGTAGGGTGTGGATCAACTAATATTAGTTCTGTGGCACTCATACCTAGACCGTTATTGCTATAGAAAACCTCGTTAGAGCAGAAATAGTTGACTGGAACTTCTAATGTAAGAAAGAAATAGTTGGGGATGCAGTCAATGAAAACACCATAATAAGTGTATACTTATTTATTGTGTGCCGACGTTTCGACCTACAATGTAGGCCATCTTCAGGGCAAATATACCGAGCGGCATCGGTCTGTAGCATTGCCCTGAAGATGGCCTACATTGTAGGTCGAAACGTCGGCACAAAATAAATAAGTATGCTCATATTATGGTATTTTCATTGACTGCACCCCCAACTATTTCTTCCTTACATATAGAAAACCTCATTGTGACATACTTCGTGATAAACCAAATATTTTAATAACTCGGAAGGATGAAACCGAACTAGAATTGGAATCAATTACAACCCCTTCATAACTCACATCTCATAGATAATTTTGCCTTAAATACCTTAAAATTATCTTTGTGATTTTTATTGTGCACCTCTTTCTCCCGAATGCCGTAATATAAGAACCCGTTTAATAGATCCTATAATAATTTAGTTCACAGTTTTCAGCTTTATTTATTTTATGTATTGCCTTCATTTTGCCTCATGAGCATACTGAAAAGAATCACAATTACTGGTTTGATCCTTCTTCTTTTTTTTTTTTATTTGAAATGATTACTTTGAAAACTATTTTTAAAATAAAGCTTTAAAGGGTAATTATATATTTGTATAATTTACATTTTTTGTTCATATTCATGACAGGCAGAATCCTAGTTAATGTTGATGAAATGAAAAAATAATCATCATATTCATCCAATGATTGTAACCTTAGGCTTCAAGTTAACGTTTTCAGAAACAGCCTCTTCAACTATTATAGTAGACACAGTATTGCTACTTTTTACTAGGCTGCTACAATATTTTTTGTCCATACGTACAGCTTTCTTTCATATTAAATATTTTAAACATTGTTGATTATTACTCTTCAAAGTAAAGTTCTTTGGTAGTTGTATCAATTACTTTCATCCATCTTTGTGCCAGTAATTTGATTATTACACTCCTTCGGTTTTGAAACAACGAACACTTCACATCCAATTTTTACCTCTTAATTTTGTCCTCTTAAGCATCGAGGATCCGACTTTAAAAACCGTAATCTGACAGTACAATATCAGGGCTATAGGCAGGATGAAGCCAAACAGTTACTCCTTACAGTCCGCTATTATTCCTTGGACAAACGAGAACGATGTGCAAGGTTATTGTCATGTTGCAAAATGGCTTATTTCTTGGTTTCCAAACTGCATAAAATCTATGAAGCTGTTCAGTAAAGGTTTAAGTCCACTCCATAACCATTTGGAACAACCTCAAAATGCAAAAATACTAAGTATGATTTTCCCCCAAAAAATCCGGTTGTGAAGTCTCCACTGGTCGCAGTCACAGCCTCTCCACTGGTCTCTACTTTTCGTCACTTATGATAGTTTTGACCAAAACCTGTAATTTTAAGAAAAATTGTGCACATGTCAACTTTTTGCACAATTGACCTCTGTCAAGTCATTTGGGTCGGACTTTGGTCCTAAATAAACTTTGAAATAAATAGTAAAAACAAGAACATTCTTATTCGATCAATTATGAGAGTTGAGAGGTATGTTTATAAGGGCTTTTGTAAAAACCTGTTTGACAGGAACTCCAAAAAGCATCGAAAATCCCAGCAGTATGTTCAGTGTTATTATTCTACTGCAACTTTAATTTTATATTTTATGTAGAAAAGTGGATCTGTTAGTGACATAGTCTCACTAGTGAAATTATCAGCCTCTCTTTGTAAAAGAAGCATTGAAAAATAAAATAAAATAAGTAAACACCTTGTTCTGTACTTAATGCTGATTCCTTCAAGACCAAGTAAAACTACTGCCTAATTCATCCTCCGAATGGATGGTCTATGTGTTCCTGAACAGATTAAAAGGCATGTCCTTATGGAATGATTGACCAATAGGTTAAGAAAACCAACTATAATAACTTGTTTATATTCACTAATTATGTTTTACATATATGTATGGTGGATTACAGAATTAATTTTTTTTTAAATCCATATGTGCACATATTTAATTTTAAAAGAAATTAAGGATGAGGAAGATTTTGTTTGTTTATATATGTGTGTATATGTGCCAAGCGAGAATAAAGAATCCAAAGAATGACGGAACAAGTTAGTACCTATTATTGTTTAAGCAAGGAGGTTCTCACGAAACAGTGCCGTGGAAAATTCCACTGAAAATAAACGAAAAAATATGTGAATCTTCCAAAATAACACGAAATATGGTCTTAAGGACTGAAATGTACGAACATATTTCTGCTATTATATTAATAAAAAAATTGAATCTTATGATAATTTTGAAAATAACAATATCGAAAAATTGATCATTTTTTGGGAAAGGGTTTCAAGTTTAATATTAGACCGAAAAACTTATTCATTTTTAATAGATAAACGCTGGAAAAACGCGGGAAGATGATGTATCATGCATCAAGATTCCCGTTTCTTGATTCCTTGAAATAGAATAATGATGTTCAGAAAACAAAATAATAAAATGGAACGAATTCTTCAGCCTGTTAAACTCGAAGTTATCCCTGCAAACCAATCGTACCTATCGCGTCAAAGTTAAAAATAAATTGTGACTAGTGAATCTATAGAAGCAGACCTAACAGTTTTCATCTTGGTAAATCTGTAGATGCTGAAATGAATGTAAGACTATGCACAGCACTACATACAAAATAAAATAAATAATTAATAACATTTCTATAATATTTAATAAAAAATATACTATGACAATGTCCAGGTAATGAAGATAAAAGTGTACCGGAATGATTTAAAAATGCTTTCGATTTAGATCTTTCCAAGAAATAACTATGAGCGAAATTTTAAATTTCTATTATCATCCTATGCTTTTATTTATTTTTTTTCAGGAAAGAACTAAGTATTAAATACAGTTCACTATGCACAGTAAACATTTATATATTTCACTAACACATCAAGCATTTAAAATAAATAGATAAAACTACAATAAAGAATGAATAAAATATCGTTAACAGAAGATGTAATGAAACCAGGCGATGAGGAAATAGTTATGAAGTATAAAATTATAAAAGTGGAATAGCTGAAAAGTGAGCGATTTTTCATTTTAGCTTAAGATTTATTACATTTATGATTAGTTAAACATAGATGTGCCCGAGGCACCTCCACAGATTTTTTTCAATTTTAAAAAAATTATAAGTTGAAGCTGTTCAAAGGGTTACGAGTTGGGTTTTTCGTCCTATTACTAAAACGTATAGTGTACAAAATGAGAAATGAATTTTTAAGTGACTTAAAAGGAATTTACAAAGTTTCAAAATAAGAAGTGAATTTCTCAACAATAACGCTACGTCCTTAATAGTGTTTATATATTTTTTAATATCTTTAAGTTGTTCCTCTTATGGAATCACCATAGCGTAGGTGCTATACGACCATTCCTTTCATGTATAACTAATTAAAGGATAACAGCAAAATGTTAAAATTTGAATTTTTTTGTTTGACAAATATTATATTGTTTTTTGTTGATAATTTTTTTTTAAATTATCAACAAATTATGATTAAATAAAATTAAAAAAAGTCAATTTATTAGTCTGGTTTAATGAATAGTATCCTGCATTATTATTTTGGTAAGTTTTATATTAATCAATAACCAAAAATTATAATCAGAGAATGTATCTTTGTAAACAATTATACAAGCAATAAAGATGAAATTAAGAAATTTTACAAAAACATTGTAATTTAAATTTTGTATTTTGTAGACTTCTCTTTTTTGTCACTACATGGTCACTGGAAGTGCTACTTCACTTCAAATTAAGGATAGATTTTTATTCAAATTTGATATAGAATGCTTAATTTAAAAAATATATATTTCGGGTAGCATTGCGAACAGAAAGTGGTTCATCATTTCGGGCTGAAAAGAAAAAAGAACAAAAACACCACTAAATATCTCTTTTATTTTTGATCGATGGTAAATAATAAAGTCACCACTTTTTATATTATTTTTAGCTATTTATGTTTTGTGTGTTGGCGTATTAATGAATTAAATAATTGTTAATGAACATATATGTAAAACATACAACATGTTTTCCTATAGTAACATGGTTCAGGGAGAAAAAATAAATAAATTGCGTTTAACCAATCAAGACTTTAAATATTTAAAAAAATATATATGAGATGAATGAGATGAAAATAGTTGACTGGATGATCTAATGTAAAGGAGATACAAAAAATATAAAAAATGTACAGTAACAATAATATGGTGATAAGTAATGTAGAAAAATAAAATAGTGGCAGATATGAAGATAGAAGATAACGAATATTAAAAATGTGCCAGATTATAATAAAATAAAGATATAGACAGATTTAAAAAATTAATGATAATGAAAGGAATTAAAAAGTGACAGATATAATAAAATTAAGATAAAGACAAATATAACAAAATTATTGAAATAGTGACAGATATAATTATTGAAATAGTGACAGATATAATTATTGAAATAGTGACAGATATAATAAAATTAAGATAAAGACAGATATAACAACATTATTGATAATGAAAAGAAAATGAAAATAATGACAGATACAAGAAAGTAAGACAGATTTAATAAAATTAAAGAAAATGAGCAGAAATGATAAATTATAAATAACGCATATAAAATAAAAAATAGAAAATAAATGTTTATTGAAATGGAAATCAAAATAATTTTTTTAAATACACTTGTAAAATTCGCAATTAAAATATCATCTTTAAATTAAATTAAAGCTTAATATGCTTTTGATTATATTTTGCAAAGAACAATTTTCTAGAAGAAAAAAACATGTTCTGCGCTTTGGAGACCTTCTTACAAGATAAATTATATTTTAAAAATTATTCAAATAATTCAAACACACAAAAAAATATATAGGTACCCAATACGGTTTAGATAAAGATATTCTATAATTGTAGTTAAGCTGAGCAAAATTTGAAGCTATAATGATTTTTCTCCAAATTATCTAACTTATCTTTAGTTTTAAACAAAACGAAAACGAATAGTTATAGAATGCATTGTTCTAGATATTGTAACGGGATTCAATAATTCTTGTTGATAGTTCACGAGGTCAATGATTTATGCTAAAACTGATAACTTATTCTGACGTAAAGGGCTTATAAAAAAGAATAAAGAAACTATGGTGAAAATATTTTTTTGTTTGCTTTAATTTTATGTAATTAAAAAAATATTTTGTTGTTTTAGATTTTCATTATGCAAGTTTATTGGCCAAAAATACTCTATAACACACTTTTCTTCTTCCTGCATACATAACGTGTGTGGGGGTGTTTATTATTGTTATTTAAATGGGTTGTTATTATTCTATTCTGTTTCTTTCTTTTCTAATTATTTGATTTCAGACAGCATTTTTTTTTTTTTAAGACAAGATAAGTATAGAAATCATTAAAAAAATTAAAACAGAAAGAAAAACGATTTTTTTTTCAATATGGAGTCATAATATGCTAACCAGCTGTGAATGCTTGAATATTTGATAAGAGTAGTAATGAAATTGATAGGATATATTTTACTCTAAAAAAAAATTCCTATGAATCGTAGCTCTGCTTAAATTTATTAAGTTATATTAGGTATCCTTCGAGAGCTCATGAATTTTCAAGAATATGGTTTCTACTTAAAATATTAAATCAATAAAAAAGTATTAATATTATTGTAGTATTTGATATCCGTTTTATTAAACATGTCCTTGGGTATTAAATTTAGCATATATAAGGAGCTTAAAACATGTCAATTCAACCCGAACAGTAAAAATTAACCAATCATCTAAATTGGTACAATTTAGGGAACACGAAAAGCGAGAATACGTCGGTATAGCAGAGCCGATTGGCTGTAGTACAAAATGGCGTCCAGTCTAGGTTTCTAAAAGTTGTTTTGAACTTAAACCCAAAATATCTTCTTTAAAGCAATTAAATGGATCTTTTGATTTAGATTAATATACGCTTTTTGGCGACCTTGACAATACGACTCCATTTTGATATGTGATATGTGGGATATGTGGGTAGCTTTGATATATGGGTAGCTGAAATCGATCGAGTTAAAACGAGATTTCTGCTGTAGTTCTATACTGAATTGAATTCGTAAGGATATGTTTATTGAAATGGATATCAAAATAATTTTTTTAAATACACTTGTAAAATTCGCAATTAAAATATCATCTTTAAATCAAAGCTTAATATGCTTTTGATTATATTTTGCAAAGAACAATTTTCTAGGAAAAAAAAACATGTTCTGCGCTTTGGAGACCTTCTTACAAGATAAATTATATTTTAAAAATTATTCAAATAATTTAAATTATAAATTATTGTAATTGGTATGGTAATAGGCTGACATGTTATTAAAGAAGCTTATGCATTATACATAAGTTTATGGATTCTCGAATTTACGAGCAAGATTGTTCTCGAGCAAGTCATGTATATGCTAGATTTTTTTAATATTGCTTTGTACTCCTTGTTAAATATTTTTATTACCATTAACGTCATGATTCTTATCGACTGATGAGCACATTTCAGATACTGTGAACAGCCTCAGCTCACCTTCTCTTTAAGGAAAGCTATTAATACGCGAGCCGAGTGTGGAAATTACTTCATAACAAATCACATCAATACAGAGAAACTTTCTCTTGAAATTCTCAGCTTTATAAGCAAGCTTCACGTTAATATAGAAGATAAATCATTGAATTAACTAACAATAATGATTAACAAAATGAATTTAATAATGTCTTTTATTCATTTATTTACAAGCATTTAATTTAAAACATTTATTCAGATTTAAAATCAAGATATAAATTCGAATTTATTTTTATGATGTTACTTAATTAAGTTGTATAATTTGTCATGAAGAAATGGACTAGATGTGCCATTTGTGTTTTGTGTTAGGGTTTTTTTTTCACGGTTGAAAAGTTTTTGCACGGTTTTTATTTAATGAAAAGCGGATTAATCATTTTAGAATCTAAATATTAAAATCACAAAAAATTTTACATCAATATATCAAATGTATTCATATTCAAATATTCGTGCGTATTGTGAGATAGCAATCTAGAATAATCGAGGAGATGACTGATTTGCTCGCGAACATTCGAAATCGCTCGTAATTTCGAGGATCCATAAACTTATGTGAAGAGCCAAGCACAGATGATCTGGTAGTAGTAGACACAAACTTATAAGAACTGAAATTTAAAATTCTCACAGTACCTTGGTAGCTTATTATTATCCAAGTAGGGAATGAAGGAATTAGAGGGAAAAAAGTAATAGTAAATTATGGGATTTCCTGCAGTACCTTTCTATCTTTGTATTTTATTCACGCCAGTCAAATCTAAGAATATGGCGAGATGTTAAAAGCACCTGTAAGAATAGGATAATATAAACATGACAACAATGTGCTGTATCTTTGCAAGTATTATTCCTATTATATCGATATATAACTAATTGAACTTATGGTCAGACCGATTTCAACCAAATCGGGGTCGATGTGGTAGTGGATCTTAAACTAGTTAATTTAAAAAAAATGTATTTCTACGTTTAAATGTGTTTTATACCAACTTTTTTTTTTTTAATTTTATTTTAAATTATATACAAATTTTAAAACATTGGTGGGATAATCCCTTACAATGAAATGAGTTTACTATAACCAACGTTATCCACATAAGGATTACTTTAGAAATACTATTTTTGCACCAACTTAGTGAAATACGGCAATAGACGTTTAACAAACATTCCTCTCAGTCAAATGAGTCCGCCGATTTAGGAAACAATTTAGAGGCACTTCCTACAAACGTAATTTCGTAAACGAAAATTGTAAGTACCTCCTCAAAAGAACTTTATTTTTTTATTCGATGGCACTTTCAAAGTTAGAGGTTTGAAAGATTTTTTAAAACACTTTTGATGTGTAAAAATCCATAAGGCTAGTTGATTTAATATTATTAGAAAACGTTTTAAGAATATATTTGAATAAAAATAAATTATTTCGGAATGTTTAAATTTTTTTTTGATAAGCTCGAATAAAATAAATAAAGCATTTCCAATGATGTTTTTTTTTCAACTGCTATATCGTAAATTAAAAGACTTGTTTTGCTTTTTATAAAAATTACTAACCTTTGCAAAAACCTTTTGAATATTAAAGGCAACATTTTTTTATTTTAACGAGAAAAGATAGGCCCTCGGCCGGGATTTGAACCCGGATCCTCTGTCTTTCCGTGACAGCGCTCTTCCATTTAAGCTTAAATTAAAATTAAAATTAAAGGAAAAATGTTTAATTTTTGAGTATACGGAAATAAAATGTTCTTCACAATATAACTTTCTCTTATATGTACCTTTTATTATTTCGATCAAACAAACATTTTTCATACAGTTAAACGTGAGCAAAAAAAAATCTTTTCATCATTTATATGATTATATATATATATATATATATATATATATATATATATATATATATATATATAAAGTTCACGTGAGTTTATGAATAATCATAATAATTAGCGCCTTAAACAATTAATTTGTTTATCTGATTATTATTTAAATTTGCAACTTAATATGTACTTCCATCCGCCCTGGTCTTAAACTTTATCTATAACTGAAAAACATGAAGAGACAGAACAACCTTTTTCTTAAATTATATTTGATTATTCCATAAATCATAATTTTATATCAGCTGCTAATCGATAGATCAGCTTATGTAATCTTTCGTCTGTGAACTTACATAAAAAATTACCAGTACCTTCACATCAACACATCCTTAGATAATTTTATTTATTTATTGATTACCTCACAATATATTTCCCTAATCAATCGTTTCTTATCCGCTTTCCCTGAACGGCGCGGGTGCGTTGCTGGTCGATTCCGTGATCATTTCAAGATGTTAAACACGGATAATGCATGAACAATGCCCAGAGTAATTTGGATAAGATCGTGCTCCAGAAAACAAAACATTGTTTAAAAAACGTCATGTTTGATAAAATTATAAAATAGCTTTCGATGTATTGATAAGAGAGGTGGTATGTTTAGTAGCTCATACTCTCGTTAATAAAAGGTCAAACTCGAGTTCATTTCAGGTTGTTCAGGAGGAGCAAGTTTATGTTTCCATAACGATTTAGATAATTTAACAGTTTTGATCCCAGAGACCTCTCCATTTCTATTCTCCTCTTGGCTCCTTCTTATCCCTACACAATTCCAGAAAAGTCGCACTCGGGGTTCTGTAATCTCTTAAAAATCCATCATGTATTGGTCCCATTGAAAAATGCTGAGGTTGTTCTACCTTCCTGAGTCTAAGCTAATCACATGCACTGCTAAACATTTCTTGATGAAGTCTTCAAACAATCTTAAACAAACTCAGGTTTACGATACTGATCTTTTCTACACAACTATATCACTTACATGGACAGCTTAAAGAAATTAAAGAGGACGAAAATACAATGGTTATGGCTCACTTCTTGGATACTTTCGTAACCTGTTTGCAAAATCATAAACCAAGAGAGACAGATAATGGTCAATAGCATGCACTACATTCTTTTTCAAAAGAGAGAGTATATCTATTATAGTAATAATAAAAAGGCTGATCAGTAATCTACAATCACAAAATGAGTTTTAATGTTTAGTTATTTCGATCAACTGATTAGTTTTTCGCATAAGTATTCCATTAAGTACAAACCTTATTTATGAACTAGTGAGTATGATACTCATAATTTTTAAATAAATTTCAGGATGATATAGGAGGTAGTTATCACAGGAGTCAATACCCAGAAAAAAGTGGTAGTCTCACTCAGATTTAAAGTACATTAACAAATAAACTTAGAATATAGGCAATAAATAATTTTTTATAAAAATAATAAACTGATATATTATGCAAGTAGGCTGTTCTAAATAACATATTATACTAAATAACATCCCTCCAGTAAACATGGAAGCAATGATTGATCAAGCCCTATTCAGTAATGATATCTGCATGTGTCAGAATGGAGTCTTCCAGTTCGTGAAGCCTTTTATTATTATTAATGAAAGACTATACACAAAATTCTGTCAGTAGGAGTCATATATGTGATAGTGTGGAGACTTATAGGTTGTTTTGGTGGGACAGCCTTCATACCATCCAAAATTTCAGAAAGGCTTTAGGCTTTCCAAAAATTTAATTTAACTTTTAAAATTTTCTTAAGAAATTCAAAGATCCTTCAAGCATATTCATCATTAATAATTGACGTTTTATACTTCAATTTCTTATTCTCAATATTAAACTAAAGTAATCGAGTAGACAAATAAATTCTAACATCATCCAATACAACAAACATAACTATTCGAGAAATAATTAAATTAATGTAGCTTTCCAATTTTTTGAAGCTGTAGGTCATATAACATTTTGGCTAATTCTCAGCTTTACATTTCCAATTATAGATAAATAATTATTTATTTTAAATTTTATATTTCATTCAAAGATTTTATAGAAAATGTTAGAGAAGAGTTGGTCGACTGTATCTTCTAATTCAAGGAAGAAATAGTTGGGGGTGCAGTCAATGAAAACATCAAAATAAGGATAACTTATTTATTATGTGCCGACGTTTCGGCCTACAATGTAGGCCATCTTCAGGGCTAAGAGAAACAAAACAGAAATATATAAAAACGTAGCAGCAACAAGAATATATAAAGTGGTACAGGAGTGGAAATAAATTAGATTATTGAAATAAAATTAGATATGATGAAATAGTGAATAGAAGATATAAGATAAATAAGAATGCATATAAGACAGGTTACAGAATAATAAACGTAAAAAGTGATGGATAAAAATAGAATGTAGATGATGAACAGAAATTCTAATAGTGACAGATAAAATAATACAATAATAAGAATATAAAATAGGAAAAATACATGTCAAAAAAGGGGATAAAATGTAAACAATAATATAAAGGGAAAGAAAAATGAGATAAAATAAAATGAAATGATAAAATGAGATAAAATATAGAAAAGGGGGGAATAAAGTGTAATAATACAAGCATAAATAGAAAGAAAGGCTGGATAAATTTCAAAAATTAAACATTGAAAAAAAGGGGTATATATCTATGAACTATGAAGAATGAAAAGAGAAGGAAAAAAAGTGAGGAAAGTTAATATGTAACTTAATATAAGTTAATATGTTATAAGTTATAACATAATATAATTTATAAGTTATAAGTTAATATGTTATAAGTTAATATGTAAGTTAATATGTAACTGTATACAATTAGAAAGAAGTGGCATAAATGCAAAATAAGATGAGAATTTAATATAAACATATAGAAAGTAGGTGAAGAAATACAGTAGATGAAAAATATGAGGCTAAATAAGAATGAACTCTATACTATTAACATATGATGGATGCCAAAAGTAGGTGTGAGAACAGGTGCGAAGAAAGGTGAATGTGAAAAGGAAGGAGATAAGATAAAAGTGTACTAACCGAATAAAACAACTTGCAGGTTAGGCCGCTCAGAGACAAGTAAGCAAAAAACCGTTACACCGGGCAGGCGGAGGCGATAAAGGCGAACTCTGACGGCCAAAAAAGTAATGACACAGGAGGGGGAAGGAGAAAGGTAGAATCGGTGGATGTAAGAGGCCGTAAATAATGTAAAAGGCGTGAAAATTAAAAATTAAAAATTAAATAAAATTAGAAAGGAAAATTGCAGATGCAGTGGATATAAGTGACCGTAAAAAATGTAAATTGAGAGAAAATTAAAAATTAAAAGTGGTATTATATCTATGAACTATGAAGAATGAAAAGAAAAAGAAAATAAGTGAGGAAAGTTAATATGTAACTGTATACAATTAGAAAGAAGTGGCATAAATGCCAAAATAAGATGAGAATATAATATAGGCGATCTAATATAATATAGGCGATCTCGAGAAAAATAAAAAGTAAAAGTCAAATGGTCAAAATGTAATTAAAAAAAGGCTTAATAAATTAAGAATGTAAGGTTATTTTAGTAAATTAAAAATATGGGCGTAGGTTAGGGATAGGTGATGGGAGTCGGTCTTGGCATTAACGGTAGAGGAATCTAAATTGATGTGAATGGTTTCTGAGAGGATGCGTTTATTATAATTAGGAACGGAGGCTAGGATCGACGTGTTTTCGAAGTCAAAAATGTGGTTAAAGGATAGGGCGTGTTCAGAGAGTTTAGAAGCGGTTGGGTTGTGGGAGGAAATGGAGTATTTGTGTTGGGTAATGCGGTCTTTAAGTAGATTTTTGGTTTCGCCGATGTAGGAAGAGTTGCAGTTGGGAGTAGAACAAGGAATGCGATAGACGACCTGAGAACGATGTTTTAGTGGAATGGGATCTTTAACACGGGTATAAATATTGGAGAGTTTGTTGTGGGATTTAAAGGCGATGCGTAAATTGGGGATAGCGGAACTTAGGGATTTTTGAATGTTATTAGAGAGGGAGGGTATATATGGCAAGGATCTGTATATAGGGATAGAAGGCGGATGTGGAGAACGGGTGCGGGTGGGTGGGTTATAATGGTGATGGATGAGTTTATTGATAACATGGGGAGGAAAATTGTTTTTTAATAGGATTGCTTTGATGCGTTGGGTGTTGGTGTTATGGAAGCAAGCGTCGGAGAGGGATAGGCCACGGTGGATGATATTTTTGGCGACATTGATTATTTGGTGGTGCGGATGTTGGGAGTAATAATTGAGGAGTCTGCCAGAATAGGTGGGTTTCGTATACCAATCAGTGGATAAGGTGTGATCGGGATTTCTAATGATACGGAGGTCAAGGAAAGGTAGGGATTTGTTATGTTCAAGTTCAACAGTGAAATGTAGGCGAGGATGGTATGCATTGAAGGATGATAATAAACCTGGAATGATGTTAGGATTTAGGATAAGGAGGAGGTCGTCCACATATTTTTTAATGAAAATGACATCGTCACGGAACTGGGGTAGGATGGAGTCTAGAAGGTCATTTAGGACAATATTGGAGAGGTCAGGAGCGAGGGGATTTCCCATGGCCAGTCCAGAAATTTGGTTAAAGAACTGTCCATGGAAAGTGAGATAGCCGGATTCGCAGCAGAGTTTAAGGGATTGGAGATATGAGGACCGGTTGAGAGAGGTATGGGGTTCTATGAGTGACCAGTTGTTATCTATAATGACAAGGGCTTTATCTAAGGGTATGTTGGTAAAAAGACTTTCGACATCGAAGGAAGTGAGGATGTAATGATCAGGAATGGTGAGGGATGTTAAAAGATCACGTAGATGAAAGGAGTTTTGGATATCATATGGGTTGTTACGGCTGAGGACTTGTAAGGAAGAAAGTAAGAAATTGCTAAGTTTTGTAGATGGTGAATTGACGTTAGCTGTAATAGGACGGAGGGGGTTGTTGGGTTTGTGGATTTTGGGAAGACCATAAAAGCGGGGGGCTAAGGAATTATAGGAAATGAGGTTTCTGTAAACAGGATAGGTAATTAATTTATTATTATTATTATTACACTTTATTCCCCCCTTTTCTATATTTTATCTCATTTTATCATTTCATTTTATTTTATCTCATTTTTCTTTCCCTTTATATTATTGTTTACATTTTATCCCCTTTTTTGACATGTATTTTTCCTATTTTATATTCTTATTATTGTATTATTTTATCTGTCACTATTAGAATTTCTGTTCATCATCTACATTCTATTTTTATCCATCACTTTTTACGTTTATTATTCTGTAACCTGTCTTATATGCATTCTTATTTATCTTATATCTTCTATTCACTATTTCATCATATCTAATTTTATTTCAATAATCTAATTTATTTCCACTCCTGTACCACTTTATATATTCTTGTTGCTGCTACGTTTTTATATATTTCTGTTTTGTTTCTCTTAGCCCTGAAGATGGCCTACATTGTAGGCCGAAACGTCGGCACATAATAAATAAGTTATCCTTATTTTGATGTTTTCATTGACTGCACCCCCAACTATTTCTTCCTTGAATTTTATAGAAAATATTTTCTATTATTAATTCAAAGAAAATATTTTTCTTATTTGAAACTATCTCTATGGATTATAAATACTATCAATAATGATAAAATATGACATAATCATTAAGATAGTTAGTGAAGTAACTGCTGATAACAAACGTAATTTACATTCGATCAGAAATTAAAACACTGTGTATTTAAATCCATGATTTGATTTTTTTTATTATGCTTAAAAAAATATCATAACATTAGAAAAAACTTTCCGGAGTTCCTGTAATTTGTTTTTAAATTGTACAACTGTAATATATACATCTAGTACAAGGGCTATATGAATAAATAAATACAAGGCAGGACATGTACAGGCACTACCCTCTGACAGCGCTCTAATAACATTTCTATAATAGAAGGTCCTGAGGCCATCTTCTCTTTAGACGCTTAGTAGGATTTCCAGGGATGGAATTGGATGCAAGGATGGAAACTAGTGGGTTTCGATGGGCCTGGAGTTTATTATGGAATGATAGGTATCTGGTATGGGCTAAATCAGTAACATATGGAACGTTAAGGTCATTATGGATGGCTTTATTTGTGACAAAATAAGGAGCGTTTAGGATTTTGGATTGCAAGGATTGAATACAAGAGGAATTTGATGGTTTGGTGGAGCCCCATCGTTCAATTTCGTTAGTTCATATAGGTCTTATATTAGTCACATAAATAAGTCTTTTGTAATTGATCTGAAGCTTTGAGCGTTTGTCTAGTATGTATTGAATTAGTCGAAAGCGTCTAGCTGTTTCTTGTCTTTTCAGTCTTTTCAGAGGGTTCCAAGTAAGACGTTTTCCTGTAATTTAAATAAAATGAAATATTAATTTCAAACTATAACAACTAAATAAAACCAATAGAATAATCAGATGCGACAAAAAATAAATAAATAAGTATTGGTTTGATAAATATATATGTTAGGAAAATGTTTCCAATATATATATATATATATATATACATGTTTACATTAATATACACATTTATTTGTATTTTGTACATGAAGTTTACAATAAATGATCTTTAAAAGTTAAAAAAAAAATCTAATGTTTCAACTAGACATGTAGAATATTAATATTTCTGCATTTCATCATATATTCTAATACTTTTGTTTACAAATTTATAGATAAAAGCCACTATATACTTATGCTCTAATATTACGATACAAGAAATGACCAGAATAATATTTTATAATATAAGCATACAAATCCAATATTTGTTTTGTAAGAATGTAAATACATACTTTAGACATATTAGGAGATTAGTTAATAAGTAAAATAAAAAAAAAAATTGAAAAATGTAACAAATATTTTCCTCCTTCGTTCAGATAGAAGCATAATCGAAAGCTGTTTCACTAACATAAGTAATCGTCATTGAAATAAGCATCCTGAGGATGCTTAATTTAAAAGCATTACAATATATATACATATTCACACAATCGAAAAATCTAATATGTATGTATATACATATAAGTAATGACTATATTAATATTTACATTTAAACCAGTAATAATATACCTTAGTATAACTAACGAAATGTAAGGAACAAAACCCGTGATTTTCTTAATTTCATGGAGCTTAAGGCGTGTAAACCAGAAAATCAACATTTTTTATACAAATATTTTTGTTATGTACACATACATAAAACACAAAACAACTAATATACTATGGAGGTAACAAAGGTTAATTTATACAAATCACCTTACTACTCTTATTTACAAACAATTGATATTAAAATAAACTTGTAACAAAAACATATCTATTATAAGTCATTGATGTCTATAAACAATGGAGTTGCACTGTGATCAGATTTTTGAGCAGATTTTCTCCTTGAACGGAGAGAACGTTTCGTGATACCTGGGTTTGCTTCGATCAGCGGGTTTTCCTTGGTGTGGATCAATTGTACCCTCACTCCATTATCTAGTGATTGCGTAACCTTAGGAGCGATTGGTCTTAGTTTTGAACTGGACTGGTAGAGGTTCTGCTTCATTTTTGATATCTTGTGATCCTTACCTCCTACTTGAGTGCTTGCATAATCAGTTAGTGCTACTCTCATATAGGCTTTTTTCAGAGGTGGACCTTCGAGAAAAAAACAAAAGATGAACTTTAAATAGATATTTTATTTCAATACAACTTTATTTGCCAAGTTGAATCCATTAATTAATTCATATTAATATATTACCAATTAACATTAATTTTTTTAAAAAAGAATAAGAGTGAATAGAAAAAATAATATTCTCTATTCTAAAACAATAATGGCCTAGGGGTCTCTCTTCTTGACTAAGGGCATAGGAGTGATAATCCTACCTGATGTACTTCTTTCAGGAATCAGGCTATGGTTTTGTAGGACATCAAGTACTGGGTTTGGTACAGAGATCGTCTGCTTAACAGAAAGGTGAATAGGTCCATGTGAGCCTGCTGACCCTGATCAGCCAAATCCTTAGATGTAGACCAATTTTATATGTATATAAAACAGTACTAACAACAAGCCCTCACAAAAAAGATACAGGAGAGTGCTGTAGGATCTACCCTCAAACCACCCTGAGCCTCTTATGGACCACCAATAGAAAACCACTGTATACAAATAAACACTTAATAAATAAGATTCCACAAATCTTCATAGATGCAAAGAATTAATGCTCAAGGAGAAACCATTTCTTTAATGTGAACAACAAACATATCCTGTATGCTATATAATTAATAGTCCAACAACAATTAAGGGATTGAGAACCTATGCAATTAAAAGCGATAAATAAATAATTTTGTACATTTCAAAGTTAAAACTTTTTAATGAAACTTAAAAGATTAAATTTGCATATATTTATAGTTAGGCCATGTTACATACCCTTGAATATTAAGCAACAAAGCCCAACAAAATTATATATTGTAAATATTGTTTATAAATTAAAACTTTTTGAACAGCACTTAAATCTTTGAAAAATCTTTTGCACCCATTGATTTTACATCCTCCCCCCTTTAAATGTTTAAAACTTGAGAATTGTACTTATTTCAATGGTATCAACCATCCTTTAGTGTGACAAAATAAATCACATTACTACAGAATAAGTACCTTGGTGGTTTTGAGAAGAAGATACTTTCGGTTTGGTCCACACAGCAGTAGTAGACAAATAATTACTTGGTGAGCTAACAGCTGATCCAGTAGTTTGGACTGTAATTGAAAAATAATAGTAACTTGAATATAAATAAATATTTATAAATACCAATAGGTAATCATAAATACAGGCATGAATCTTGCCATCGACTAGTAAGCACCTCAGTACAATATCTTCTATACAATTAGTTTTAGCTCTTTTTTTTTCCTCTTTCAAATCATCAATATTGATTTCATTAGAAAAAATGGAGAAGATAATAGTGGAGTGAGAGTTGTTCAAACTCTGAGATTTTAGACAGCAACAAATTCATACAGTATTAAACTGTTGTTACTTTTAAGACACGACACAACTTAATTTTGTTTATTTAAATTTATTTAAATTATACACTTAATGATATTACTTTGGAAAGAATAATTATAACTGTATTCATTATTGCCTGCAAGGACAATAAAAAAAAAGTCTCCTGTTCTTGATGCAGATTGATATAATAATGGAATAAAAGCCCTACATCTAAGAAAAAATGTGGATCTGCCCTAATTACAAAAACAAAAAAAAATTAAACCAGCCAATGAAAAATAGAACCATTGCAAACGGCTGAGCAGATAAACTGGTAAGACAATAGTCTTAGTAGCCATGTTAATGAAGATATAAAGAGTGTCAAATTAATTCTTGATAAATATGGAGCTTAGTTACTAATCAAATAAGCAACTATCCAAGATTGAAAAACACCTCATGAATAAAGACATCTTGACTGAAAACAAAACATTCAAATATACCGTAGGCAAGTAAAAAGTTGGTCAAAATGAAACCATACAGGGCCTACAGAATAGATTGCATTTCTATGTCACACTGAAAACCCGTATCCTTGATTATGTACAACTTCCACAAGTTTCCTTTCCTTTCGGACATCATCCCTTATTCTATTCAAACTTTCTTTTGAATCAACCATTTTTGATCTAAAGTAATAATCTCTGGTGACCCGAACACTAATTTCCTTTCCAATTACCTTGATAAATCCTACATAGGAAACCTATCTATATCTATCCACGTCATCAGTTTTACTATTTCTCTCTCTGTACCTGGAAGTCTGACATTTGGTTAGACCCTGGGTTGGAAGAAAGTATATTCCTGTTCTACAGAGTATTACATGACTTTAGAAATGCTGTGTAGCCTTCCTAAATAAGCTTCATCATAATCATCTATTTTATTTTTACTCGCATCATATAATAGCTGCGATGTTGCAGCCAGTTTATATACATATCTAAATGAGTATTTGAAAACACTTGGTTGGAACAACCCAACAAGCTTAATAGTTATAAAAAATGTTGCTTACTAATTGACTGGGCATGATGAACTGTGATTGGATGTTGCTGTGTTGGGATATTTTGCTGTGGCATGAATACAGCAGTGGATAGGCTTGGATGAGTTGAGCCTGGATATGCAGGAACCATGTGAACCATGCCATAAGGCTGACATAAGAGTTGAGGAGGCCTTCCAACCATAATAGGATTTGTGATGACATTGACAGTTGGTGGAGGTTCTTGCCTCAAGTTTCCATCTGGTGACAGGATTTGTATCTCAGGTTCAATACTTGGCATTGCGTCTTCTTCATCATGGTTATCTTCTAGCTCATAGCTGCATTCTGTAAGTTATATAAACACAATAATCAATTAGTTAATACAATAAATTTTTATAAGATTAAAGTTTACAGCTGCTAAAGCAAAGAAAAACATTATTAATGGTTAGACTAGATATCTCTGGTAGTCTTACATGATTTACTATAAGATTGCTACTAATTAATTTTAGTCATATTATGGAGTGGCACATAATTAATGATTAATTTTCAGAGCAATTAACAAGGTCTTCTAGAATTAGTTTTACTATAAAAAAGGTCCTTAATGTGATCTTGCGAAAAACAAAACACAAATTATTAGTATTTTCAAAATTTTATAGGAAGTGTTCATTTCAAAAATGGTAATGAAGCATCTTTTGACAAAAAGTGTATGAAATACCATCTGGGAAAAAAATAATGTAAATTTTAGTATTTAATTAATAATTTTGGACATTAAGAAGATATTAACTCTTAGGATACAATTTTAAGTTCTGAAAACTGCTCAATACCAATATTGCGCAGTATGTAAACTTTCAGATTGCAATTATGAAGGTCGAAATGCTGCATTATCAAACTTATAGAACAAAACTTTTGTCTTATATTTGTTTTACTTTGTTTAAACTTTCAAATAGGAAAAATAAATCGCCTGACTTAATTGGGGTGATTCTTTTCCTCCCCCCTCAACAGTCATCAAGAAGAGGAAATATTATAAAGAAACAATCCAGAGACAAATCTGACAATTACAACCTGTTTTTATTGATCATTTTATGACTATGAATATACAGATATGTAATGTGATCAATTAAAATGGTTTAATGGAGAACGGAGATAGTTGGGGGGTGCAGTCAAAAAAACACTAAATAAGTACTAGACTTATATTTAGTAAGTGCCGATAGTTGGTGGCTCCTCTCTCCAAATCGCCCTGAAGATGACCTACACTGTAGGTCGAAACGTCAGCACTTACTAAATATAAGTCTAGTACTTATTTAGTGTTTTTTTGACTGAACCCCCCCAACTATCTTCGTTCTCCATTTTATCATCCAGTCAACTATTTTCCTCTCATAAAATCGTTTAACTTCATTTCATAATATGAAACACTTGTAACTTTTTATATTAATTACCCTTATTCAGAAAAGTATTGAAAGTAATAGAGAAAACTGCAGAAACCCTAGCCTGTGTCATTCCCTCATCAACATAACATTATTATTTTTTAATACCTAACTTTACGTTAACTTAACGTTAACTTAAAATAATATTATATTTAAGTTAGTACTAACACATTACTATCCTTATTTGCCCACATCCATAACTAGTGCTAATTTATGTAGTACTTCACAGCACAATAAAATTAAAATAATAAATTTTCCTAACATTTCAAGCTAACACATTTGTTAATGAAATAAAAAAAAAAAAAAAAACAAGATCACAAACAGGTACTGTAGGCATTCTTTGTTTTTGCAATTAAACTAATTAAACATAACAAATCAAAACCAAAACTATTATCTCACTATAATAGATTAAAAACTAAGAAAAGCTCACCATCCATATCATTTTCTTCTTTAATTTTTATAAAATGAGGAGAAAATCCATCTTTTTCATTAATCTGACTAGGCTGACTAGAATATCTGAAATGAATAGATAGAAGATCACAAATGTATCAATTATATTTTGTAAATAAATTATTTTTATCTAATATGAAGTTGAATATATGAATGAATGAATTGTTTTAACAATTACATTAACTACATTAACACTAAAAATAATAACGTGATTTCAAAATGAGGTAAGATGCAAAAATGTCATCATTTAAGTCGTAACATGCAAACTTTTTTTTTCTCTAAGCAGCAAATTAATATCAAATTCTGAAGATAAGACATGTGGCAAGAACACAAAATTACTTCCATTCTTGAAAACCTATTCCACAAGATGTGGAAGGCTGTTTCATTCTTTGAGTGGCAAAAGTTGGAAAACAAATTTGATTCTATCAATTCGAGTTTAAGCCATCAACTCAATAAACAAACTAAATAGCTGTAATTTTCGTAAGTGAGCTTCTGTCTAATTTCATCAATACTTTTACCCTTGCCGATATTGCTTGGCCATGATGCAATAAACAAATTCTCCTTTTCATCTCCAATATATTTTTCAAAATCTGTAGGGCCCTCA
This sequence comes from Arma custos, assembly GCA_037127475.1. Classification (NCBI taxonomy): domain Eukaryota; kingdom Metazoa; phylum Arthropoda; class Insecta; order Hemiptera; family Pentatomidae; genus Arma; species Arma custos. The sequence goes on along the minus strand of CM073760.1, from coordinate 94,058,775 downwards.
GAAAAGATATGTTCAGCAATTTACTTTTTCTGCTAATAACCATCAACTATTCCAAACGGATACTTGAAGAATAGCATGTTCTCTTTGCCGTATGTAACAAGTAAAAACATTACAAAGTCATAAATGGTTAGTAATCTAGTTTTATAAATTTTATAGCATTATCAAAATGTTCATTTTTTTTTAAATTGCAGAATTTTGTGAAACTTTAAATATGCCCGAAATAATAGTTTTATTTTTGATTATCCAATAAAAATGGCTTTTATTAAAATAGATATAACTATAGGAGAATAAAATATGGTACTCACAAAAAGGCAGGTGTTTCTTTATTTCCTGAAAATAAAAAACAAAAAATTAGAATAGTAAAATTAGTATTGTAATGTAGATTTAAGTAAATACAATAAATTACAACCATTTAGAGGATGTAGCTTTGTTTGTAAATCATTTTTACTGCTCACATTTTTAATATTATCATTTTGCGTCTGTGATGGCACATTCTGATTTTCCAAGTCAATACTTTCCTGAATAAAATATCAATAAACTAAATTAAAAAAAAAAAATCAAAATAAAATAGACATTCATTCCAAAAATAATTGGAAACCGTTAAAAGATTTGATACCATAATATATTTACACCAATAGGTAGAGTATGTTTTCAAGAAAGCATTATAAAAATTAAAATTATGTATATTATAAATTATAAAAATTAGGTTGTAATAGTATTATTACTCATTCCCTCCTCAAAGCTAAAATTCATAATATAGTAAATGATGGAACAAGAAGATAGTATTTCCATGAAAAAATAATAAGATATCACTGATCCGGCTAAAGCATTAGAATTAGTAATGTTTAATAATCGAATTATAATGCAATTGGGAAAAAACCACAATGCAAAGCCTTATGTTTCAAAAAATACACCTACTTACCAGTCGACGTTTCGCCTATTCAGGCATTATCAAGACACCAAAATCAAAAAGGGGTTATGTGAATCGCATCTCGAAGAAAAAGGTGCAAAACATCCCAACGATCAACAGCCCAAACAGGCTCCAAACATGAGACAGCACCAAGACGTTCAACATACAACTCTAATTGACTTCATTAAAATTTGAAACTATCAAATTAATGGAGGAATATTTTAGGAAAAAAATACAAGACTTTTAAATCTTTTATTGAAATGAATTTTGGTGATCTGTAATATAAAATATCACATATACCAAAATATATGAGATAAAATCTTAATTGGGCGACCTAGAGTATAGTGGTTAGCATGTATAACCTACTTTCCCCATGATTGAGTAGCAAGTGGCCCTAGGGTTTTTTTAAAATGGAGTACAAAATCCTTGGTTATGCCATCCTTCGGAAGGAACATAAAACAGGGGTCCCGAGCCTATACTATGTCAGGTACTCTTTACAGGTTTATCCTAATTAAACCTGGATAGACAAAATTTAGGACTCCCATTGCAGCATCATCCGATTAGCCATAGCAGCATTAAGTAACGCTAAATGGACAAACAACCACAAATAATAATTTACTCAAGTTCTACTAACACAGTAAAATGATTGAAAACCTTTAAGAAACGATGAACTGATGACTTATGATAAAGGATATTGGTCAAGGAGCAACTGTAAACAGCTATATTATAGACTACTGTTTGGTTAGGTAGGTATTTTAGTAAGTGTACTACAGAGGACCCAAATTAAGTTCCAGTAATAAGATCATTAAAATAACGATAAAAATAAATCCTTCCCTAACTGAACGTTATTCACTTTTGCTTCTTAGTCAAACAAGGAAAAACTTTTAAATGGGTGGGGGGGGGAGGGTGTTTTCTCTGCATTTGCATAATGATGTAAAGTTAAAGCTTCTTTCATGTAATTATTTAATTTTAAACTCATATTTTGGGAGAAAGGGATGACCAATTTTGGTTAAATAAACATTAACTATGTTAGTGCTACAGTAGAAACTTATTTATTTGGAGTAGTGATAACTTTGTCATATCCGTTAATAAAATGAACCTCAGCTGATTCAGTCTAAATCAAGAATTAATAATTTACTGGAGTGGTTAATACTTTAGATAATTACCCTAGATTAAAAGGAGACTCAGCAAGTGGTAATGATGCTGATTGAGAAGATCAAGTCATTATTGTTAAAGTAAATTAATCTGTAGACTAATGAATCATTAAGTCCTTAGGAGAGAACAAATTAATAATTGATTACAGAAATAGTATAAATACTCTTACAGCTCATGCAAATGTGTGTTTGTGGCTTAAAACTTACATCGTCTTTTACTATTACAGTTTCATCGCTCTTTTCTACATTATCCTTAAGCAAAACATCACAATTACTAGCATCTGCCTGAAGTAAGCTGAAAAGACGGCTGCTCATATTATTTGTTTCTTTCAGAACCTTACTATTATCCTTGACTGTGGAAAAATAAAAAGATCGTATTCATAAAAATTAATAATTTTATTAAACAATAACTATAGAAACTTACCGAATGACATTGTTTCAGAGAGTAAATCAAACAAGTCAACCAAGCTCAAACCATACATTTTAGTGCTAAATTTTCTTCCTTTCCTAGCAACAACTAAACATTCTTTTAAATGTGTGGATGTTTCCAAAAACATTTGAGCAGCCTCTGTGCATTCTTCTTCTTCTAAATATCCTACACCAAAAAGTAAGCATAAAACATAAAATCCAACTTTGAAAAACATACTCTTACAAAATAAATATAAAATTAAATACCATAAACAAGTCTTGCTATTTCTGAAGGCAAAAAGGATTCTATCATATCTTGTTGGAAAAGAGCCATTTTAAGTTTAATCAAATGCTAATGAAAGTTGAATTGGGATGCTTTCAAGACAATATAGTTGTTTACTATTTAGGAGGTTATAATCTAATTAGAAAAAAGTGTACCCCAAAGAGGTTCTTTGGAAGCAGAGAAAAACTACCAATCCACAACCCTCATTTAGTGCCAGCTAACCATCTGTCTTTCCCCTTCCGAACTATTTCGCTACCGATATCTTAGTCCTTCATCTCAAAGTTAGATCGTCTCAATTAAAAATAGCTTTCCATAATCTAGCGCACCCAACTACTTGTTCAGAACTGCTTCCATGGTGAATCTCATGAATATCTCTTCAATGAGAGATTTACCGCCTTGAAGAAGTCACAAAAGTAGGTCTCGGAGGTAGCTACATACCTCATTCCTAATGCCCATGCTGTATATTTAATACTGCTTTATGCGAGTTTAGATTTCATCTGTTTATATTGTGCAATCGAATATAGACTAATAAGGAAGGAATTTCAGTTTTTAATGATGATTTTTAAGGATAAATTTAATTTTGATTTGTCTTCCGAGTATGAAGAAGTAAGGTTATTTTTGTCAATCATTATAGGATATGTCATATTGATCCAGTACCCTTGAATAAACTTGTCTAATCTGATAGTCAGATATTTGTCAGACGCGAATAATAGGCAGTGAAATCTCAAAAGTAAGCAGTTAAATATTCTTTCATTATCTGTCCTACTGGAAGCATACTTGTCATTCTTTGTTATGCAACCGTCTCAGGATGAAACTGGATGCACACTATGGTTTTATCGAAAAATCAAAGCCGAAGACGGGAAAGAATTGGACGGAGGAGATGCAGCTGCAATGAATAATTGAGTAATGGGCAAATATCATGGCTAAATAGAAAAAATACAGTTGAAAAGGCGTGGTCCTTAGCAGGCCATACGAAAACAAATCCGAATCTCCTCCCCAAAAAAAAAATTGTAAAATTCTGAATAGCTCCATGCGATGCCACAACCCAGAGGCTTTCAAATAGTATCCTGAAGATTATGAACTACGTTTTATGGAGTCTTAAATGAGCTATTCTTTTTTTTTAATTGATGCCAGATAGAGATTGAAATATTAAATTGACCCATGATTAAAAAATACTTCGAATTGAAAAAATATATATATTTAATTACAACAATTATGTTATGATAATAATATTAGAGAGTAAAAATAATGTTCATTTCAACCAAGCTTCCAACTATTTAAGTTACTTGCTATTGTCTACTCATACATATTGGAAATGCGGGAAATATGCATATAATGCAAAAGTAATGGACGTTCAAGTATTTCCTATTTAACAAGTAAGTCTACCACGAAATAGTATTGCCTCTTGTTATTGAAATTGTGTTTTGAAACTAAAATTTTAAATATAAATTGATTATTTTAATTCTCTTGTTTATGTTAATTCTCTTCTTTAAATAAAGAAAAAATGTTTGACTGGAAAAAGGTTTTTTTACTTATTTGAATATAAATTGAGTAAAAAATTGTTAATAAATGAATAATTAAAGAGATATTTGCCCTTAGATTTGCAGATAACCCACTAACCAGGGGGGAGGGATATTTACTTGACTTTGATTTATTATTTTTGGAATATATCAGTACACCTCTATGTAATAGCGTTTTAGGCTTGTAAAGCAAATAAATACATACATCCAAGTTGATTATAAAATATATGATATAAAAAATGATTTAATAAACAATTTTTTTTTGGGCCACTGTTACTTATATGCCATAATGCAAAGAGCTTGATTGCTACCAGAAGGTGGCATTCCTATTTTTCTGTATCAAAGTAAGTATTTCAACAGTATGAGCTTTAAAATAAAATTTCATCGAGTGCACATTTCATCTGCCAATATCGGGTTAAAATTATTTGATGAATCTTTGGATTGATTTACTTAACTCATATTATAAGGTCCCACTAGTATTTTTCTTGTTGTTATAACTTTTTTTTGCACGAAAGTCCAAAAATTCCCATAATTTATCATGAAAACTTTATAGGAAGTTCTGATCTATCTATGTACCATTGGCAGATGCTAGTAAGGAAACTATTATATCATGTTTTTGAGCTATGTCAAAAAAAAAATGAATATTAAATACAAAATCAAAGTTTAGGTTTAACAAGAGGCATTGAATTCCGATTAATTTGCTTTTGTATATGGTTCTTTGAACATAACAATTTTTTATTTTAAATATCTTGTTTTTGTAACTGGAGTGCATCTTTATTAGTCAATCATTCACGTGAGTAAATTAAAAACCTTTTCCAGTCATTATTATTCTTCTTTATTCTAAAAAACGTTTCGACAATTTCATGTCATTTTCAATTTACATCATTTCTTTTAAATCCTTCAACACTATTTAATTTTAAAAATACTCTCTAAAAAATTTTTTTTTAAATTTAATTTTGTACATTTTCAACCTAAAAATTAAAAGACAAATCAAATAAATACATTATTTTATATACAAAAAAAAAACTCACGTGAATGATTGGCATAACAATTTTTTGAGTTTGATTATTACCCTCCATAATGTACTGTAGGGTTGGAAGTATTCATTGGATTTAAATATGATTGATTAAGTATTAATACAGCTATTTCTTGTGATATTTAAACATGAGTAATAACATGGTGTATGTTACTTTGAGTTCATTATTTATAATTTTTCATAGAAGCAGACAACAGAAGAGAAAATGGGGCATGACAATTTTGGTCTCTCTCTGTAGTTCCCATTATGATTGCAAAAAACATTACATTTGGATTTTTCATTATAATTATGGTTGACTTATACAATCGTTCTTGGCCTGTTTGAATACTTTATAAATGAGGTGATACTATATTATGCTGAGTTCTCTGTTATTCTGTAGAAGATAAAAATATACTAATTAAGTTTAATTTAATATACTTCCATAATCCACTAAACCATGGGAGCTCTATAGATACTGAAAATAATTGTATTTGTAATACATTAGAATGCCACATTGTGAGATGACATTTCAGAGCATATCGTAATAAGAATGACAGTTTACCAATCTAACCCTTAGCCAATTAACAATTTTATTACACATGCAAATGGGAATATTAAAAACAGATAATTTTATATCTTCTTATAATTAGTTTGTTTATTGATTGTTATAAAAATTTTTTGAATTATTTAGTGAAATTAAGAGTTAGGATTGGATGTCATTCAAATCCTTCGAATTAAAAAATATTTACAAGATAAAACCATTCAAAAGAAAGTACAATTTTACTGACTTTTGTAAAATATTAATTACATAATAACCTAACCAATTTAAATGTGTTTTATATTTGACTAGCTTTTGCCCGCGGCTTCGCTCGCATAAAATTTGGACTACCGCATAAAGTTTCTTGACAGTGCTTTTTAACAATAATTTAAAATAATAAATAATTTAATTATTCAAATAATTTAATTTTTTCACTATAGGTTACTCGTACAAAATTTCAGATGTCTAACTTCAAAACTGACGGATTCCATACAACCTTCGAACCCTTATTATAATAAGGGTGAAACTATCCAAACTTCTTTCTTAAATCATACAAAGGACCTATCTGCAAATTTCAAGATGCTAAATTCCTGATTTGCCTTTAATTGTGTACTATAATGGATTCTCCACAGTACCTCTAAAACTGTCGGGAGGGGCACCTGCCCCCGTGCGCCCCCTAAGTCCGCGCTTGCTATATCCCATGTGTTATTCTGATGTATAACCTATATTACTGTAAAGTTTCATCCAAATCCGTTCAGTAGTTTTTGCGTGAAAGAGAGACAAACATACAAACTTTCACATTTATAATATTAGTAAGATTTAAAGATCAAGTTGTTATAGATACTTGCCTATTTCTCATATTTTATATGAAGGCCAGGGCTTAAAACTAGAAACTAAAAATATGATAAGGAATAAAAACAAGCATCCTGGTAAGAATGAAATTAGAATAGAGTACACAAGGAACTAGAATAAAATATGTTTTTATTGTAATATGTACAATATATGAATGAAATATACAATCAATTTATTAAGTTAGTATTTTACATTATGAATTAAAACAGGAACATAATAATATACAAGAATATTTATATGTCTATCGTGATATGCTCAAAGAATATAAATCACTTTCTCTTGACTTATTTTTTGTTCTAGTTCATGTTGATTATCTGAATTCGTAAATTCAGATAATCAATATAATATAAATATATAATATAAAAACCAGTATTGTCCATGTTTTTTTAAAGATTAACACTTTTATTATGTCATTGCAATTACATAATCATGAGTAATTGAAGCATGAATAAATGATAAATAATATAAAGAAAATTTAAAATTTTTAAAATTTAAAATATAAATCATGATATTTGATTTATACTCCTATTACTAATCACAACACACGGGATTATATGTAATGCGAATATACAAAAGATGATTTGTACTTAATGTGGTATAAAAATATTAAGGAATATTTACATATGCAATCTATCAAACAATCCTCCATGCTGAGCGGACCTAAGAATAACTTGTATTCTTCTTGTATATTCTTCAGTTCTAAAACGATTGATTTTTCTCTGCTCGAGTTCGGCGAGAGTATATGCTGATTTATCCTTAGGAGGTGCCAACACCTGTTTGGCCATAATGACTGGTGATACTGCGACTGCAGAGAATAGTCCAAAGAATTCGGTCCTTTGCAGTTCAGAAAAGACTTCTGAGAGTGAAGGGCCATCTGATCGACCAAGCTTTGCCAATTCTGAAGTCAAATGATAATGATATTCCTCATACAATCGATCTACATGGTACAAAACCTCACTGGAAACTGAAGTGTTTACCATGTAGTGAAGGTCAAAGGCGTAAGAGTTGAAATGAGAGAGCTGGAAGTCCACTAACCTAAAAAAATAAAAATATAAAATATTTATACATACATGTAAATGCATCCATCGATATCAATTTTCATAAAAAGTTAACATTGTTAGATATATCAATTTTCTTGTCTGCTGCTGCCATTGGATATCTATACCTTCGTTATAACACTTCACGTTAACAATAAAAAATTAAGAAAATGGGCAGTATCTGTACAATCTATGAAGTGTCTTCAGTTAAATACTTCTTTTAAAAATACAATCGTGTAAGAATGCGATTTGGTGGCACACTAGGTTCCTCCTTCCCCCTTGTAAATAAGAGGTATATATGCGATAATCTAACCATCTCGTACATACTTGGTGAGCCCCAGGAGAGTATAGTCAATATATGCAGTACTGATATAACAGAATAAATTATTGTACCATAACCAAAATTGAACCTAAGCCTTAGATAGGAGCATTGTTTCATTAAAAGTTAACTTTATATCTTCATTTACATAGCATACATTTTGAGATAATCCTTTTTTTTTTTTTTTATTACTATACCACATTGAAAATAAAATAAAAAAATATACTCTTTTAAGTTTCCACCGTGTCCAAACCAGTTTACCAGTTTAGACCGTGTCTAAACCAGAAGAAACAGCTGAAGTTTTTTGTAAAAATATGTATTTTATTGTCTTACATAACATATTTTTCTAATTATCGTTTTATTATTGTAATGTTCAACCATGTTTTAAAACATTTTTTCTCCAAATATTGATACACTAAATGATTTTGATCTATCACTGTAATTGTGTTTGCTAACCAATAAAAAGATTTTTTTTCCATGAATATTTTTAACTTATGATACTATTGTTAAAAAAACAAAAAGCTTAAAAAAAGCTTTGTTTTGGTTGGATTTATTGTTGGTTTTGGATTTTAAATAAATCAATAATACTATTGGCAATATAATAAATAGAATGTAGAAGATATACAACTATAAATTATCACTATGATTTATATAATTACTTCATATTTTCAGGACTTCCTTCATTATGTTTGAACATTAAATTGTTCACCCAGGTGTCACCATGGTTGAGAACATGAAAACCTCTTTCTTGAAGCCTTGTGATCTCTTGCAGCTTCTGTACAGCTATTTTGGGTATGTGACTTACATTTTCAATGATGTCTTTCCTAGAAATAAAAAAAAAAATTCATTACTATACAATAATAGTTCATGAATTTCAATAAGGAAATTATGTAGCATGCTACATATCTATTGGTCTAGTGGTATAAGTATTGGTCTTGGTCCATTAGTTGAGTAAATGGGTCCAGTTTCTACTCGAATTTTAATAAATAATTTTATTGCTTTGTAAGAAGTTAGGTATTTTATGATACTTTTCTGGAACTGTGGAGTAAATGAACTAGTAATTGAAATAGTAAATGAACTGATCTGTTAGAACAAAAATGTTTGAAAGAATTATAAAAAGCTACCAATGACCCAGAGTCATTAGTACTGAACTTACAATTATCCTGTAACCACTACGACCCGTGAACGAGTTTGGGGATCAGTACATGGTAGAGACTGTACTGTTTCATGGACAACGGTTCTGCAAGGAGGTGACTTATCCTAGGTTACACTCACCTGGCAGTTGACCCCCCTTATTTTAGGTACCCTATTTTTATAACATTTTATAGAGGCTGGGTGAGCCCTTGGAGGGTCCTAGATCCTATATGATCCATATCCCGTCGCAAACAGACTAAATAAATGTAACTGCCTGCAGCGGGGTTTAAACCTGGATTTCCGGCATGACTACTCAGTAGAACTTACAATTATACTAACAAAATCATTAAGGTTCAAATAGATGCAATTTTTCAATCTTTTATATTTTTACTTTATTATTAAATAATATTAAATATATCTTCGCTGTCAAAACAATACCGCCTACGTACACTTTGGGCGATTCCACAGAAGAGAAAAGAACCGCGCTGACTGCAGACTTGGCAATTTTTTTTCAGAACTATTGAAGAGAAGTATCAAAAAACCATATTCTGCCATGTTGCTGACCTTAATAACTGCCTTCTTTAGTGTGTAATTCAACCTTTAGAATGCGTTACCGTTACTAACTCATTTTCATAAAAAGTTGTAGATAGACACTATTGTTTTGACAGCGACGATGTATTATTTAACACTTGTTTTATTATATATTTGTTAGAGCTGGTAAAATTTCAACAATTAGAATTAGTCAATATTGTAATTATTATTTATATACTTATTTCATGATGAAAACACAAAATATGATTTTATTTTATATATTGTACTATATATGTAATAAGAAACTGAATAAAAATACTAGTGACATCTCATTCATAATTTTTCTTGTCTGATGGATTGATTGGTTTGCTGTGTCTTGCGGTAGTAACCTAATGTATTTGAAGGTTTGATAATTAACTTTCAACAGAATTGTTATTATTATAAGTCTTCTGACATGGATTTATTTCTGTAGCTCAAATATTATTAATGCGCAAAACACATTTTAAAAATCAGAATTCTAATATTTCAAATTCTTATTTATGCTAGAGCTAGTTTGTTTTGTTTAACGTCACTTTAGGCTGCTATGGCTAATTGGACGATGCTGCAGTGGGAGTCCTAAATTTCGCCTATCCAGTTCTAATTAGGATAGGGATCTTTAACAAGTAAATGACACCTTACAGACTGAGGACCACCATTTACGTCCCTTTTGAAGGATGGCATAACCTATGATTTCTTACTCCTTTTTAAAATACCCTAGGGACACGTGCCAGGTTGCAAACTTGTGACCATGGGCATAGAAGGTTTTGATGCTACCCACTACACAACAGGTGACTCCCTAACTTCGGCACTTTTGTAGGCATTAGTATTAAGAAAATTAGTGGTGTTATGAAAAATTGCTAAGAGGCAATGCTAGAATTGTATAACAAGCAATATTAATTTTACACATATGTATATCTGTTATAACTCTTTTTAGAATATCAATTCTAATACCTTGATCTATAATTACTTAATCTAGTTTCATTGTTGACAATATCAACCACAAAAATCTATATCCATAGCCATATTATGTAGTTAATCTACTTTATAATTTGATTGTACCAATTTAGTATATTCATTAGTTAATATTAACTTCTTTTATTGTAAACTTTATACTCTGGTTGTATTATTCTTGTGGTATTGACTTTAGGAACATAAGTGAGGAAACAGAATTTCATGAGCTTTGAACTACTGAGAATTCAATGTTACCTCTTTAGTCATTCCCAAAGCCAAATCAAAATCATTTTCAACAGCCTCCTCTCTGAAAGACAAGCCGTGGAGTCTCAGCAATAGAGATTACGGCAGCAGAAAGGATCTGAAACAGATTTCTTCTCGAATCCTATTGATCTTTTACCCTCACTCTTGAAACTAAACAGTCATCAATGGCCATCCACCAGCAGTCATAATAATTTCTTCGTATTTATACATTTTGCACGAAATATTTATTTTTTTCATTCATAATCCCACTTCACATTTAGTTATGTACTATGATTCACAATTTTTAGTTTGATAATTAAAAAAGTGTTGATTATTTCACAATCTATTATAAAGTGCGGTTTTGCTTATACATTTATGAAATGAAAATTTGGAGTTAAGGAGCAGTATAGTTTATGAAGATTTTGATATTGAATAGAAATAAATGGTCACTTACGTATGGGGTATCACGTTTAAAACTTACAACCCTGATGAAATCAGTTTAATAAATTTAAATTTTACACTTACAATTGCAATGCTACAATAATAATTGATTATAAATATGAAATTTTAAGTCTAATCATTTCAAGTTGCTTAATAAATATTAGGGGCTCATTCGGTATTAAAAAAAAAAAATTGTTTGTTGAAATTTACAACTATATAAAAGAATAAATGAAGTAGATATAATGAAAGATAAATAATGGCACATGATAAAGTGAATAACGTATTCAACATAGAAGATATCGAGGTCATCTTCTTTTCAGACGCTTCAGAAGATTATCAGGAATTGAGGAGGTTGCCAGATTTGAAACTAGCGGGTTTGAGTGGGAATATTTTTTTTCATGAAAAGATTGATATTGTATTCGGGCCAAATCAGTAACAAATGGAACATTAAGGTCATTATGGATTACTTTGTTTGCAAAAAAGTAAGGAGATTTGGTGTTTTATTACTAGATTTCTTTTGTAATATTGTCAAATATAATATTTCATATTTATATTTTATTTCTACACTTAGTTAATGCGTCTATAACTTACTATCTGCATCGATTATAAAAATGCTTTTAATTTAATTTTGTTAATATTTAGGTTCCTACTACCAATTAACCTTATTAAATTGTTTTCATTAATTTAAAAGCTATTTTTCAATATTGTCTTTTATATAGATGATAAACTAGTAGTATTTATATTGCTAAAGATTTTGTAATTGGTTTTAATATTGGCATTGGGGCTAAAGGATTGTACAAAGTCATCATTCTGTTGAGATTAAAAAATGAATTGAATAAATAAAAAAATATGAATGAACTAGAATTTTAATTACTGGCAGACATATTTGTCGACTCACCATTCAGGAGACCATTCTTGGGCTGCAACCCTGTGGAGATACTCAAAGCCGGAGGTAATAAAGCCGTGAAGGTGTTCAAATGTTCCATTGAAGACAAAATTTCTGAAATCAGAAGGTTTCAGTTCACCTCTATCCTGTAGCACTACAGACAGAGCATGGAATTGTGCCAGTCCACGTACGACTAAAGCTGCATGCTGGTAGTCCAGTCCATGGGTTCGGTCCACCGTCTGATAACCTCTTACCTGTGTTATTGGCGTTATTTATTAGAGCAAATTCAAAAGTAAGTAGAAAAAAAAAAGATAAGTGCTATCTGTAAAAATACAAATGGTCAAATTAGCCCAATTTATGAGTTTCCTAAATATAGGATTATTTAAAAAATAATGACTTATTCAAAATAAGCCAACACTTTAGTAATGCCTTTATTTTTTTAAAGTATTCATATTGTTTATAATTCAGTAAATTATTACTCTCCTGTCAGGAAAAATAAAAAAAAATGCATTAATAAACTTTATACAAAATTAATGAAAAACAATAATTGAAAAGGATTAATAAATATTAGTAATTTTTCATGTCTTTAAACAGAAGTATAGTTTCAAAACCAATGAATATAATTTTTATTGAATGGTAATAATTGACCTTGATAATATATGTGGAAGAAAGTGGTCCAGGTGAAGGTCAATGAATTTCTTTTAGAATTGGAGAAAAGTTTATAAGTTTAAGGAGAACATAGTTGATATTAAACAAAAAAAAATTTTTTTTACACTTATCCAGTAGTGGGGGTAATCCTGCTTTCCAACCCCGTTACTAGTTCGACATTAAACAGAGTGTGAATTAAGCTTGTGTAGCCTATGTATGTGAATCAAATTTTAATATTTAATATTGTTTCTTATATACATTTTCATTTTTATTACACTATTTATTTTACTGCCTATGCCTATGTATTTTTATTAATTTATTTATTACTTACTGTATTTATTACATACTGGATTTTTTATAATTTTTTATTTCTTAGTGTTTTTCTTATCATTTTCTATTTTTAATTTTTATTTTAAGGTATACTACTGATACCTGATACCCAGGTATTTTAACTTTTACATTTACTCATTTTAATATTCAATTTTTATTTTTTATCTTTATTACCTTATTCTTTATTTTTCAACACTTTCTGTTTTATTCTTATTTTATTCTTTATTATGTATTTTACTACCTTCCTGGCACTTTGTTGTTAATACTATGCACTCATAAATTTTATCCTTTATATTTACCATGCTGCACGATTTTATCATTTTTATTTTCAATTGCCTGTATTCTCCATACTTTTGTTGATTTATATTTAGTATGTTTAAAATATTTTTGCACCACTTTTTAATTTTCAATTGTCTGTATTTTGCATAGAGCCATGAAGAAGACCTGCTGCTGAAATGTTGGCTACTTAATAAACTTTTCTCCAATTCTAAGATAAATTCATTGACCTCTACCCAGACCACTTTCTTCCACGAATATAATTTTTCTTTTATCTATTAATTTTAATTGAAATTAAATAAATCTTCCTGTTTATATAATAATGCCAGAACCTTTGTTATCTCTATATAATATAACATTATATATATATATATATATATATATATATATATATATATATATATATATATATATATATATATATATATAGATTATTACTACATTAAGTATCTTAAAACACCGTGATATATTTAATCAGATTAAGAACCGAATAAATATTAAGCTTTTAAAGATGAGTTTGACAATCCTTTGAGTTTAATGGGCTCTTATATAAACTATTTCGTTAAAAACGAAACCACTAGCAATTCAGAGTATTGTGAAAAGTTAATAAAAAAATTCGGTACTTTTCCAATCTAAAGCCCATCTACCCCAGCACGCTCCTCTGGCACTTACCTCAACTATTTGAAATAGTAAACAGACAACAGGATTCTTAGGAAATGAAATAGGAGATGATATACAGCTAAAATATGATATTTTTTTTGGTTTTATTTGATTTTTACCTATTTTTCTTTGAAAGAGAAACGATTTGCCCGGGCAAATCTTTCAAAGAAAAATAGGTAAAAATCAAATAAAACCAAAAAAAATATCATATTTTAGCTGTATATCATATTTTCTCTTTAAATTTAAAATATATAAATAATACTGAATAAATAAGAACGTAAAAAATAACATTTATTATAAACAATATTCATTACAAATAACAATATCACATCAAACAGTGTCGTATATACACAACAATCAAAACAATTAACCATGAAGCCGGTAGAATATGCTTAATAATTATTGGTATTAACGTTATTGCAGACCTATCGGGAACTTTAACTATAAAGCACTGTTTTGTTTGTCTGCATATTCCCCCAAATATCCACTGCTGAGGTAAAATCCGTCCTCTGTTGTTCTTCCTTCTTGTGTAAAGACTTTCGTCAATTTCAACATACATCCCTGCCCCTCCGATAGTTGTTGAGCACCTCTCTATTTTAAATGTACACACCTCTCTCATAAAATTGCTATAATCAGTGACTGTTCCATGAGACATATTCAACTCTTGGTCACAAAAATTGATGGAAGTCAGTTCCGCCGACCAACAATATATAAAATGCTCTATAGTATCTAAAGGTAGGGTACTATTTCTTAGCCATGTATTAACTCGAACACCCAGGGTGTTCTTGCATCCTTTAACATAGCATCTCCATCTAATCACATTCCCCAGTTGCAGTTTCATATTATGTCCCTTTTAACATGACATTTTGCGGGGAATGACGTTCCGCTCCTGTAGAAATACCACAGCTGACTTTTCATCAATAAACTCCCGAAAAATCTTCCTCAAATTCCAACTCATATTGTATAAATGAAATGAAAACAAATAAACGTCAACTCAACACAAACAATAACAAAGGACTAAGGAAGGTTCGCCTAACACTAGGAGGTAGTTAACCAAACTGCCACTTGCCACTTTAGATTGGAAAAGTACCAAAAATTCTTTCCATTTTTACTCTAAAGTGTTTCGATTATTCTTTAGAAGTATCTTGGCCTCTTTAAAAAAAAATAATCATCTCTATTCATTGTTTATTCAATTGTATTCATGAATTAGACTCTGATTATTTGGTTGGTAGAAAATAATTTTTTTAAAATATTCAAATATTATATATTATTTTTATTCATATACCTAGACTTATTAATTATATTATTATAGCGACAATTTATTGCCTTTTATTTTTGTTATATTTCTGTAACATTAGTTTTTATTTTACAAATTGTTAGCATGACTGGTATGTAACTTAATTTGTGAATGAGTAATATACATTGATTGATAGTCTAATCCAATTTGAAAATTACAGAATCATTTATTTGGTTATACTAATTTAAATTCAATTCAAAGAAAACACATATTTTTTAATTGGTTATAGAATGGAGAATAAGATAAGAAATAAAATAGAAAATTTGAAGTTTAAATAAGTAAAAGTTAGTGAGGTTTTTATAAAATTATAGTTGCTTGAAAATGTCTGTGACAAGTTGGGTTGAACCACAGAACATTGAATAGACTATTCAATGTTCTGTGGGTTGAACAACTTATATTCGGTTTTTATTTAATTTTATAATTTATTATTTATATATACAATAGTTATTTTTAAATACATTAAATAGCAGTAGTGGTACAGAGTTCTATAGTTTAATTAGCTGGGGCCCAATGGTTCTATGGGGTTGTATAGTATAATTCTTTGTTATTGCATAATAATATTAGATATTTCATCTAATACTTACATTGATATTTCATGTATTACTTTATGTGATGTATACCTTCTTAGTTTGTAGTTACTTACCCCCCTCTCCCCCCAAAAAAAACAACAACAAATAAATCATTAATGTTTTTAAGGCAAAAATCTCTGTTGTTGACATGTAACAAAGAGGTAAGCACATTCAGTTGTGTAATCATCTATAGCATGGTTGTTGACAAATATCTTTCAACCTCTTGTGGCAGGAAGCCGGTTATGGAGGTTATTTTTAGACCCCTGTAACTTTCCACCTCCTTGGGTGAATTAATGATTGGCTTCTCAAAATACCTAGTTTGTAAACATCGCCTTTAAGTTGGATCTAGAATGTGGAATCTCTTCCCCAGGTTGTCACTTCCAGTTGAATCACAACAGGTTTTAACTGTTTATTCGTTTCATTTTTAATATTTTCCAAAAATACTAGTTATTGTGAGCTTTATTATAGAAAAAGGGTAATTTTCGATAATTACCGCTCGCTTCGATTCGGCAAGCTGATAAATCGCCATGTTACTTGATTCATTTGGTACCAGCAATAGGCTTATTTTTAGTGTATTGTCGTAATTAAAACGAATTATTACTTAATATATTGAAGAAATGCGAAAATATTTAACTTTTAGATACAAATTTATTTTATATAATGCACTGAGTTTACAAAATATTATTACTCCCTCCAAGGGACATATAAATGAAGGTTGAACGAATGAAGAATATATGTAATATTCGGGACTCTAAAAGTGCTTCATTACGAAACTAAGTGCAAGGAAGGAGATATGTGACACAAACTAAATCCTATTGGAAGAAGGATAAATATAACATAAATTACATTCTATATACTTATCCATTGAATAATCTTTACCTTTTGCTATGATTTTTGTTAATGCACGATTAAATATCCAAGAGGTAGCCATTTTAAAACAAAATCAAAATGTCCTGTTTCGAGGATTCTCCTAGGTTTTTGAGATGCTAGAAAATGCCATTCTGGTGCCAAATCTCAAAACAAACGCACAATAATCTTGGAGAAATTCTGCGGATGATTTGATTTTTTTTTTAACTTTTTGAAATGTAAAGCGTGTGATTCCGAGAGGTTAGGGCTAATTTTTGTTCCTTATCGATTAGAAAGTTTTATTATTGAAACTAATGGCTGTGAAAGGAAAAGTTTTATTTTTAAAACTTATACTGGTGCAATAATTTAAAGTGAATACAGATTTTAACATTTATTGGATTAGTATACGAGTGTGTAATATACGTAAAAACTTAAGAAAATCTTAAGACTGCATATTTCATAAAACATTTGCTATTGCATACCTTATTCATTCACCCCTTCACTCGATTATCCACTTCACAAGATTATTAATTTCTAGAAAAAATACGTCGTTTGAACACTTGAGATGATACCATTGACGTAAATGAGTAATTCAACAACCGTTAGGTAATTTAATTTTTGGATAACTAATTTACTAAAATTATTTCTTACTTGTCAGCAGAGAATAATATACTGTTACGTTAATGCTTAGCTCGAAAGTAAAAGATATATAAAGGGCGTACAGCATAAGATCCTAAAATTTCAGTTAAGTCGCGATTATGCAATTTGGGAGGTACAAAGAAGTGTCCGATTATATTGTTTATGACCGCAAAGTGAAGAAAATATAATTTTGCATATATATTTTTTAAGTATTACACATTTTTCTTTTAAAAGAAAGCAACGATGCATAAACAATTCAACGTAATTAAAATCCAGATTGTACCATCGTAAACCAGATAAAGTAATCTTTATGTAATAAGGTTTGACTCAACTTTGTAAGAGCTTTCTTGGAAGGGGGAATCAACAGCGGAAAATTTTATTTTATTCTCATTTCAAACTTTCACTAGTGAATGTTTTTGTCATACACTTATGGGCTACAAATAATAACAGATAAAAACATTAATAACATAACATCACAGAAAATAATGTAAAAACGTATACATTTATTAAGCTTTAGTTTCCTATAAATGCAGTCTATGTTTCTTTGGGGATCAGTCTTGGCTTGCCAAATTATTCGGTGCAGAATTAGGTTTTAACGGAAGAGATTAAAAAAAATATATTTATTTTTTTTACAAACAAATTCTTTTGTCTTTCTAAAAATGATCTTTGATACGACATCTAACGAAACCATTATAAGGAGATACAATTTGAAGCAATCAGTTAATAGAACTAGAAAATGTTTGGCTGGAAACAAAATAGGCTTAAACTACGTTATAAATATTTTGATTTAAGAATACTTTTATGAATAACATATACCATACATAGTTTTTGTGAGAAAAAAATAATTTTTTAATGAATAAATAATTAAAATTTAAAAAATGTTGTTAATTACACGATAGTTTATTATTATTTTAACCAAAGTGTTTTATTAGAAATTAAACGAAGTCAGAATTTTTTTTTGCTCAATTGCCATTTATTTAGCATTCTTTAATAAAATTGTTGTCCTAAGATAATTCACAGTGTATTCGAACACGTAATCGTTTACATAAAAGCGGTAATACAAAAAACTCACGAACCATCACCTTTTATCTAAAAATACTTAACATATTTGATTACAAATAAAAAAATTAAAACGGTGGTACATTGCTAATAAAACAAAAAAAAGAAATCAATAAAATTAGGAATGAAATATAGTTATAATAAAAAAGTAAAAAGTGAATTGGAACTTTTAATTTTTCAAGAATTTTTTTTCTTTTAAAATGTAATATTTTGTAATAGTATGTGTAAATATTCGATTTCTCAAAATGGAATCTCTCGTATCTACACTACTTAGTGATTTATAATATATACAATATAAACACAAATTTCTGTTTAACATGCTATTTATTTGGGTCTTTAAATTCAGTAAAATAGAGAAATTTTTTTTTTTATTACCTGTAAGTCTTCGAGAACCAATGTGTTGTTGAAGTGTCCAACACAATGAGCCCATAGTGGTTCCTCATCTATTCCCATTTTCTTCATTAATGTTTCCATCTTGGGCAATATATCTTTGTACATCTGAAAAAAAAATTGATATAACATAAAATGTTATTACGAAGTGTTTTTAATTCGGATATTCCAATAAAACAATTAAAAAGGACAAAAAAAATGTCTGCATTGTGTTCTCGCAAAAATAATGATAAATTTATAAACTTTGTATTACAGATGACTAAAGATTATTGTGAATTCTGATCATCTAAACATGATAGACGGGTAGTTTCTAGTAACATCGTTTCCCTCCTCAAAAATGTTTATAGATTAAGCTAGAATTTTTCTATAAGTTGTATATCAATATTAGCAGAGAAAAAACAATGACTGGTGGCATTTAGTTAAATGCCTAGTTTTATATTACAAATAAATATACAACGAAAGCGAATTTTATGGTTGTTTAGAAAATTCATGCTACAGAAATGAATGTTTCTAGCAGCCTTGTAGGATAAACATAGGCAGGACTGAAAATCTAAAATTAAATTATCCATTTTCGACAAAGCTACTGATGATGGCAGAGTCGATTTCAAATTATATTTTTTAAAAGATATTATTTAAAACCGGTATGTTTATGTCACAAACAGACGACTGTATATTTTAACTATTATGTATATTGTATAAAATGACAAAGTACACACAGGGAAGACAAAGTTACACCCACTTGCCGTTCAACTTACAATTTTCATAGGAAAAAAGATTTAAATTTTTGGTTTTATCTGACTAAAAAAATCGTTTTAAACAATATATTTTTAATTAAGTTTTCCAGGAGATTGCATGAAATCTGCGCGAAAGCTCAAACCACTACTTCTCGAGATTGCAAAAAGATTTGCATTTCTCTATGCAATAATTAATAATTCAATTGCAATTAATAATTGCTCCGTTTTTAATAACACAATTTTAGTTGTCGCATTTATTTTATGTCCTGATTTGGTGGGCAGTTATTGTTTTACACTTAATAATATTGACCTGGTAGATAGAGAAACCGTTTTAGATAAATTAAAAGAATCTTAATAAAGCTCAAAATAACTAACACAGTGTCCAAAGTCGTTTCTGGGCGAGGTCAGTCAACCATTCCGGGTGGAGAAGGTGATTATTCATGAAGGTCATAATTCCTTCTTGGAAGTATAATGACTCGAATGCGAAACTATGAACGAAGAAGCAGAAATGAAGGTAAAAGTTTGAATTTTGCTGATGATCTGGCCATTTTTGCAGAATCAGATCAG
The DNA here is from genome assembly GCA_037127475.1 of Arma custos. Lineage (NCBI taxonomy): Eukaryota > Metazoa > Arthropoda > Insecta > Hemiptera > Pentatomidae > Arma > Arma custos. The sequence goes on along the minus strand of CM073760.1, from coordinate 94,038,499 downwards.
GAAGCAGTAAACCAGATCAATTTATTATAGGGGGTGGCTGAAAAGGTAGGTGCCAGATATCCCTTTCGAAGGCAGAAGTTATGATTAGTTCCAGTAGATATCCCCTCCAAACGATAAAAACATATTATGGTATAATTAAGGTGACCATTTTAAATAACTGGTTGAAATAACTAGCATTAACGGGACAGATAAAAGAGCAATTGAAACCAAGAGACAAAAATTGTTATGCTCGACCAACCTTATTCAAACATATTCAAGTTAGAGAGAAGGATTTTGAGAAGAAATTGTGGTCCAACAATAACGTAGGAAGAATATAGATTGAGATCAAACTAAGACATTTGTGGGAAAATTGAAAACCTCGAGCCAACAGTTAAAAAACAAAGATTGAATTTCAATGGGTATATGACCCAAATATAACCTGACGGAACATAATCAACACATTTTTAATAAAATTTGGAATTATAAGAGTCAGTATTTGATGGATAAAAGAGGAGATAAACAAGTTCAATATCACAGAGAAGGAGTTCATGGAACGGTATGAGTCAAAAATAAGGATGGGCTAAGGAGAGAAGGCGAAGCAATCAGACAGAGTTTAAAGAAGATTTGGAGGAGAAAGAGCGTGATCACATGTTTTGAGTGGCCTTCCAGACGCCTGCTCTCGAAGAAAAAAGTGCAAGTATATCGTTCATCGCATTTAGATTATGTATTGTTTATCAAACTAATAACGGAAGCTAAACTGAGGTTAATTCCTAATTGGGATGTGTAGATTCGATAAGGTTAAAGAGTTCACCTACCTGGGATCTGTTCACCCAGGACAATAACCCCAATATAGAGATAAGGAGAAGAATTACAGCAGCCAACATATGCAAATATGGATTGAGGAAACAACTAAGCAGGCGGATACTTTCCAGACAGACCAAGCTCCATCTTTATAAAACGTTGGGGCGGCTCATACTTCTATATGGTACTGAGTGCTGGACAACTTCAAGAGTTGCTGAAAAGGAACTATTCATTTTTGAAAGAAAGATTCTCCGTCGTATTTTTGGAGGTGTAAAGGTTGGTGATGTGTAGAAGCGACGCTCGAACCAACAACTTTACAGTAGTTACAAATATCTTGGACGTCGTAAGAATAATGAAGTTTAGGTGCTTAAGATATGCAGGTCATATTGCGAGGATGGAAGATGGAGAAATGCCAAAAGTATTCCTGACTATCCCAATTCATAGAAAAAGAAGAAGAGGGAGAGTTAAGCTGAGGTGGTTAGATAGTGTGGCAGGTGGTGCTAGGAACATCCAAGACCTCTTTTCGGGTTGTAGCGCCGTTATAATAATAATAATACTGAGAAAGACTAAAAATTTGGATTGAGGCCTATTGTAAAATTGTTGATCCACACTTTTAATATAAATTATGTGTGACGGTCGATATCGAAACATAATTACTAAATCACCATTAAACTGATCTCATTGTATTTTTAATCTTATTTGTAGATCCTTGCCGAACGTTATATAATGTCTGAATTCCAGTAATTTAGAATACTCTCAAAATTATTATTTCATTTCATCATTCTCCTTAACTGAACGTGATTTTTGAAAAGTCTTTATTCCCCTGTTGTCTGTTGTTTTTAATCGCTTGATGTAAAATGATAGTTTCAATTCTTTATGAAAATTTAATTTTTACAGGATCTGGTGATTCAGTCAATAAGTTTATAAGTATCTACTTATTAACTATCGACCTTATCTCAGATCCTTAATTGGGGAAAAACCTGGCGGGATCTCTTATTGAGCGTGATCTCGCACAAATCAACTCCTTGCACAATAATTATCCCACAAACAGTGCAGTCTTTACCATTTACTAAATCCATGACCCTTTATAGGTTGTAATCATACAGTGTAAAAAAAAAATTGGGGCATACACACAGAACATAGAACCAATTAGAAGCGGCATGCCAGGTACAGGGAGTGAAGCCAGCCTCCCACTGGTCCCCCCACTCTTCCCGCCCCAACCAACTGGTGCAGCGCTCAGTTTACTTCTCTTACTTAGCTCGTGTACTTCTTTTTACTTAAATATTATTCAACATTGTGTTATCTCGTGGTGTCTTTGAGTTTTGTATACTTTTTGATCTGATCACTGAACGTGTATTTAGCAAAATGCCTTGTGTTGCATTTGGATGCAGTACAAATAATGCCGACAAGTCTTTCAATCCTCCTCTCACCTTTCACCTGTAAGTCCGAAACCTAACTGTTAACTATATATAATAATTAAATGTACCACAAAATGTAATATTTTCATAGTTCACTTAACCCTCCAAGTACCATTGGGTCAATTTAGGTCCCACATGTTTCTAATTTTTGAAACTTCGTTTGAAGAAATCGATTGATCTGTCACATTTAATGAATTTTAAGGCAAAACTGTCTGGAATAATCAGGAACTGAAACGAAAGTATTAGAGAGCCTTTTCGAATTTTCACAAATTTTCCTTCTCTCAAAAATCTGGCTGGGGTCCTTCCGGGACTCCCGTGGTATCCGACGTCACCTTTTTATGTTTTCTACTTAGTTATTTAAAAAATTCATAGCCATAATTAAACTAATTTTTACTAGGAACTGTTTCTAAAAATAGATAAATTTTACTGGAATGTTTCTTATTTGAAGGATTCAATTCACTAGAAACAAAGCCCTACATTGTATAAGCACTTCCTGGAATTATTTTTTTTTGAGAATTATGTTACTTGATTTATTTGTTTCATCAGGCCTTGGTACACAGAGGGTTAAAATATTTCTATATTATGTGTAGCTCAAACACGTCACAAGATGTTGTAGAATACATTTCAAGAGGTACCTATCTAATTTTCCATGCCCATTATTTATTGATTTGTTTATTTTACAAAGAATTTTGAATAAGAATAACAATTTTTATTAATAATAAACGCATTACCTCATTTATAATAAGTACATTATTTTAATCATATCGTTACCTTATGTGTCATTCAGATTTTCACGCGACGATTTATTTCTATTACAGGATTTATGGTGAGAAGACAGAATTTGACATTAAAATGTGAAGAATGTTTGAGAGCTGTAGAATCAAACCCGAATGCCATTGGAAATTGACGACTTATTGTAATAAAAGACCGAGGGGGGGTTGATCCTACCAAGTGATGATATCACTGAAATTTGTAAAATAAGTGAAAAATTGTTTAGGTACATGTCCAAGCATAAAAGACTCACCCAAGTCGGGGGCTTTCGCATCACTCCTAATAAAGCATTGCATTGGCAGAAACTTTTTTCTTAATGTAACACATTTTCTAGAGGACGAGTCTCACTACTCATCAATCATCTCTGCAGTGGAAATATTATATTTAAAAACTAGAATGTATCACGAATTGAAACGTTTCTATGACAATCTGAATCTGAAAAAGATACGTGCGAAGAATAATACACTTGTTTTATTTAAAGGACAATAATATTAAAAGTAATGTAGTTTACAATTGAAATACTCTATAAACCGAATGAGCTTCATTTTTCCTGCTTTGTCACCCATTATTTTTTACAATATATAAAAAGTTACCACATAAAGACGAACAGTAGTAGGTAGTGCAGGTGCTGGAAGCATTAAAGTAACTAGAGGGGTGTGGAGATGAAATGTACTATATTGGCTGCCGGCAAGATAAGATTGGTTATTGTTTGGGGTATCAGGTCTACAGCTGCTCCCCAGTAATAGTATTACTAAGGAAATAACCAATTGGAACATTCCACGGTGTATTTACCCCGACAAGATAAAACACGAGGAATTCTTGGACTAAATAAACTGAGCGCTGCAACACTTTCTCAGCCGGGGGCGGCAGGAGTGGAGGGACGGCTTGAGAGCTGGCTTCATTTGCCTCCCTCCAAACGGGCCCTGATGCCGCTTCTAGTCAGTTCTATGTTCTGTGGGCATACATCACACTTAATGGGTCTGATTAACCATAACAGTGGATCCACATTGTTACTATTTTTTTAAAAAACATTGTTAATATTTTATTATTACTCGTATTTAAAAATGAATACCTAAAATATTTGAATATTCTAACACGAATGAATTCTTACAAATAATTAATTTCTTTTTTTCTTATCACGGCGCGAGGAAACTACTAACTGAAACTCATTTCAGCTTCTTGTATTGAGATATTAAGTTATCTAGAAGGTTACCAACTAGACATATTTTAAGTTTAATTTAAGGAAGAAATAGTTGGGGGTGCAGTCAATCAAAACACCAAAATAAGCATAACTTATTTATTATATGCCGACGTTTCGGCCTACAATGTAGACCATCTTCAGGGCTAAGAGAGAGAAACAAACAGAAATATATAAAAACGTAGCAGTAACAAGAATATATAAAGTGGTACAGGAGTGGAAATAAAAATAGTGACTAGATATAATGAAATAGTGAATACACTTTACTTATTTAAAAATGAAAAAAAAAATTAAAAAATGATCACCCCGTATTGATTGTAATAAATATTGCACGCTTGTTTTTACTAATTATATAAAATATATATACAGATATTATCATCGGATCCAGGAAAACAAAATTGTTTACTTGTAGCATACACGTACCAGGAGCATGATCCAGCTAACTGCGTAGTTACTCAACTGGCCCAAGGCCCCATTCACCTATCGCGGCGTCATTGTACGCAGTCTTCAAGAGCTAATGGATCTACGAGACGTTAGATTAAATTTTATTTATCTTCGACATTGAATACTTATAATCTGGTAGTATCATCGAATAAAATTCTGTTTTCTTTTTCAATAAAAGCTCTTAGAATAGTTTAAAAATATTTCAGCACTTAATGAACAAAAGAATACATATTTCCTTGTTCAGTCATAATTGAAACTTCTAGTTATGTTTTCTTTTAAATTGAAGAAATCGCCTCTTAATTACAAGAATCATATAAATGACTATTATAAGACCTATTTGAACTTACGGAGTAGATGTTTGAGGCTCCAATAAGCCATCGAATTCCTCTCGTACCCAATCCTAACTAATCCAAAATCCTTCGCGTAAAATCCTCAATGCTCCTTAATTTGTTACGAATAAAAACATTCATAATGACACCGATGTCCCATTCATTTGTTGCTGATTTGGTCCGAACCCGATATCATTCCTTTCATGACAAGCTTCATTCATCAGAAAAAAGGATGGCCTATTGTTCTTTTAAGTTGAATTTTTTATTTGAGTACTACCACTGAATAGTTTTTCTTCTTACCTTTATCCATGCCATTATGTACCATTCATTATATTTTCTTGCTGTATTGCTATAGTATAGTTGTAAATACATTTTAAAATCATTAAGGAGTTGCCAATGATCAATATAATGTAATTATAATTCCTATTTAACTATCTAAGGAATAATTGAATTAGAACAACTGTAATAGATCAAGTTTATTTTTATTCATTTTAGTATAACTTAATATGCACGTATATGATAGCGTTAGGAAATTAAATTTTAAACAAGTGTACTAGCATCGGCTTGTACTATGAAGGTCACATCTGGATTTTGAGGTGATAAATTAATAGGATTTAAGTAGCGTAACTAGGTTGTACTAGTTATAGTCATTTTTTATTGGCATGATCAATAAGGGAAAGAGTAGGGGAATGTGATTTCACCTTATCAATCGATATTAGTTGTATCTCAAAGATTAATAATCTAGATGTTACCAGTTCATTCAACTTTTCTTTTCCTGTCATGCCAATCCAAATTTGTTTATAAAGCAATACTTATTTTATTAAAATATATTATACAGCATTACAAATAAAGCAGACGCTTTCAATCACACAACATGGCAGGCAAGAGCGAATGCAAATTCTTGAAAATAATATTTACTAGACTCTTTACGAGTCATAGAATGTCTGGCACGTGTCTGGCGGGTATTGGGTGTTGGCTTCTTTATTTTTTTAAAATTTTATCGTGATTAGTAATAATTTACATTTTTAGCAATATCAGTACTATTTTATGAATTAGGAGTTAATGCACCACATTCTTCATCTTATTCAAGAATATGGTACGCAATTTTAATGCAAAATGCACGTAATATAAACAAAAAGAAAAAATATTCGTGTCCATATGTCGGCACTGTAAGGTCGGCAGTGCATGCTTGTAGCGTCCTGGCCGGTTCCTGACTAAGTAGTTATTAATAGACTCAAATAGAGTATTTGGAAAATTGAAAACGTAGAGCACCGTTCTATGTATAGCTGCTTGTAGGCTTATCGTTAGTTATTGTATCACACGTAGTTCTACAACTCTTGTGTCAGAGCCTCCAGTATCTTCAACAGCCAGTCATCTCTGAGAACTTTTGCAGACTTCCAATTGTGGACACGTTGTTGTGGCTACTGAAATTATGTATTAAGTATTCTAATATTGTAAAGAAAGAATTGAAAAAAAGAGAATTGAGTAAACTGGCTGTTATTGATAATTAATAGTGACAGTTGGACATTATTACCGATTATTATCTACTGGAAGTGCGCTTCAACTGTGGTAGTCTAGTATTCCAGCAGGAAAGTTAAGAAAACTAACTGTTTCTGAAGGTTTCACGCAATCGACGGTATCGCTACTGTCTCCTTTTCACTGATCACGTTTGCATCAAGGAGCGCGTCTTTACAGTATGGATTTTTTAAATTACATATTAAAATTCTTGCAAATTCGTCGGAATCATGTATCCAGTCTTCCTTGAGGGATCTTCCTTTTTTCCAATGATCTCATTAATAAGTTTGTTTCATTAAATGTTATCGTTCTGTTATGAAAATTGTTTGATAGAGTGCGATGAAAGTACAGTAGCTCTAACATGAAGATTTTGGGCGCTCCAGACGAATTTATTGTCTCAACATTATTGACTTGAACTATCATCAGAGTTCAAGAACATACTGATTCGCCATTTTCACTTAATGTTAAACGGCAATTATTCCGTAAAAATGCGAGCCGAAGGGGACGTGGAGTTCAAGGTCTAATGACATTGATTGTCAGAGTACTATGACTTTTTTTTATATTCGTATTTATAGGTTGACTAGCTTTTGCTCACGGCTTCGCTCGCGTGGATTTTGGTCTGCCACATAAAGTTTCGTGACAGATCATTTTAAATAAATAATTTAATTTTTTTTAACCACATGTTACTCGTTCATCCGAAATTTCAGATGTCTAACTTCAAAACTGACGGATTCCATACAATCTTTGAACCCCTATTATATTAAGGGTGGAATTATTCAAATTTCTTTCTTAGTGCTCATTTAAGCTATACAAAGAACCTATCTGCGAATTTCAAGATGTTAAGTTCAGTGGTTCCTGCTGTGCGTTGACCACTGGGTGTGTTAGTCAATCAGGTTACAGTTTTATATAAACTTCCACTGTGTGGTGTGTTGATAAAAAATAGCCTATGTCCTTCCCCAGACTTGAGATTATCCATATCAAATTTCATCACGGACGAATCAGCACAGCCGTGAAAATCCATTGACACTAATTAACAAACGGGACGGACAGAAGTTTAGTGTTGTTCGTGTCAGTATAGGATTTGTATGTAATGTTATTGAATTTATTGAAAAAGATTACTTAGTATAACGGTTTCAATTGTCTTACGGTAGCAGCGAGAAGTGAACTATGTTACTTGATTTGTTTTGATCAGCGAAAATATTCAGATTTTGCGAATAAGAAACACGTGAGCAAGCATACAATAAATGAATTAATGAAATTTACACTCTTGAAAACACTATATAATGCATGCTATTATAAACATTTACTTGAGGTGTTGCGATTCTACAGTTCTTATTGCGAACTGCGTACATTTCACTGAATACACATTATATTGAATATTGTTAATAATGCTTTCCCCTTTATATATCTCCAGTAGTAATTTTTAGCATTAATAACAGTTTTATTCCTCAATCATTTTGTACATCATAAAACAGTTTCTTCACTTCGGAATTGGTCAATTTTTTGTACTATATTAACAGAGCTAACAGTGAAATAGCTGACAACTGAAAATTTTTTTAAATTATAAGTTCATTTTAAAAGAGCTACTGTTTGCAACCAAATAAATTGCAACAATGCATTGGACATAATAGATTGCGTTGAAATATTTTTTAAACGAAGGCTATATAAGTCTGTTATGTCATCGACCTTCCGGTGAGAAGGATGTTCCCATTACACAGGGCTCGTACACAACTCGTTCTACTAACATATTATATATGTGTATGTATGCATAAATATTGTTTATTAGGTTATTATACAACTATAATCATAATTAATAACAAAAGCTCTTTCTTGAATTAACAAATTGCCCTATATTCACCCTATATCTCTGGCATGAATGAGTAATCTTGTTGAAGGTCCTCGTTGTTCGAGGTCACGATCGTAATTCTTACTCAATAGAAAACCTAAGAGACCAATCTTTTAGTTTGTTTTAACAATAAGTACGTATTTTATCAAAAGCATTATACTGAAGGTATAATTACAATTATACTTGGCCCTATTATATCAAATTCAACGGTTTGTTAAATGCATTTCTATACTATGCATTTTATGAGTAGGTAAAAAATAGCCCTGCTACCCATGAAGGGTCTTAGATTCATTACATGCTAGAGACAGTTTTTAAGATAACGGTTGTGCAGGAACGTGATTTGTCCGAGATCACGCTTAACCGCCGTGTACTCCCGTATTTAGGTACCTACTTTATAGAGGTTGGGTAAGCCGGAGAGGGGTCAGCAGATCCCACAGGGTCCATCCATGACTATTGAAAAATTAAATAATTTATCTGCAAAAGCTGGATTTGAACTCAGTACAGCAACTCATCGCTTTACACACTAAGCTACCCACTTCCTAAAGGTACGTAAGAAAAAGTAAAAAACACAAAATTGAAATACGGAGTAAAGAGTAAAGAGCTTGCGACCTGAGTCATTGAGTCAGCTACAAAAACAAATATGCTTTCTATCAGATCTCTAAAAATAGTATGAGAAAACTAAAGTCAAAAATAAAAACTTCTAAAATTGTTCCGGCAATGAAAAGGGGTAAATGTTAATAGTGGGATTGAATACCAAGAAGTTATATATTTATATTATATTATAATAGAAATTGTTATATTTATATACAATAATAAATAGATAGTTGTAGGAAATAAAAATAACAAACAAAATAAAGAATTAAAAAAATTGTATCTAAAATAAAAATAAAAACAATCTCAAATTTAAGATATTTTTCTATTGTTGTCAAATCGCAGCAATATGATTCTTGAAATAGGTTAGCGTTTAAGTAGGCGTGTTGTCGTGTTGGCCTGGAACATTTGCTAAGTGAGGGAAAGTAGGACAATAATAGGAAAATATCGACACTATGCAATCAAAATTAAGCAATAGATACAATTTTAATTGAGGAATAATAAAAAAATTACGTCAAAATAATAATTAGTATAAAAAATATTTAATAAAATTGAGTCATTGGATTATTAAACATGAAAATGTCACTGGTTCGGCCAAATTGCGCTTATCATATTATTTCCATACTTCCAGATTAGATACATTTTGTATCACTTTCGCTATCACTGATGATAGAATGGTTTTGGTCTCAATCAAATTAACTGAAAATTATTACAAGTATTAGTCGTAAGATAAAAAACTAAACTTTTCAGTTAATATTCAAGACATAATATATATTACTACAGAAGTGTCATATAAGTTATTTATTTATTTAATTTTTAGAGATATTTATTGCTAATTTTTTTTTGGAATCTGGCCACACGAAAATTATGTTGAGCTGGCTATTCAAAAGGAAGTAGGTAAAGACTCACTAGGTCGTGGAAAGTGATGAGCTAGTCGTTGCTTAGTTAAATTAATCTAATTCGACTTTCTTAATCTGTCACTATGTCACTAGCAGTTGTCAATTAATCGATTTAACGACTGATTTACCGCAGATGCTTCACCAGCTGACAACTTTTGACGAAGCTTGAGTGTCCTAATAATTTTAAATTTTATGAGCTGTTATAAAAATATGCCAATTAACGATTGCATTCCTCTTTAGAATATGGATGGCTTTGAATAAATAATTATTCAATCAATATAATCTATAGAAAATGTTGTTTATATGAGAAGCAGTACTTCCTACTAAGCTACAGCTTTAATGCTCATGTGGAAATGTTTGACTTGATATATCTTGGAGGACTGTAAAATAGTCAAGGGGTGCAGTCAATAGTTTTTAGCCCATGATCAGGGAAATGGATGGAGAGTCTAATTGACACTGACGACAGTTTTTTTTGGTTTATACTCAAAGGTAAACCAATGGTATTTATTTGGTTTATTTGGTATTGGATGCTAAGAAAATATATTTGTATTGATACTGATACAATATGATACTTGGACTGATATAGGATAGCTGGCAAAAACCCATACCTCCCTAATATACTCGTCACACGTACCTTGATTTCTGTGATGTCTTCGCTGAGCCCGTTACCGCCCCCTAGACCCGACTTCTTCACCAACAAGGACAGTTCTCGACACTCCCCTGTTCCGGCGACCACCCTCACCCCCAACCTGGTCATGTCACTGGTGAAGTTGTCCGTTACGTCGTGGTCGACTCCTACGACGGACAACTTGTCGTGCGGTCCTAGCCTCTTCGCCAGGACCACTTGCAGAAGCTCCTCGTACATCCTTCCCCTCATGGCGCTTCCAGTACACTGCTAGTTTGAATCCCCTCTCCAGTCGTCCACCGATCCCCTCTCCTTGTATCCCAGAGCCTGTTTCTAGTGTGACTGTTGTGTAACTCGAGTTGGGTCATTGACTGTCCTAATGTGTTGACGGTATTTTTTCATATAGCCCACTAACACTACTGATGTGTATACTGTTATTATTAATATTTTATTTAACATATTTGGTATAATCAGAAAATGACAATTTGATTTAATCACTTTATATTACTAATCAATTTATATTATTAAAAACTATAATTCCAGTGCATATTTCCATAAAAAAACGTAAAAAATGTGTTTTTTTTAAAAAAAAGATCTTACGAATTATCTGGTAGTTGGCTTCTGTAACAGAAATCTCTTTCGTGAAAGCCAACTACGAGTAGGGTTGCCATACATCCGGAATTTCCTGGACATGTCCGGAAATATCGATCTAAGTCCGGAACGCGGGGGGGAATTCTAAGCCGACCGGAATTTCTACAATTCAGGTGAAGAAATAAAAAAAAATCAAATAAACTCTAGATTTTTATTAAAAATCAATTTTACATTATTATAAATTATTGTTAAATTACAGTTGGCTCTCTTCCTACTTTCAAGGAATATTTGGTTTTCATCACTTCAGTAAACATGCACTGTCGTTTTCTACCACTCGACGCCATTTTCGTAATCTTTAACAGAAATTGACACCACTATTAAAATAAATGTCGCACTTTTTTATTAGCCTTACTAAAAAACGGATCTAATTGAATCTGAAAACAGACGAAAGACTAAACAAAGGATAGGCGTAGGCACAAAGAGGTCGTGGAGGTGGAGGGGTGAGCTATGGGGGATAGGGTAACATCCATGCCCGCCTCCATTCATTCAAAGACACATACAGTGTAGAATGTTCTCTCACGATAAAATACTAGAATTAGCTCCGTTTTCTCACAAAACGACATTAAGATTATATTTAAAATAATGTACGGAATATTTTCCGGAATTTTCATTTTTTGATATGGTAACCCTAACTACGAGTTAATTCGCAAGCATACACTCACAGAAACGCTTCGAACTATCACTTTTCTAAAGCTGAATCATAGATTCGCGTCTATATTCGTCAGTAGTATCTCAGAAATTGTCGAGTGTATCATATTTACGTCTTTCTTGAGTGTTTTGTTTTATAATTATTGTTATAAATAAATTCTCAAGAACCCAATATGGATAAGAAAATACCACTGACTCAAAATGAAATTGATTACTACGCAAATCTAGTTGATTCAGAATTTGACGGGATTTTTGACGAGGATGGTAACGACAGTAGCGATTATGAACCTTCTGAGAATTCAAGTGATAGCGAAGATGAAGTCGTCTCAGAACCTGAAGTTGATCCCGAATCTGAAGATGATGACGATGATTCCCAAGCAACAACATCAAATTTGTGGAAGGAAATTCAACAAAAACCTGAATTATTCATTTTCCAAGAAAATGTTGGTGTGGAATTGGATAAGACAAATTTTACAGCACAAACGCTGGGGGAATTATTTTTTTCGGATGAATTTCTTGCATTACTGGTGGAATAAACTAATTTATATGCTGCGCAAGAAATTGAAAATCTCAAAGCAATAAAAATATCTAATAGGTTATCAAAGTGGCAAGGCGTCAGTGCTGCAGAGATGAAAGTTTTTATTGAACTTTTGTTGCAAATGGGACCTTGTATTTTTGCATCAATTGAACATTACTGGATCACAAACAAGCTATATAATGTAAACTTTTGGCGCTCAGATGTGAGTCGAAATCGGTTCCAGTTGATACTTCCTCATTTTCATTTGGTTGATAACTCAATACCATCTGCCGACAGATTAGACAAGGTGAGACCAATACTAAATCATTTAAATAATATTATGCATGAAAACTATGTACCAGATAAAAATATTTTTATTGATGAATCCATGATGCTATGGCGGGGAAGATTGTTTTTCCGCCAATACATAAGAAATAAAAAATACAAATATCATATCAAACTATGCACTATGTGAGTCCAACGGTCTTGTAATGAAAATAATGATTTATAGCGGAAAATCTGAGGAAACTGACAATGATGGAAGTCACACTACTGATCTTGTTTTATATTTGCATGAAGACTATCTGGATAAAGGATACACGGTTTACATGGCTAATTTTTATAATTCTGCTGCTCTTACAAAACTGATAAATACACGAAAAACTTAGGTGTATGGAACCCTACGAAATAACAGAGAAGCAAACCCCAAGGGTGTGGTAAATCGTAAATTGAAAGAAGGGGAGTGTATTTGGCAGCAAATTGGTCCTGTTACTGTATGCAAATGGAAAGACAGAAATGCCAACGGCCATACCACGTTGAACACACCGGTTCCCGTCAGATCACCGAAGTTAAGTAACGTCGGGCTTGGTTAGCACTTGGATGGGTGACCGCCTGGGAAAAACAGGCGGTAACCATCTGGGAAAAACCGCGTGCTGCTGGCAACTAACTTAACAGTGCACTAAGTAAATATATTAACATAACAGGCAAAATAGGACTTTGACAATAAAGTCTTAAAGCCACTAAAAAAAAAAAAAAAAAAAAAAAAAAGAGAGAAATGCAAATGGAAGAAGAAAACAAGATGTCCTTAGCATTTCAAACATGCGTGCTGTTGAAATGGTAGAGGTGCCCAATCGCAATGGAAAAATTTCTAAGAAACCGAATATAATTCATGATTACAATGATGGAATGTCTGGCATTGACCGATCTGATCAAATGCTTTCGTACTAGTCATTTCTAAGAAAGACTATTAGATGGCCCAATAAGATATATATATATATATATATATATATATATATATATATATATATATATATATATATATATATATATATATATATATATATGCAATGCTCACAAAATTTTTCAAAAAGTAACTTCGAAAATAAAACTGATAAAGTTCAGAGAAGAATTCGTCGTCGCGTTGATTGGAGAAGAGATTCCACTAGTTTCGAAAAAAAATAAAATTGCAAAAGCTTCATAATTTTGAGACTACCGAAAAAAACAGCGTCCTACAAAGCCATGCCGTATATGTTCCCAAGCAACAAAACGCCGCGAAACGCTTTATTTCTGTCCAATCTGTAAAGAGAAGCCCTTTGTGTGGAAGATTGTTTTAAGAAGTTCCACAAACAATAAAATATTATTTTATTTCTTGAATATGAACTAATTATTTTTGTTCGTTTTTTAATAAATTTTCTGTTCATGCAAGCCAGCATTATTTTTTTGTTCTTTTCCCAGAAGCCATCTATCGATATTTTAGCACTGTTAAATTTTGAGTTTAATCTTAGCTGCACTTAAATGGCAAGTAAAGACAGGACGAGATAACTCGTAGTTGGCATCCTATAAAAGAACGCAATCTACAAGTTATCTCGTAGCTGGCTGGGGCAGTCAACGTGTTAAGTCTCAAGTTTTAACTTTGCATTCGTTTCCTTTCTAGTATTCCATGTTAAAATAAAAATAATTTTATTACTGACTGTATATAGGTGAAAGGGTGTTTGTGCATTAGCTGGTACCCATGAATCCTTTCCCCTTATCCCCTGTAACCTCTTCTTATCACTCATCTCATTTGAGCTATTTGTGTGTGCTCCAGGTAGATCCCCAGGGATCCACGGGAGACTCGGCGGGGGCTCTCAATCCGTAAGCGGGGGTCCACGAAAATTTATCTGCTTTCGATAGTAAAGAACTAAAATATTGACTTGACTTCAGCTATCAATGTAGGCAGATAATATTTTAAGAAGCTCAGCGACTGTTCCTTGTAAAAATTTGCATATTCCATATTCAGTACATGTCGAGACTTATAAAGTGCCGCTGCTCACTGCGGCCGAATCGCCAAAAAGCGGGAAAAAATCAATATCAATCAATATCGAGAACGGATTAACATAGAAACCTGGGGTCGGTCTAATTCCACTCTGAACAAAAAATAAATCAAGTTCAGCTGTTTGTATTGAAATTTTGAAGAAAATTAAAAAACTAATGAAGAAATGAAAGCCTATTGGCAAGGTAAAAATTCCTGCAATTTTCGGAATAGGTTGTACGCATCAAAAGAAACTATTGAAAGTTCTGACTTTGAGGCCCTCTGGGGCCTGTTGACGTCATGAATAAATTCGAGTCACTTATTTCGGTTATTGTTTTTCGAATATTTTTGGGCAAATTCACTTTGGCCTGAGGCACTGTCGAATGCCCATTTCGTCGTCAGTGTTCATTCATGATTATTTAATTTTTCTCGTTCTTCAGGAGGCTTTGTTTCCAGAATTCGTTTGGCAGTATGGCCGAGCAAATGCTGCAAAGGGATCATTGCGGATGTTTCATTAATTGCCATATTTTCAGGGTAGCACTGCTTCTTTGAGAGGATTAATTTTTTATAACTTGGAAATACATGGCGCCCAAGATCTTTTAGCGCTTGTCGAGTCACCTCCTACTGATACGACATTATATTACTGGTTGGCCTGTAAAAATATAGGTAATGCCCGATCGGCTGACAAAGCTTGGTTTTTCGTGGTCTGCATGAGTCGCAGCTGCGTTAATCAAGCTTTTTTGGTACGATGCTTGAAGGCCGTGTATTTCGTTCCTCTTGCTTCTTTCACCACAATCATCAAAGTCTTAACTTGATCTCCCATAGGACATACCTGGTCTGGTATGTTGAAAATATATTCATTTTCCATCCACTCGCTGAATATTTTTTTGAACCTCGCCCGATCCCTATTTACCTTATCTTTTTTAAAATTAAAATGAGGCAAAAAACTCTTGCTTTGAGTTGTCAGCATTAAAGAAATGTTTTCCTCGTCAAGTTCTAGATGATTTTTTCGAAAGATTACGTCGAAGTTTGTACCACTCCACAAGCACTCACACAAATGGCGGTATTTAATTTTAATAGAGCTCATAACTAGACAACGTTAGCAACTAGGCTGAACTCGTATTAAAAGTGTTTAGACGGGGAGAAATGTATTATTTGGGCCAATTGGGTAAACAAGATAATGCAATAAACAAAGCCGTACTCTAATCCTTTCCTTTCTTTGTTGTGTTATGATCGGATAGTAGGCCAGCGGCCAAGTGTTTGAAGGTCGCAATAAATTGAAGGCAGCTGCATTTTTGATATGTTGCAAGGGCATGTCTGAGTAGTGTAAATCCAAGTTTGCTACCGAAAAAACGGATGGGAAAGCTTTTGGTGGCTGAAAAACCTCGGGGAGACTGGGTGGCCCCCCCTGCATAGTAGTGCCTACTAGTACTACCATTATTTTTTTTTATAGGTAATTTACAAGTAAATATTTATACTTTATAGTAAACAAGCTGTTTTAAATCAATTCGCGACATACAAGGTCATTTTCTTAAAACACCTACTTTCCCCGATTTTCCTTGTTTTTATTTAACAAGAGAAGTACAATACCTGCAGGCCTCGTTATACTCGTATTATCTAATAATGAATTGTTAACTTAATATCACACATTTGTATAACCTGCTATATCTTCTTTGGTACTGCATTTTTTATATAGTTTTTCTGTTTTATTTTATTCTCCCCCATCCAGCCCTCATGATGGCTTAAAACTTAGGCAGGAACGTTGACACAACAAGTTAAACATATTTTATGTAAAATTTTTCGACTGCTACACCTCCCCTCACCCCTTGACCAGTTCACACTCTTCTAAGATATATCCATTCAACCTTTCTACATAAATATATAAAATAAACAGCTCGATTTGAGGATAAACATCAGATTCCACAATATTCTGTAGCATGTAATGAACAGATCTCACATTGTCGCCCATTTCATTGAAAAAAACTCACACATAAATACAGTTTTTCCTCTATTAGGGAACCCATCAGCCACTGAAGTTTTCGAGGATGACTGGTTAAAAGTATTCGTCCATGATTGCATGACGTGAGTTGACCAGACAGAGAGAAAAGCTGGTAGAGCAGTGCCATGTTCCTAGACCAAGGCTCATCTATTTATAATTACATAGGATATAAATAAATACATAGGGATAGAAATAAATATGAATCGAAATAAATACATAGTTTGATTAAGCGGCTGCCCGATGAATTAAATCTAGAGAATGGCTCTCGGTATACACAACTAACTACAAAAGATAAGAACTCTAAGAAGATAAGGAAAATATGAAAAATATATTATAAAACCATAATTGAGTGCAGGATTTAACAGCTAAATAAAATTGTATTTAACAATCTTGAACCAGTCATCAGGGCCAGGAGACTCAGGTTCTACGGCCACATGGTCAGAATGAGCAATAAGGGGCTGAACAAAAAAATGTTCGATAAAGTCTTAAGCTATAAAAGTATAGCTGGATATGTGAAACAAATAAAAGAAGAGCTGGATGGGCTAAAAATCAAGGATAAGGATATAGACTGCTTGGATAGAAAAAAACTGATTAAACAGCTTTTCAGAAAAAAACTGAAAGAAGTTGGGGTTCTTCCAGGAAAGAAGGAGAGACGAGGGAGAAAATGGACTAGGAAGAGCCAGAGGAACAGTCCAGGAAGATGAGAGAGTATTGGAGTAGAAGGAAGGCGAAGAGTGTGAAGATGATTATGAAGTGATATTCGCGTGGTCCTTGCTGGCCGATTCGTGTATAAAAAAAATAATAATAATTCAGTGTACATATTTAATATTTATTTTATATATAATTATCTTACCTTGGATTCAATATCGTACATCCCCGTGTCCTTAAAAGTTGTACCCCTCTCTCCTGGCAACTCCTCCTTAACGATGAATTTTTTAATTTCCCATTCGCCTTTTTCATTGAGTACTTCCAACTGTACTCGCTTTATATCGCTGGCATAATTCTCGCCCGCTGCTACAGCAGGTTGCGAATGGTGAATTTTAACTTTTGAGCATAGTAGCTGATTCCAGGTTTCTTCTGAATTGAAATCTGTTGTTAAATTTTCAGATGATTAGTAACAAGAATCAATATTAGGAAGATAAAATAAGATTTGTGTTTTTATTTTTTGGCAGCTAAGGCCAAATTTTGAGGGGCTTTACTCGGATTGTGGTACATTTCCCTCACCTCTTACGCTTACGCTCATTATTTTGGTTTTTACGTTACATTAAATTAATTGGGAAAAATGATGAAAAGTATAATGATTTTTTTTTCAAGAAAATTCTTCGTTTTTTCCGAAATACTCCATATCTTGATGATATACACTGCAATGATTTCTTAGTTGACTGCTAATGAATGGTAAAGCACATCAGCTCCTCTTGAATTCGACGGGGAGGGTGTCATTATAAGAATGATTCCAAACATTTTGGGTTGCCGATCTGGAAGGGAGCGGAGTGGCTCAGTTGTAGAGCATTGAGCTACAATGGTCCCGCAGCTGAAAATACTTTTATTTAATCTGTTAGCAGCCGGAGTTGGATCCTATGGGGTCTACGATCCTCTTGGGGCTCACCCAGCCTCTATAAAGTGGGTACCCAAGATAAGGGGGGGAAATCTGGTGGTTGAGTGTGATCTAGCACAAATCACTTCCCTGTACTACCGTTGTCCAAGAAACAATACTGTTTCTACCATGTACTGAACCCCGGACACTTCACGGGTTGTAGTGATTCAGGTCAGAATCAGGAACATCTTCCCCAATTTTGATGTTCGTTAGGTTGGTACCTATTTTTTTTTTTTTTAGAAGATGGCCTCGTGATCTACTAAGTTGAAATTGCTATTTGAGTACTAGAATTGGGTAGTTTCTCGACTTGCCTTTAACTCGTGTCATTATTCATCTTTCATTATACTTACTGGATGTAAACTATTATAGAGTTGTAAATTTCAATAAATAAATTTAAAAAACCATTATTTTGTTTATTTTATTTGAAAAATTATATCATATAACAATAATAATAATAAATAATTATAATTATTTTGTTTACTTTTCTTACAATAATGAAATTTAAAAAAAGCATTGAAATCGGGGCAAATTTCATTCTATTTAATTCCATTTTATTCTATTTCCATTGACTTAAATGTTTCAGAGACACAAAAGACTAAAAAATTGTAATTTAAACCGTTGGTCAGCGTACTTAATTTAAGCCTTATTATTGTAAATTAAATTAATATTGAAAAGTAAAAAAGAGATCTTACATAAATGTTAAGACCGTGGAAAAATTCCAACGAAAAGCCTTAAGTCTCCAAACTAAAACAGAAGTTTCTGTTTTGGTTTGGAGACTTAAGGCTTTTCGTTGGAATTTTTCCACGGTCTTAACATTGTAAATTAAAGGTTATAGTATGCATATAATGTTTCAGTATCCTTTATTGTTAGCGAGCAAATGTCAAGAAGGGCCAAGATCGCATTAAATAGAACTATCATCAGACGAGTAGTGACAGCTTGTTCTTTAAGTTGGGTCCTGGATAGAGAAGAAAAGATACTGCGGCGGATATATGGGCCCATCAATGGTCAGGAGAATCTGTAAGCGCTACTCAACTTTATGAGGCACCAGAATTGATAGCTTTTTGTAAGAAGTGCACGTTTGAGATGGTTAGGTCATTCAGTAAGTATGCCCAGCAGACTGCTGTATGAGATGCTCAGAGCTAGAAGACTCAAAGTACCTCAGAGTACCAGATCCTAGATGATGTGGAGGGTGGTGAAGATAGGTCTCCACATCATCAATAGTTTAGAAATAATGTTGACTATAAAGTCAGAAGTGATATAGATATATCACTTCGAAGTGATGTACATGATAAAAAGTATGTTATATAACAAATGTTGGCCAGCTTTTATAAACGTGAAGACACAGAAAACAAATGAGAACACAAGGAGTCAATATTTAGATTCTACATATCTTGAAACGCAAAACATTAAATTTGAGAGGGAGATGGGAGTTTCAACATTTTGATAACTTATGTGAAATGTTTTATTCATTTTTCTTTAGTGTATGGCCTGATGATTACCGAAACATTGTCTGATAAGTTATTTTTGAATATTTTGAGCAGCATTCTTATAATTATTATATTTTTGTTCATCTTTATAGGCTAATTAAATTACTTTTTTCCATGACTTCTTTTGACATCTTTTTTTTTTCGGAATGTACCATTATTTGATATAAATTGCTGTTTTTTAGACATTGGATTTGAAGAAATTAATTCACCAGAGCTTCTGTGTGGTGTCGTGAATCTATAAGGCCCCACATTGCTGCACTGCAATTACTATGCAAAAACAATTTTGATACTGAACATTTTTAAAATCGAACAAGGATAAAGAATTTCAAGTTATTAAAACTCCTTCCTCCTCTCTCTCAAATTTGAGGTTTTAGAGTTTAAGACACGTAAAAGAAAAGAAGTTATGACTGAAAGTAATTTAATTAGCCCATAACGATGAATAAAAACTCAAAAAGAGACATTAATATTTATTATACTTCAACTCAAAAAAATAAAGATTAAATAATTCTGGAAAATGACTAGCCAAAGTTTTCATAATTTTCAGAACAAACACAAAAAAATTAAAAAATCTGCAATGAAGATCAAATGCGGCACATCTCACATTAACTGACTCATCCATGCCTGAATTGGCGAAATGTTGGACCCTTCTGCTCATATTTTTATTTGACATTTTGTGTTTCAAGATATGTAGAATCCAACGATTAAATAATCGTTAGCAATTTTTTTCTGTGAATACTGAACCTCTCTACTTAATTCTTTTTGCCTTTCAATTATCCTTCACTTCCATCTGCTTTTTATGGGCTTCCTTTTTACTTTAAAAGCAATGAGCAAACTCTTGTTCATGGAAAAAACACAAAGGAATAAACCGTTGTTTTTTCTAGTTTTTCAATAGAAGTTTATTACCTTAATTTAAATATTATTAAATTATTTATAAAATTAGAAGTTGGCAAATTTCAAATTATAATTATCTTTCTGTTTTACAGTGTAGTTACAGATCATTGATTTTTTTCTTTAGAAAAATGAATGATAACAACATAGAAATAGTATTAAATAGTGTATTTGGTACTCCCACAAATTTGATCCATTTTTAAGTGTTATCAATAATTGACATTATAATACTGTGAGGTTATTACATTATAACATTATAAAAGCAATATAAAATTGATAAAATGTGGGATGAAGAAGGTTAGCTTACCCATCCTTTGCTGCTGCTCTCTTGACATTTTTCTCACTGATAGTTATTATATTGTGTACTTGAGATGGAACTGTTTAATCTAATGATAGGGCACTTTTGGTTGTGCAACACATCCTAAATCTTCTAGTGTGTATTTGGAGAACAACATATGAAGTTTTATATGTGACTAAAATAATTCAACATTGATGATGAATCCACTTCTTGATAATTCAAATTTGTACTCATTTTGAGCTCTTCAATATTTTCTGAATATCCCCTATCAACATCAACAAAGCTGAATAAACTATTATCCATAAAATTATAAATTGTTTTCTTTCATCATCAAGCCATGCCAAATTGTTATTCAAGTATCTAAGGACATTTAATTGTGTTGAGTATGTCTTTCAACTACCACATGATCATGACTATTGTAGACTTTAATGTGTGAAAATTAATATATTTGACAGCTATATTAATTTGATATATTTGACAGCTATATTAATTTTTAAAACTGTTTTTTTCATGTTAAATTAAATAAGTAACAATAATTAATTACTTTTATTAAAATAATACCAATTAAATGATATCAGACTTAAAATGGATCGATAGAAATAATGTACTTTATTTTCATCATTTTTCATAATTATATTTAGGTTCTAATAGCCAAAAGTAATTAATTTTAATTTTCATCCATTTTAGGAAATAAAGCTAATTATGAAAATAACATATGAGTGGTACTTTTTCACATGATAATAAACAGAACTTATGTGATACACAGAAATCCCTACATTCATGATACTGTTTGTCGTGAAGTTGAGTTATTGTATATGCTAGATAATTTGCACAAGTTCTGCTTAATTAAATTTAACTCATCAAAACCTGATAATGTTGTATGTTTAATAAAGAGTTGTTATTGCTTCCTTGTCCATGAGATGCAGGTTTATTTTATATCTGACAATAGTATTGCTTTCAAAGTATTTCAAAAACTGTCTCATCAAAGATTTTATAAAAAATATAGAGTAAAAAATATTCTTTGGAAAAAATGAAAAGAGGTAGGGTGATAGATTTTGAAAATGCTTATATATTTTTTTGATTTTATTTATAAATTTTTCAATTTCATTTTTATAATTAATTTTAGAAAAGATTTCTTTCAATAAACTTGATTTAAATAAAGCTTATTTCATACTTTGAGTCACTCTTATATACATTTTAATCAAAATGATTCATAGAGTTAAATGAATGAATGAATGAGAACGTGTGTTATTAAGCAAATTCCAAAATATATATATATATATATATATATATATATATATATATATATATATATATATATATATATATATATGTACAAAAATCACTATAATTTAACAACAAAAAAACACTAGACAATGGGTAATCCATCTTGCAAGATCTGTGTAAGACAATTTTATTTATTTTCTTATCTATAAAGATTCATAGATTTTTGTGTAATTAATGATGGGGTTTATCTTCCATGCCTCATAACTGTTACTTGTTTGTTATCAGCATAGATTAGTCATTATTGGATAATCTTAGTATGCAAATAACATTTATACCAATAGTCGTTTCATAATTAATTATTCTACATAAATTGGGAAAGGATTTTATTTTTGGTGATAACTATCAAATTTAATGATGGTTAGGCCAGATACATGGGGCTATGCTCTTGGATTACATTTTACAATATACTGTTTATTGGACTCTGCCTCCTTTGTCCAATAATTTACTTAAGCTTGTAGCTAGACATGTTGAATCAAACTTGTGATTACAGAAAGGAAAATATGACCAAATTTATATTACTGGACTTTTCTACTTCTTATTTTGAATCACCAATGTTTGATATTATGTGCTAGATAATTTATCATCTAGCATTATATGGTTTATTAGTGTATAATGATTTTAGACCAATGTTTTAATGGAAATAATTTTCTCATTTTTTAATGATTTTTTCTTTTTTCGTTTTTTTCTTAAACATTATTATGTTCTAGAAATTGTATGGGATACATAGACACGAGTAGTGTTGGATTAACTATGAACGTCACATTAGGATTGAGAAGAAGCCACTTCACAGTGGTTGAGTATGTTTACTACTATAGAATATAACTAATATAGTGGAAAGAAGCCATTTCACAGTGGTTGAGTATGCTTACTACTATATTAGTTTTTAATATGGTGTGCAATGGTATTTGAACTAAGATTGTATTTTCACTAAAATGCAAATGGCAGAGCTAGAAGAAAAAAGTTGAGGCCTTCAATAGGTTGTTCTTCGAAATCTCTTCAATTACCATCCAAATTTTTAATCTAATTTATAGGGGCTGTATGCAAAATTTTAAAAACTATTAAAAACCTATCAATGCCCTAATAGTAGCCTTTTGACTAAAATGGATCTTCAATTCTATTGTATTCTTCTTCCAATTATTTGTAAAATTAATGTGTTACCTACTGAATACATTTTTAGTTAAAAGTAAAATGCAATTAATTACTTTTAAATCCTAAGGAATTAACTGCTTTGAAATACAATTGTAGTTAACTAATTTTAACCACAAATATTTTTGTAGAAATGGTTGTTTATACTTCATTTGTAGTTAGTTGTTAAATAACCATCACTATATCCCCAAAATAGAATTCCTAAAACATTGAGGATAACATATCAGTTAAATGAAATGGAATTGAGATAAATTGATGGTAAATATAATTGGGTATAAAAAGAGAATAGTTATTTAAAACAGCTAGAATGATAATTACACAAACTAAAATTTTATTTACAGTGTTTATTGAAACCTTGTACTACAATCGTTTACAATTATAATACAGTACTTATTAATACAATATTACATAAATTAATAGAAATTAAATTTCAAAATCAAACTGGGCAGCAAACGCCAAGGAACCTGTGAAACAAAATTATTTGGATTAATTGATATTATTGTAAAAATACATTCATTTCATTTAATAATTAAATTCTAAACTCACCTTGGTTCAATGTGACACTTGTAAGGAAGATAATCTTGATAATCATTCACAAAAGAGTCCAATGCGCAGTATATAAAATGACGACAAGGGTTACCATTAATGCATCTTGTTGTTGAAACATCAGTCTATAAATATTTAAAAAAAAAACTAGTTTACTAGCTTTTAAAGATATGGATAGTTAATGATTTACTGAGTAATTACTTTTGTGTACGTCTGTTGTATAAAAATGATAGTACGTATTAAGACTCTTGAGGGATTCTAACAAGAACTCTATCGTGAAATAAAAAAAACAACACTATTATTGATGATCATTTCATTATTTAACATTCTAAAAGACTCTTTAAGAGATGAAGTATAGTTCTGTGTTGTGTTTCTAGCACTTTTCAAGCTGATGTCTCATGAATACTTGATTTAGAGTTCTACTCGCTGACTAGAAACTGTACTACTAGTGATTTAATATGTATTCAATAACAACACTTTTTTAGTAGAATATTTTCTGATATTAAACACTAGCAAATTTTAATAATTAAGTAATTTAAAAAAAATGAAAATCATTTTAATATTGATAGGCATTTATAATAACTTAAAAA
Source organism: Arma custos (assembly GCA_037127475.1). Taxonomy (NCBI): domain Eukaryota; kingdom Metazoa; phylum Arthropoda; class Insecta; order Hemiptera; family Pentatomidae; genus Arma; species Arma custos. The sequence goes on along the minus strand of CM073760.1, from coordinate 94,014,142 downwards.
ATAACTCTAATGTTGTTTATGCAACTGATAAAATAACTAAATTTAATACTAATGCAGGGAATAAAAGTTACATATTAATTTGCAACTAATTTTTTAACATATGCATTTCTATAATGTACAACTAAATGAATTCAATCAAACACATTTTTTTTATGTTGTAAATAAAATATATTTATTAAAAAAATATTTCCCCATTTATATTCAAAATTTAGAAATATAATTAACCAGAGCAAATTCATATTATTAAATTCTAAAAATTTTATCAATTGACAACTGACCTCATTCAGTGCGATGACATCATTTCTGTCTACTTCAGGAGGAGGCTGAATGAAAAGACCATCATCAGATGCTGTCTGGTTAAGCCATGTCACGTTCGTATAGGAAGTAAGGGAAGGCTCTGAAAGCACTAACAAAAAAGATAGTATGTGAGTTTCAATATGTAAGTCAATGAATGAAACAACTGAATATTTTTCGTGTAAATACCTGTTGTACTTTCAGCATATTGGGTGGTTGGATAAAAATTTTGTTGAACTTTTGATGGGGATATTGCTATCAATGGTCGAATGGACATAGGTCCTGCCGCACCTGCAGAATACAATTTTTTGATATTAAAAAAATAAAATAAATTTAGAAAGCTAATAAGAAGTATTGTTTTATCAGAATTTGTTTTTAAATTTTAAAGTGCATGAAAGCTGCAAGAATAAAAGTTGAAAACAAAATTATCAAAATTCCCCATTACTGGAAGTCTATTCTTGTAATTATTAGTTTCTGATTTATATTTTCTGAAATAAAATAGTTCTATTTCATGTTAATTATTTTCTTTTTTTATTATCATTATATAGATATATATATATATATATATATATATATATATACTAATTTCCCAATTTGAATTTATATATTGGCCTTTGGGTTACTAAAAGCACCACATTCACTTTTACCCCTTGTAATAACAAAACTAACTCACCATACATTGCAGATCCTGCATACCCGGCTCCTAGTAACAAAAAAAAAGGAATTAAAAAATATACATGTATAAAAAGTATTGTGTCTGTTTAATTTTCAAAAATAGTTCAATAAACGATACATTTCAACTCTTTGTTGGAAAATATTTCCAAACCAAGAAATGCAATTAAAACCAGGAATACTTAATAATAACACTTTGAAATATAAGAGGAAATTTGTGAATTTGACTTTGTGATTTTTTTTAAGAAAATGATTCAGATATTTATTTAGACTTTAACCTTAAAATTAAATTAGATTTTTTATTATTTTAGGGCTTAAGCAGTTGCTATGTATGTGCCTACCTTAAAGAGTTCACTAAACAGTTTGGAAAATACTCCTAATGAAAATTATTAAATTGGGATTTCCCCCTTTTCCTTCTTCATATCTTAAGTAAATCGATAGTTCAGCAAGGAGCAGTAAAAACCATTTTTTTTTTTTATTTTTAGAAAAATCTCTTATAACTACAATGTGTTCGAAAATATAGAGATGAAAAAAAATGCAGGACTTTAAAATGCCCCTCCAAATAGTAAACTGGTTATGTTTGTTGGATTTTTGACTTTAATAAAGGTTAACACTTATTAACCCTCTTTCAAACAAAAATTTTTGTTCACCTGTAACATTTTTCTATTTGAAAATAATTCAGTCTTAACTAATATGTCAAATATGATTTTCACATACTTTTTTTTTAGGGGTTCAACATCGGTTGGAACAGGGCCTAGAAAGGCCAAAAATATCAACGAAGTCTGGAGCAGAGGCCGTCTATGTGAGTGGACTGTTCAGCGGTGGTTCCAGAGATTTCGAGAGGGAGAATTGGGTCTTGAAGATGAAGGCCATGGAAGAACTTGTGCCAACTTTCAAGCTTTTTCATCTTCCTAATTGCCCTGAGATAGTCATCAAGGGTTGATTTGCTGACTTTGAGTTTCCCTGCCTTTTCTTGAATAGTTGTTTTGGAATTTTCTTCCACCAAAGCTCGTGGAGCATCTCTGGAACCTCTGTTGAACTGTACACTCACTTATATTGCTTTTGTCCCTGACTTTGTTAGTATTTCATCCCATTCTGGCTGAGTTTGAGCTCATAAAACACAATTATGCGAAACTAACACTTTGACTTCTTAGTAAAGACTTAATCATTTTCAAGTAACATAATGATACAGGTAAACAAACATTTTTTTTAAATAGGATTCATAAGTGGTTGGTTACATCTGCATTAGTCAAAAGTCCAACAAACATAAACAGTTTAATATTTGGAGGGGTATTTTAAAGAAAACATAAAATCCTACATTTTTTTCTGGAGAACCCAATTTATTAGAATAATTTTGATCAATAACTGTCTGAAATATATATATTCAGTAAATTATTATTGTATTAAATGAGATTTCTGAAAACTTGAAATCATAAAGAAGCACTTAATTTCCAGATTCGTGTTCGTAAATTTTATAATATACGCATAAAATAGTTTATATAGAACTTTTCGGAAATTCCTAAATTAAATTGAATCAGTTTTGAAATAGTGATTTGAAGTTAATTTATGACCTTGAATAAATCTAAATAGTAGCAAACAAGATAATTAATTTTATCCAACCTAACTTACCACTCATTGATGGATATGCTGGAACAGGCCCTTTAAAAAAAAAAAGTAAATAAAAAATACATAAATATATAAGTATAAATGTTATTTTTTATGTTTTAACTTTAGTGATTAATCGAATTTCACTGTCATTTTGTAACATCAAAATGTCTACAGGGAATGAGGATGAACATTTTATTGCTTATTTGGTACTTTAGAGGATTAATAACCGTAAACCTGGGTTATTTCTTTATTACCACAAATTAAATGTACTTAATAATGCTGGTGGTTCAGACCACCCTTGTAGCCCTCTACAACTACCTACTGTCATATGTTGAGTGTAAACTGGGAGATTATCAAGGAGTTTTTAGGCTCTATAGATCTACCATTGATCAAATATTGTCCTTGATCTGTAAGAAAGTGAAGGTGTATCCAAAACACTATGTGGCTGCATTGATTATGAGGTGGTATATGGCACAGTTTTGAAAGAGGAAGTGTTCCAGGTAATTAAGAGATGAAAATATCAATGAAAATTATTTTGCTTGTACTGTGCACAATGAGCGATACAAGCTGTAAAGAGGAGGAGCAAGAGATCCAGCCATGCATTCTTTCGGCCAATAAAGTGTTTTTTTCCATAGCTCACTTTGTGAAAAATAGAATGGTTAGCTGCTTATCAAATTAATTTTATTCAAGCTAAATTACCTCCAATTGAAGGTGATGCAAATGCTCCTGGTGGTGGAATACCTTAAAAATGTAAATAAAAAATATATAAATAAAAAAGTAATAGTAAATGTTATTTTTTATGTTTGCATTTTAAAAAAAGTTCATAATCAAATTTCTCCAAATATTTGAAACTTTTCTCCAAAAATGTCTGCAAGAAATGAGAACTGAATTCTATAGTAAATAAAATCAAAATAATTTGAATTGTCCATGTTTCACTTCTGTTTGTAGGATGTTTTTGACTGGATGGCATCAATAATTTTAATTAAAAGTTATTAATGACACTGCCAAAAGAATTGACTGAATGATTATTTTCAATAATTAAATTAAATTTAAATTAAAAAAAAAATTAACTGAGTCAACAGTGGTACAACCCTTTAATTATCTTTTTTGTCTGTATTTGAGGATGTGAGGACTATTTAATGAACAATTTTTCTGAAGTTCCTAAGTTCAATTGAGTCAGTTTGGAAATAGTGATTTGAGGTTAATAAAGTTATCACACAATAATCATAAATTATAACAATCAAGGTAATTAATTTTATCCAAGCAAACTCACCACCCATTGAAGCTGCTTGAAATGGGGCTCCTGGTGCTCCTTAAAGAAATAAGTAAATATTATTTAAGTAGTATTTGTTATTTAAGAGGGTGTGTAACAATCTTGAAAATATGGGTCTTTTCTATTTAAATTAAATTAAATTAAAATTAAATTTAAAAATATGGGTCCAGGTATTGCTATTTGTTTTCCTGTTTTTTTACAGAAGCAATGTGAAATAAATAAGTATTGTTTAGAATTTTTCTTAGCTATTACAATATTTCCCTGAAACGGACCAAAAAAAAAACTAAATGATCATGCAATAAACTAATTTTGAAACAAAAATTAATAAAAAAGTATAAAATGGAGTAGCTGAAAAGTGAGATAAGACTGCGGAAACAAAAAAGGAAATATACAGGCATGTGAGATGAATAAAATAAATAAGAACGCGAAAAATAAATTGATCAAAAAAGGATTTAATTTTGCAGATAAATAACAATAATGAAAAATTAAATAATGATGTTTCTTAAAAACATAGAAATATGAATAGATAAGCAAAGGTTATTAAAAATCATATGGGAAGAGTGATCTTACAAACAATCCAGCATAAATGTAGATCATTGCTTTGTGCACCCAAGGCATGACCCAGATTTACAGAATTAAGTTTTTCTTTCAATATTTGACCATTCTGTTTTTCATTTTATTTTTTTGTATTTGAAAATTAAATTTCTTTTTATAGATATTATCCTATCATACTTTCAGTGCTGAAGATATTATTTATTTCATGATTAGATCTGTTTTTAAGATTCCTTAAAAAATTCAATGTCTCTTAATAAGAATCATATACCAAATCTCCAGTCAAGCATAAGTAAGTTAAGCTTTGAAGAAGAGAATAGTTTCAAGTTTATTGATCTGAGGTTATTTTAATTGAGTAAGACTAAACGTGACCAATACTTTGGGTTTGTATGCACCAGAATGATCAATTAAAAAATTTTACATGCATTAGAGTGTCACTCTGCCCACAACACTGGATGTAGCAAGGCCATAATTCTCTTAAAACACACACACACATTCATTTAAATAAAACCACGGATACAAATTTCTATAAATTGACAACTTACCGAATCCAAATCCATTATGGGGTGACATCTTGTCTGTAAGAAAAAAAGGAAAGTTGACAATTTTATGTCATATGAGCATGTGTAAAATAATTGTGAGGGTACAATAAGAACTCTCTAATGACATAAAATAAATAAATAAAATTTATTATATGAGATGAAAATAGTTGACTGGATGATCTAATGTAAAGGAGATAGTTGGGGGGTGCAGTAAAAAAAAAACACTGAATAAGTAATAAACTTATAATTATGTGCCGACGTTTCGACCTACAGTGTAGGTCGAAACGTCGGCACATAATTATAAGTTTATTACTTATTCAGTGTTTTTTTTTTACTGCACCCCCCAACTATCTCCTTTACAAAACAAAATTTATTATAATTTTTTATAATTATAGGTCATTTTTTTGAGTTTTAAATATTTTTATTTTTTAAAGAGAAAAGATAGGCCCTCGGCCGGGATTTGAACCCGGAACCTTTGTCTCACCGTGACATCGCTCTACCAGTTGAGCTACCCAAGGCTGCCTGCCGGCCGAGGACAAGTCTTTTCTCTCATAGATCCCATGTCCCAGTGCTCTCGCCATTTTTGCGATATATTGCCTATTTTTTCTCTTTAAAAAATAAAAATTTATTATAAATTAAAATTTTTGTTGATATTTTTTAAGAAATAGGTAGGTTCTCAAATAATTTTATGTGCATTGATGCATAAAATATATTTAGATTACATTCAGTTGATCTTAAGAAGACATTTAGAATCAAAAATGATTTAATATAAATAAGTTAATTTTTATACCTAGAATAAAATTATAAGGTAAGAAGAAGAGAAAAGTTATTAAAAGGATTGTAAAAAGTCAGGATAATCTTTTCTTTTTTAAAATTAGAAATTAGGGCTTTTATCTGGTTTCAAAAAGAAATATGCTCTTTAAAGTTTTCTAATATATATGGGGTTTATTGAATTCTCATTTCATAATATTTCTTAATAATAATTCACGGTAATTAGGTGCATTTAAACTTCATAAATTCTGTTTAATACTTCTACATGGTAATCCATTAGTACCCGATAATTACTCAAAGTAAATAATAAAATTCTTTTTATCATATAAAACTCGGATCATCTTTCATATGTCAAACCTAAATGAAAGTGATCCATTGGAACTTAGTATTTAGTAGTATTTTAAAATTGGGTATTTTACTCAAATAGTTTTTTTCTATGGGTGGAAATTTCATTTAATCATCTGATTAATTTTTAATTAATTAATTTAATTAAAAGGTTTTAAATCACAAATACTTAACGGTCACCTTTGGTCTAGTGGTTAGCGTAACAAACTATTAAACCCAAGATGGCGGGTTCGTAGCCCGCCAGGTGGCCCTAGGATTTTTTTAAGGGAGTAAAAAATCCTTAGTTACGCCGTCCTTCGGAAGGGACGTTAAACGGGGGTCCCGAGCCTGTACGATGTCAGGTACTATCCTAATTAAACCTGGATAGGCAAAATTTAGAGCTCCCACTGTAGCATCATCCGATTAGCCATAGCAGCATAAAGTGACGTTAAATGAACAGACCAAACAAATACTTAACTCAATTTTATCACAAATAATTAATTCATGTATGTTTAAGTTCTAATTTACTTATGCTTTGTTTCTATTTCTACTATATGTCCTTTGGAACTGTATTTTTGGACTAAATTCATTTTTGGAGTTTACTCCTTAAGAAACGATTTTCATATTTAGCCTGGGGTATGAAAATTTTATGAGTAATAAAATCGAATTCAGCTAAACTAGCGAGTAACGCTAAATTCTCGATAATATTGTATTATTAGTTTTACATTATAAATAGAAATTAAAAGTTAAATTCCCGGACTAATCAGGAAGAGATACTTGTGGTATCTATGTTAACAGTGTATTCTATTGCTTTATTCTTGAAGTGTTGAAATTCGATAATTTTTTGTGTAGTACACCTATCCTAACAAACACTATTACTACTCTTATTTAGATTACGCCTTAAGCTGTTGGGGTCCATTCATATAACTTGGATACAATCTCAACAGACAACAGGGCAGTGTTGCTCTGATAAGAGTAGGAAATTGACTAGCTATCTAGAAAGGCTGTGCAATGACTATTTAATTGTGTACAGTGAGTAGTGTGTAGTATGTAGTGCTACTAGGACAGGAGATTGGTGTATTAGGAAGTGGACAAGCAGTGATCATGCTGGGCTTAAATACACCTCTACCAGACACAGAAGATGAGGCTCCCTTAAAAAAAGTAAAGACAGGGAAGAAATCAGCAAAGAGGAAGACAAGGAAAGCAGAAGAAGCGCCACCGGCAGTGACATTGAACAGCTTTACCGCTTTAGGTAATTTACCACCAACTGAGGAATCTACGGTGGCCCTACCGAAGAAGATTCCTCCAGTTATAATGGACGGAGAAAACTTCACATTAAACGAGGTGAGTGATTTCATGAACAAAATTAATATTAATTAGGATTTCATCAAACAGCCGAGGACCGAGATCCATATTTACCTCCAATTAGAAAAATTTAACCAAATAAATAAATTCACAATATTAAATCTCAACTGTTAAAGATATATATATATATATATATATATATAATATATATATATATATAAGTCACTGCACCCACTATTTGCCCTGAAGATGGCCTACAACGTAACTTTGGCACGATTAATAAAAAATATATATTTATAATTTTAATTAAAATAGTTCACATTTATTTAAAATAGTTTTTTAAATAATTTAAGAATTAAAAAAAAAGAATATGCGATGATAAGTATCAGTAGAGAGCGATTAATGGGCTAGAACATATTTAAAATTCATTTGAAAGGGAAAGGGGTAAACTCCAGTCGCGTGTCGGAGCTGACACACACACTTTTTTTTTGTTATTGGAATGATATAGGAATTTCTTATCTTAGAAAAAATCATGCCAAATAAAAGTTCTATTAAAAATAGAATAGAAATAATAAAAATACAATTAATAAAAAATATAATATCTACCTTGTTGATTATCATCCACTACGGAGGTTACATTCGGTTTGACCACAACCAGAGAAGTCAGTGGAGTAACAAACTTATACTGTAATAACATTAGTTCAATTAACAAGACATATATTACATACAGTGACCAACAAAATTAGTTGTGATTTGAGTTTAACTTCTTCAAATTATAAAGATTTGATTATAATAGATTCAATTTTTCTGCAATAAATTTAAGAAAATATTTGAGAAAAACATTGAAAAAAAATATTTGTTTTTATAATTTGAAGCAGTTTCCCAAATTACCAAATAGGCTTATAATATATTGTTGTACAAACCTTCAGAGCTAGTTCTTTTGCCTTTTCTTTTAATGTTTTATTTTCTGACACAGTGTTTTGATCCAGAAGAGATTTGATTGTTTTGTAAGCCCACATTTTTTCCAAATAACCTAAAATTTATAATGATAAACATTAATAAACCAACAAAACCTTATTTAAAAACAAAAACATAGAAATAGTTTGTTTTTTTAATACACACATAGATATGTTATATCAAAGGGCTATGGCTTTATTATAATTTTTAAGTTTAAGCAATGGAAATGTCCAATTTCAGAGATTTTTTTTAATGACAAACAACCAAGGAAATATTGTTTGATTGTGGGCCTTTTTTGATGGGATTTTACTGCCAAGGGAGAAACAATATTTATATACATACATGTCTAAGAAGTATTTTACCTATTTTAGTTTCATTTGGCTTATGTTTTATTGGTGGCAAAAAGAAGCAATCTACTGGCATTTGAAACATTTTTCTGCCTTCTGTCGTCATTGCCGAGATTACTCCAGAAACTGTGCTGTTAGGCTTCATTTTGCCCATAACAATAATTTCTGAGCCTGAAAATAGATTTTTCGTTTCAGCTGTAGAGTTTTCAACCTGAAATATTTATTTAACTTGTGAATAGAACTAACAACATTAAAAAATTCTATTTCAAATTAGTTTCACAGCAGTTTAACAATATTTGTCACAATAATGAATTATTATAGAAAAATCAGTTGGTATTTACATTGAGGTTAAGCTGTATGGTTAGAAAGATTTTTCTAAAAATAATATCAAATTTTATTAATATTTTAATATACTTGATTAATTGTTTCCCAATCTTTAACTTTTCATATACCTTCCAAATTTAGTTATTTATTTAAAAAGATAAGTGATTACCTTGTTAGGAACATAATCAAATTTGACATCTGACATAACTGGTGAAGCGACTTCTTTATAAAAATTTTTAAGCTGCAAAGCTGCATCTGAGCCTTCATATATTCTTCTAGAGAATCCATTGTTTGCAATAGCAAGCTTTTTCAAAAAGTTGAGATCAGCATCAAGACCAAATGCAAGTGCGAATATAGTGACCCTAAGGAATAAAAGATTTATGTTAGCTTTACACCCACTGATTCATTACGTCATTGATACTAGGTATCAAAAGTTCCTCACTTTTCTGTGTTACGTTTGCCAACATTTTCTACAATTTTGTCCGGATCAGACTCTTCTGTATTTGGTTCTCCATCAGTCAAAAATATAATCATTGGTTCTACTGGACTAGCAGAGTTCTCGAAGTTATTTTGACCAATTTTAGCTATGTCAATACCAACTCTTAATCCTCCATTTATATTTGTACCTGTTAGAAACCATTAAGATTATATATTTTATTTGAAAAGAAAAGATATGGCCAGGACCGGGACTCGAACCCGGGTATTTCACCGTGTGAATCGAACCGTGGTGAGGTGAAATACCCAGGTTCGAGTCGCGGTCCTGGCCATATCTTTTGTTTTCAAATAATATATTTTAAAAAATTATATCATATAACAATTAAATACATTAAGATTATAGTTTAAAAATTTAGTTTTATTAAAAATGAAAACTGTCATAATGATCATTTATAAATGATAGATGAGGGGGAAAAAATAACTGCATAAATCTTATGAACTTCAAGCTCATAAGGGCTGGGGCGTATATTCTAGGGTACCACAATTCATTAATTCACTAAATGTGGCCAACAGTCACCACCGTTTTCATTTTCCACCTTTTACTTATTAAGATAAGTGTTGTTATTTATTTATAGTTATATTATTAATTTATCATAGTTGTGTGTAAATAAAGACCTTTGGTGTTTAAATCTTTGTTACACCTTAATTAAATCAGCATCTTGATTACCTTTTACTACCTTAAATGTAATCAAGAATCGGAAGGATAATAAGCAGAAGACTTTGTCTTCATAGTTAGGTAAATAGATGAAATATAAATTGTACAACGACAGATTAATAAAAAATTATTTACCTCCATATGTTCCAAGACTTTTAGTGAAGTTAATAGCATCTTTAATGTTCTCTTTGGTAGCTGGAACAATATGTTCTTCTCCAACAGATCCACTCTTTTGAGGTTCTTGACCCCAATAATTGTATTGGCGTAATAAATCTAAACCAGTTCCACCTTTCTTCCAAGCCTATACAAAAATAATATCCTAGTATAATACAAATAAAACAATAAAGTTCAGTTTATTTTAAAAGTGTAGTCGCTTTTTTTTTTTTATAAATACTTAATTGCATTTATTACTAATTCTTAGTTGTAAGGAGAAAAAACTTTTGAAATATTCTTCGATAAACTTTGATTTGGAGCTGGTAATAATAAAAAATAAATGAAATTGGAAAAGAATAAACGATTAGAATTAGATTTTCTCTTGGAGAAAATCTAACATGAATGTACTAACTTTGATTGCATTTTAAATTAAACTTTTTTAAAACTTACCTCAATTGCATCAGAAAACAAAACAATGCTAAAGTAATCTTCATTAGATAAATCAGATAAAATCTTTTCCATGGCCTGTTTCAATTGTTCAAGTTTAAAACCATACATTGAACCGCTAAGATCAAGAACAAATATAACATGTTTCTTCAAAACTGGCAAATGATCATTTCTAATAATATGGACAAAATAGCCATCTTCATCAACCTATAATAATTAAATATTCGATATGAATCCAGAAAACGTTTCAACATTCCAAAATTATCTATGAAAAAAAACGTGTTTCTGCAAAGTACATTATAAATTACAATTACCAAAATTTGTTGTGTTTTATTAGATGCATCAACATCGTACTCAACAATCATTTGTCCATTCAAGCCTTCAGGTTTCAGTTCTTTTTGCTCTTTTGTTGAAGGATTCCATTCCACTCTCATTTTATTTGGAGATATTACTTCTTTCTTAGCATTTTGGTTCTCTGTAATTTCATCACAAGTAATTTTAATAAGGGACTGATTGCCATTAAAACATATTCATCAACTCATATAAACAACATCAAATTGAAGAATATAGTAGTGTATTACCTGCATAGCTCTCGTCAATCTCGTTCGACATTTTAAACTGTGGTACCCTAACATTTATTATAGGCAGAGCATCCTCAATATTAACAACTATGGAAAGATCAGGAACAATCTAGAACCAAAACCAATAATTACTAATCTGCATTTTAAACCACAAGTGAATATAAATTTTAATTATTATAAACATTACTTATAATTTTTTTTTTCTTTTTTTAAACTGGATTTATTCTTCATTTATCTTGGGTAAGAGAAAATATATAAACATTACCTGATGAGGTTCTATGTTAACTTCGGTTTTATAGGTTCCGTTCCTCCTTGTTAGAAGTTCCTCATAAGTGACATTAAAGTCTGCTTTTTCTTCTGCTGCTACATTAACTGATACAGTAAAGTCTTTAGAAAAGCGTGAACTGAAATGAAGCATAAAACATTACAATTAATTTTTTTTTTTATTAATTGTTATATTTTTAAACATTTTAAAGTCATTCATTCAAGTAAGTAAAAAACCTTTTTCCAGTCAAACATTTTTTTTTTATTTAAAAATACGTTTCAACATTCTTGAATTCATAAATGTTAATAATGACCATGGAGTACATTGTAAACTCTAAGTATTATAAGAAAAATTTAAATTATTTGACAATCTACTAAAAGGTTAAAAATGTGCAAATTTATAAGTATTTAAAAAATATATTTAAATTAAATGAAAAATGGACTTATAATTGAAAATGACTGAAGAATGTTGAAACGTATTTTTAAATAAAGAAAAAATGTTTGACTGGAAAAAGGTTTTTTTACTTACTTGAATGAATAACTCAAAAATATGTACTCCAGTAACATAAACAAGAGAATTAAAATAAAAAACATTTTAATTAAAAAGAAAATATAACAACAAGACCCTAATTAAAGTAATGTTCAATGGACTTCCTTCCCCTTCTAAACATCACGAATTGCGTGAACACAGGGATATGGGATCAGTGAAAAGAAAGGATGTGTCTGACCGAGAGCAAGGTTAGCTCAGTTGGTAGAGCACCACGCTAGAGACGTGGGCGACCCGGGTTCGAATCCCGGTCCTATATCCTTTCTTTTTAAATAAAAATGTATAAAACATTACATTTTGAATAATAGTTGACCTTGATAATATATGTGGAAGAAAGTGGTCCGGGTAGAGGTCAATGAATTTATCTTAGAATTGGATATAATAAACTTTTTTCCAATTCGAAGATAAATTCATTGACCTCTACCCGGACCACTTTCTTCCACTTAAAACATTACAATTTGTTTTTATTTATTGCTCTTTTGATGGTGATTATTTTTAAATATTTTTATTTTGAAGAGAAAAGATTTGTCCTGGTCGGAATTTGAACCCGGGTCATCTGCATCTCTAGTACAGTGCTCTAACCACTGAGCTACCAGGGATCTTATCCAAGCCAGATAAATCATAAAACATTACATTTTTCACAGTCACAACTTTTTGACAAAAATATTGATTATTCTTTCCAACTAAAATTTATAGGTACCCTTTATTTTGAAACTATAATTTAGGCACCATATGAGAGCATTAAAAAAAATTAATTAAAAAAATAAATTTTGGATAGATAAATTGTTAAATTACTTATTAAGCTATCATAAATTATTAAGCTAATATAATTTTGAAAATATCAAGTTTTTATGATTGCACTGACCTTGTTTGGAAAATATGTCCTGCACTCTGACCTGCAGAAACTGCTGCATCATAATCCTTTTTAGCTTCCTCTTTTTCCTTGATGTAAGCTTCATATGGCTCTCCTTTGATCTTCCTATACAAATATATACTTTAAGCTATACATACTGATAACAGTATAGTTTTTATTAATCAAGAAGTGAGACATGTAGAGCAACTTCCTACTGGGGAGTGTCAAAATAAATAATGTTTTGAGCCTTTTGAATTTCAGTTAATAGCTGATGAGATTAAAAATTTGCAGTTTGACTAAATTGATAATTTACATGTGAGAATAAAATTAAAATTTGTAATTATAAATTATAAAATAAAAAAAACTAACATTTAACAAATATAAAAATAAACAAAATATGAAATAAAATTAGTGTTTTAAGCACAGCAAGAAGGATTTATAAATAATTTATATGACTATAAACATCAGTGAATAAGTTATAAATATAGTACATTATGATTAACAACAGTAATTAATAAAAAACTGTTGAAGGACATATTTAACATTCTCAATATTTTGTTTTTTTTGTTTATTTAATATTAATATAGCTTTGTTTGTGTTAACCACCATTTTAGATATAGAAGGTTACAGTAAGGTTAGAGAGAGTACTATGGACCCTATGCTATGAGCTTACTCTTTTGATTTCTGTTCAAATATAATATGTGTGTTCTTTCAATACAGAATTTTTCATACAGGTAGTTCTCAATTTAATAACCTACTTCAACAGGTTATGGGACCAGCAAGTTTCCAACTGAGCAGACTTTGTGTACAATATTAACCAGTGAAAGATTTTTTTTTAAGTTCCTGTGTGTGTGAAGATTTTCAACATGGATCTTAAAGTTAATATTGGATTACTTGAAGGAAAGTCAAATTGGGCTACGTGGAAATATAAAGTACTTGTTTTGTTAAGGAGTTTTCCTGGTGGAGAAAATGTGGTCATGGGTAAGCTCACAAAACCCAAAGAACCTGATGAAGACAAGGAAGTCTTAGTAAGTGATTTTAATAATAAATTAGAGTTATACCAGAGTGCTGACACTAAGGCTCTTTTAGTGCTAACAACTAATATGACTGAAGAAACCTTAACTAAAGTTATGAGGTTCAGCTCATCTAGAGAGGTATGGCTTGAGCTACATAGACTATTTGAAGGGGATTTACAAGATAAATCATTTGATTTATGTATGCAATTTTTTAATTTAAATTATAATCCTGTTGATGATATGGCAAACCATTTATCTAAATTGAAGAATATTTGGAACAATTTAAATATAGAATTAAAAGATGAAAAGTTGCCAGAAATTCTTTTAATATGTAAAATTTTAGATACTTTGCCACCAGAATATTTTTCGTTTAAATCAACATGGCGATTAATGCCAAAAGCAGAACGTTCTATTGACAATTTAACCACACAATTGTGTGCTCATGAGAGGGCTCTTAAGGATATCAATAAGAATACTGGTGAAAAGAACAATGAGGAAGCTTTTGCTATTGCTAGGAAAAATATTAACATGAAAAAGGATTTTAGAAATAAAATTATTTGCCATTACTGCAAAAAGGAAGGCCACATTATTAGAAAGTGTTTAAAATGGAAATATGCCTCAATCTTTATGGGCTGAATTGATTAACTCAGTTGTTTATGTTTTGAATAGAACATCTAGGACTGGTGTACCTGGCAAATCACCGTTTGAATTATGGTTAGGGAAGAAACCTAGTATCAAACACTTGAAAATTATTGGTAGTGAGTCCTATGTTCACATTCCTAAACAATTTAGGAAGAAAATGGATAAGAAAGCTCAAAAAGGTATTCTTGTTGGCTACGACTTTGGAGGCTACCGTGTTTGGACAGGAGGAAGAAAAATAATAAGGTCAAGAAATGTTACTTTTAATGAAAAGCCTCTTTCCCCTGCAGTAACAGTTCATCTTCCAGAGGAAAAGAAGTATGAAATAAATGATGATGTTCCTGAAGAGATTGAACCGGAAGTAGATAGGTCTTCTGATGCTGAATCTACAGAAGATTTTGTTGGTTTTGAGGATGAAAAAGAAGATATAGGGACTATTAGAGAACTTAGAGATAGGAATACTCTCCATCCTCCTGCAAGATTTGAAGACTATATTTTTCTCGCATTCATGTGATTCTTCTGAACTACCAACTACCTATGACGAAGCCATGAAGTCTTCAGAGTCCAAACAGTGGAAGCTTGCGATGCAGGAAGAATTGAAGGCTCATGAAGATAATGAAACCTGGCATCTTACTGACTTACCCCAAAATAAAAGAACAAAACACATAAGAATTAGACATTTTTTTGTTAGAGAGGTGGTTCAAGAAAAAATTATTAATGTTGAAGGGATTTCTACGGAATACCAACTTGCTGATTTTCTTACGAAGCCACTCCACAAACCTAGACTTAGTGTTCTTATGGCCAATTTAGGTATTGTGTAGTGTTGTAGTGTGTGCAAAATATATTTAATGTGGGAGAGTGTTGAAGGACATATTTAACATTCTCAATATTTTGTTTTTTTTGTTTATTTAATATTAATATAGCTTTGTTTGTGTTAACCACCATTTTAGATATAGAAGGTTACAGTAAGGTTAGAGAGAGTACTATGGACGCTATGCTATGAGCTTACTCTTTTGATTTCTGTTCAAATATAATATGTGTGTTCTTTCAATACAGAATTTTTCATACACGTAGTTCTCAATTTAATAACCTACTTCAACAAAAACTTCTACACATAAAGTTACAATTAATAACATGAAAAACTAAGTAACTAGTGAATTGCCCTTCTTAGGTCGTAGAGTTGATCAAAATCAATGTCTTTTATAAATTATAGTAAATCTGTTTAAAATTAAGTGTTCTGTCCAGCTCAGTTAAGTGTAAGTCCTTTGTTTAAGCATTATTTTCTTCATCAATTTAATTCGTTTTCTGATGTATCGTGAACAGTCATACAGTATATGTCTGAAAGTGTGGGTTAGTCTATCTTCGTCACACGTGTCTGTTCTTATAATGCTAAACTATTTCAGATACTGTTTTGTGTTTCCGTGTTCTGTTGAAAATTGTGTTAATTTGAAGTCTGAATTGTGTTTTTTTTGTAATTGTCGAAGTGTGATACGAGGAACGTATCTATGTTGGCTGGGTGATTTTGTCAATGAAGTCCATATTGTGTTCCATTTTTTAATTGTCTCAATTGTTAGCTGTTTCTTGAGGTAGGACATTGGGAACTTACTGTAAGAGGGCAAGAGCTCACTGTTGGTTGCCTCTTTGACTAAACGGTACCTGTATTTTAACCCATTCTATCATGACAATCTTTCCTATCGGCTTCAATTTTATCAAAGTTAATCTAATGTCTTCTTTTAAAGGGTCGTGAATGTTAGCGTTTTTAATGGAATGAATGATTTTCTTGCTGTCAGTGTATATGTTAATGCGCATGTAAGTCTGTGATAGATGTTCATAGAAATTCTACAGCCTTTTAAACAGCGCATTTCTCGGCTTGGTTGTTTGAGCAGCAGGAGCTCAATTTATACAGTTTTTTGATAGCTAAGCCAGATTTATTTCTTTTCTCCAAATATATTTATATATATGTAGATGTGTATATATGTAGATATGTATCATTTATAACAATTACTAAACTCTACTCCACAACCATATGAGACAGTAGGGCAAGAGTGAATGTCTCGCGCTTAATTTTTCCTCTCCTTTGCTCTTCCGATCAATGAAAGGGAGATAGTTTAGAACTGTATTAAGGTCATTTGTTTTTGAAAATAAACTTCAAAATCTCATAACATTCAGTTATGTCATTGACTGATTTGAGCTCAAACTCCTAGTTCTGCCCTGTTTTTGCGATACTGAGAAATGAATCTTGGTAAACCCACACTGGTATTGTGACCCAAAGGTTGCTTTCACAAGTAGGCAAAGTTGTTCCTCCATACTAATATTTTACTACTAGTCAAACACTCATATAAACAATTCTTGTGAAATTCCATAGATGGATATTATGTACACTATTCAACTGTAAGATAATTTTTTTATTTGATGTAAGATAACAAATATTACAATTAAATTTTAATACTCACATAACAAAACGAGTTATAAATGCTTCCTGAGGTAGTGTTACTCTAAAATGAACCTCTTGAGAAATATTTGCTGGATTTAATATACGACTCGAGACTAATGTTGTGGCATATTTATATTTTATGTCACAATTAACTTTCAGAGATTTTATTATTGGAGCTGGGACCTGAAACAAATGATGTAAAAATGAACTGGTTTTCACTAATCCTTCTTTTTATATTGGTGTTTTTATTAATTTTAAATCGATTAAATAGAGACTCAAAGGAAGAAGAAGGCTAAATTATATATTTGAAAATAATTTTTAATCATACTTACATTACAAAGAACTGAGATGATTAAGCTCCCACATAAGAGAAGACTTGCACTGAGTTTTATGGAGTTCATCTAAAAAAATTGAAGAAGTACTAATTAGGTTTTTTAACTTTGGAAAGTTACTATTTTCTTTAATGCATTTGTATAAAAAGTTTCAATTTTAGTTGCCGAAGTTTAGAGGAATTTTAAATTTATGTTAAATTTTGAGTTACTGAGGATTCTTCTAGCTATTAAGCTAATAATACACATATTTATAAATAAGTGGTTCACAGAAAAAAAAATTAAGTAGGATATTTTTAAAATATTTATTCTGTTCATTTCCACTTTATCCACATTCCACATTTGATGAGTATCTTTATTTATACTATTTCCGATCCTTTATGATTTTTCTGAAGTATTTTTTTCTAGTTTTTAAAACGAATTCTTCTTTGTTCCAAAAAAAAAAAATTCCACAAAGAACCAAGTTTTAATAAAATCTGATTAATTTTAATTAGGTTTTCTAAATAAATTTATTTATTTATTTTGAGGTGGTAATGAGATAATGTACAGTCAAGCACTCATTTCTTATCAATAGTCTAAAAGGCCAAGGCATTAATAAACAGATTTTGGATATTCTTCAATGTTGGTATACCAACAGCCAAGCGAGAGTAGTTCTGGACTTAAATGGAGAGGATTTTCCAATCGAAAGAGGGATTCGTCAGGGCGATCCTTTATCACCTGATCTATTCAACGCGGTCTTGGAAGATGTTTTCAGAAACCTTCACTGGGAGAATTTTGGGATAGACATTAATGGTAACAAACTATCAAATCTGAGATTCGCCGATGATGTACTTCTCATTTCACACTCACCACCTGAACTGAAGAAAATGCTAGAAGAGCTAGTCCTAGTAGGAAATGAGGCTGGGCTGGAGATAAATTTTAACAAATCAGTCTTAATGACTAATGCCGAAGAAGAAGAAATATTTCTCGGTACCAGCAAACTCCAGTGGGTTAAAGAAACAATCTACCTAGGGCAACTCATATCATTTGCAGATAAGTCCAAGAAAGAGGTGAATAGAAGGATTAAAATAGGATGGTCCAAATTTTGGTCACACAAAAATATTTTTAAAAGCAACATGGCCATACATCACAAGAGAAAAGTTTTTGATGCTTGCATCATTCCCTCTTTAACTTATGGATGCCAAACTTGGAGCCTAAATAATGATATATCTAAATCCCTAGCAATCACTCAGCGTGCAATGG
Organism: Arma custos; assembly: GCA_037127475.1. NCBI lineage: Eukaryota > Metazoa > Arthropoda > Insecta > Hemiptera > Pentatomidae > Arma > Arma custos. Next base: position 93,995,518 of record CM073760.1, on the reverse strand, counting down.
AGCGAAGTATGTTAAGGAAAAGTAGAAGGGAGAAAATAAAGAAGACAAATCTACGGAAGCTGACTGGTACGGGCGATATTCTCAAGACAGTATCTGATCTTAAATGGCAGTGGGCTGGACACATTGCAAGAATGGCATCAACACATTGGGCTAAGGCAACAACGGATTGGTATCCAATACACCGCACTAGGAGAAGAGGGAGACCAGCTACGAGATGGCGGGACGACATACAAAACTTCATAGGAGTATTATGGCACCGTTCGGCTTGGAACAGACGTAGCTGGGGTAAATTGGGAGAGGCTTATGCCCAAAGAAGGGCCTTTTTTTCTTTTTAAAAAACCTTGTAAATATAAAAAAAAACATGTAAAAACTGTACATAGAAGAAAGAGGAAAAAAATAAAGCTTATTATTATTATTATTATTATTATAATGAGATAATGGTGTTGATATGGAACCTGATAGAAAATCAATTACTTTATTTATCGATTTCATGAAAAACTGAGTCAGTTAAAATTTCATAATCCTGGGATCCAACTTATCGACAAAATATCAATACTATTCGAGTACTTGAATCAATTATCAGATAACACAAATGAGGCATTCAGGATCGAAAGCGGATATCTCCAAAATTTATTTTTTACATTTTTCGCTAGTTTAGTCAAGTAATTTTGTCTAATAAAAAACTTTGGCGCTTTTTTCACACAGATTTATTCCGGTTATGACTCTGAAGTTTTGGGAGTATAAAGTATTATTTTACTAAATCAGTGAAAAATGTTAAATAGTCAATGCTTGAAATTTGGAGTTATCCTCTTTTGATCCTGAACTGTTCAAATATTAAACGCCGGAAGTAAAAAAGCGATAGCGATTGTTACTTAATTAGTAATAAGTACTTAAGAAGGTAAAAAAGTGCTCTGTGCAACGATTATCCAGTAAACTTAGTACACTGAGAGGAAGGGAATCTATATATTATTGTTCAACCTCAAAGAAGGGATCTGTCCATCTATTGAAACATAGTAATATAGGAAAGGTTAAATACTTATTAAATTATAAATTATAAAACTATATAGCATAAGTCATTTGAATTATAGAGGGAGTTGTCAGCCTTTCTCCTCATTAATTAAAAAAAAAAAGATGGAAAATTTTAGATTTAAGAAATTAATTCAAAGTACATACATTTTCATAAAATATTTACTTAGAATGGTGCTAAAATTTGAAACTAATATTTTTAAGTAAACAAATATCGAGATTTTATGTGATGACGATATTATATTTTAATAGAAAATATGGTAATTATACCGCAGATTATCGCTTCGAGTTGAGTCACAAGTTTTAACTTTTTATTTATTTCCCTTTAGTATTTTCCAAAAATACAAGTTATCATGAGCTTTAATTTTGAAAAGAGAATGGGAAATTGGTATACTTCGGTAATCCTTTCAACTAGAAATGAACGTTTCAACATACATTTACCAACTATACTTCGAAAAGTTAGTTGAAATTTTTATTTCATGATGAAATGATTACCAAAATCTACTCATTACTCACAATTACATTCTCTGTTCCATACTAAAGCTCACGATAACTTATTTTTTTTTGGAAAATATTAAAAAGGAACCGAATAAACAGTTAAAACTTGTAACTCAACTCGAAGCGGCAACCTGCAGAACAGATGCGATTTGTTTTATTATTTTTATTCCCAGCTGGTGAACGCAATTTAAATCCTTTGACCTTGACGGAACCCGTCATCAGGGGGTCTTTAATGACGAAGCTCATACATTATGCCGGGACGAATACCTTCTTGAGCCGCGAGGAACCACAAAGCGATTAGACTAAAATAGCCCCCGCGAGACCACAACTTTTCCTATAGGTTCTTACAGCTCATTGTCATTCATGTCCAATTATACCTTCCAGAAATAACCGTGATGTATGTCTTGAAGCAAATCACGACCCATGCTGAAAGAACCTGTTTAGATTTATTTATTCAAAATAAATCCACCATTCTTTACGTTAAATCAATTATACGCTACACTGAAGTCAACATCTTAAAATGAACTAAGAATACTAATAACATAAACTTTATTATAAGAGTACAAAAGTAAATGTATTTAGAGTAGAGAAATTACCCAGTGGTAGTACTCCAGTAACAAATTCAACTTAGAAGGTCACGACGCCATCTTCTTTTCAGACGCCTCGGAGGATTATCGGGAATTGAAGAGATAGCCAAGTTTGAAAGTAGTCGGTTTGAGTTGATGAAAAGATTGGTATAGGATTCGGGCCAATCAGCAAAAAATGGGACATTAAGGCCATTACGGATGACTTTATTCGTAACATATTTAAGGATTTTACGAAGAGTTTTGGATTGTAAGGATTGCATACGAGAGGAATTCGATGGCTTATCTATTATATATTATATTATATGGCTTATATATTATGGAGCCCCAAAGCTCTACTCCGTCAGTCCAAATAGACCGTAAAATAGCCATGTATATGAGTCTTGTAATTAATTGGGAGCTTATAACGTTTGTCTAGTAAGTGTTGCAATGCCTGAAACGGCGAGCAGTTTCTTGTCTTTTCCATCTAACATGAGGATTAGACACATAGGCGTAACGAGCGGGGGAGGTTATTGGGAATGTAATCTCTCCTATTGCTTAGAAGAAATTAAAAAAAAAATTGTAAGTAACAATTTAAAAGAAATAAAAATTTGAAGGATTTTACTTTTTCAAAGTTATTATTGTGGGATTACAGAAGTAAGGGTCATTAATGTCAAAAACATAACAAAGAAAGTGCAAACACAGTTATTTTAATGAATAAAAGGTACACTAAAATGACAAAACAAAACGTAATACTGTTTATTTACAATTAATTATATTATTATAGCGGCAGTAGTGGTATCTAGCGGCAACAATAAGATCGCAAATGTGAAAACAGTTTAGACGATTCTTAGAATCTAGAAGTAAAGTCTGGATGGGTCTAGAAAGTTCCCAATGCAATTAACTATAGTAAGTTATCGTGACCAATAAATAAGGTTACTTGTATTTAAAAGCTATTTCTTGATTGCCCTTCCAAAAATAACATTTATAATGAAAATAACATTTATAACTTTCAAAATAACATTTATAAAAAATTATAATCTATTTATTTAATTTGAAGCTACGTGATTATAGTATAATATGAAATATACCTATATTACGAGGCTTTTTTTTTGAAGGGAGTAATATGTTGGAGTGGTTGACTGGTGGGGGTTACCCCCCCTGAGTCAACTCAACGTTAATGATTAGACATGAGACAAATTAGACGTTTGCCAATGACATCTTGACATTGTAATCCTAGGTATTGAATTTGTTCTACTGGAGGACAGAAAGTTTCCGATGAAGGGTGATTTTAAATGTGATTTTAAGGGGTTATACTAAACCCTAAAAACACACCCCTTTGAAAATGTTAAGGGATTCCTAAAAATTTCTTTTTAAACATGATTAGCCTTATTGCTATTTAAGGAGATTCAATTTCATTGTTCATATTTAAAATTTATTTTTACAACATTATTAATATTTGCAATCCTAGTTTTTATATCTAAAATTATAATAATATTGCGTTTTGATAAAAATATTGCACAACAATATTTATTTTCATGGTAATCAGAATAACCTTTGTTGATTTTTCTAGATAACAATTATTTTTATAATTGCAAGGTATAGTGTAGTCGATTTTAAACGCACATTTTTATTAAAAGTATAAACACAAATCAAGATTATGGTAACGTGACTAATATAGGTTGCATTACTTTTTTTTCCTAAATTGTTATTGTACAATGGTTTATTGGCTTCCTTCCATCCCCTCCAATAATCTCCAAACCAACCATATCTTATGTAAGATGATTATGAATTCTTAGGAATAAAATTGAGATTAGATGTTGATCTTAGAGAGGTCATCATTTGATAAACCAAAAGAGAGCAATTCTACCAATATGATATATAAAAAAAAAACATAAACATTGCCAACACTTTTATTTTTAAAACATTTAATTTACTATATTTAATTATTAATATATATATATATATATATATATATATATATATATATATATATATATATATATATATATTTGTGCTTTATTGGAAAAAATGTGATACAGTACGTTTTATTCAACCATAAGGTATGATAAAGAATACATGATGCAATACATTAATACATCCCGTACGAAATAATACTTAAGTACTTGTTGGACAGCTTCTTTTTTCTATGGTTTCTTTAATAAATGGTTCGACCAGTGATTTCGCCCTAGTGATGTCGCTTTGAGGTGTTGTACAAGGCGAAATCTTTCATTCCAATAATTTGAATATTCAAAAAATTGGGAACTTTTAAGATCTACTGCCAATTCAACATATTTTCTCACAGAGTAAACAAAGTGTAAATTAGTTCATGTGATGATCGATGTTATGTTTGAATAAAAGAAAACTGGCTATAGGTAAATGGAAAAATCAAATCCATAATAATTAGAGTGCATTATAATATTTCACAATATATATTAAAATTATAATATTTAATTTTTTCTAAAATGTGGGAAGACTACTTGAGGATAAAACTTGATCCGTACTGTTTGAGCTGATTTCTTTTATCAGTATTGGTCTTGTTAAACATTTTCCTTTTTTTTCTTGACCTCACATTACCAAGTGTTTCGGGGCCTTCCTCTTGGCTCTCTTTTATCAACACTTGTTTTGAACGTGTTTTTGATCATTCTTTCCTCTTGCTTTCTTAGGACATGACTACATCACCTAAGCTATTGTCTTCGACTTATGATCGGCCGGTTTTCCCCCAGGTTATTTGTTATTGTGCTATTACTGACCTTACACCCTGGTTTTCCTTCTCTTCTCTTCTGGTACCTCCTAGCTAGAATTTGGCCTTTACGTCTTGAGGTAACGACCCAGCATTCACTGACACAGATAAATTTTAAAACTTTCTTGCCCGAGAAGCTAGTCTTAAGTGAATGAAAGCATTCTCTGAAAGAATGTGGCCAATTTCATTCTTACTCTGATTTTCCTGTCGATCCCAGTTTTCGTCAAAAAGGGCCCGAAGATATTTGGGATAGCTAACATATATATTCCAGCTCCATTCCCTTCATCTAAATTTTCGGTCTTCGCTTTCTTCACATTTTCTTATTCTGATTGTTTTTTTTTTTCAGGGGTTATTCTCTAAGTTTAGTTGTTGTAATTTTGGCTATAGGATTCTAATGATTATTCCTGAATATGACTTTACTAACCACTTGAGCTAGAAGTGTAAGGAAAACTAGCCATAGCATTCTTTAAAACAGCCTTTAAGATCTCATTTTCGCCATAGCTCTCTTCCAAATCTTTTTATTTTACTTTTTTTTCTCTATAAGTCTACTGTGACCCTCATATTTTATCATTTTTTAAATACAAGTATATCCCCTGCTTTTCGATTCTTTATTTTAACGGAACTCTATGCTTGTGGTTTCTAAGGGATGAAGAAGAGATATCAACGTCAGAGGTCCAATTAAAAAAACAACTGTCTAATACTCACATTAAATATTATAAAAAAAAAGAAAAGAATGTAGTTGCTGTGTCTTATATTCATGAAAAAAATCCATAAAAGTTTTTTAAAGTTAGACTTAAAATTCTAAATTAAACAAAAATTCTAGAAACCGACTCCAGTCTACAAATTTTAATAAAAGCTTGAAGAGTCATAGTAAATAACTAATTTAATTTGTATTATGCTTACATATTTCTGTGGCACCTGTGCATAGTGGGCTGAGTCGAATTTTGTGAATTTCAAGCTATCTACTTAGAATCGTAATTTTTTCTCTTTCTTGTGTCTAACACGCTAAGTGTTCCGTCCATTGCAATGAAGGATATTCCTTTGTGAATCGTGGGCTGATACTCCAATCTTGAACTTAAAATAAGTTAAGAAAAATTACGATTCTAAGTAGATAGCTTGAAATTCACAAAATTCGACTTAGCCCACTATGCACAGGTGCCACAGATTTATGCTACACATACGAATAAGAGGTGCTTGTTATTAAGTTAGGCTCTACTGATTCATCCAAGCAAAAAAATAATAAATACAAGAGATTTCTACAATAGAAACAGTACCAGTAGCAGTGGACCTAAGATTTTTTAAACAGTTAAAAACCCTTCGTTATGATATTTATTAAAATGGGGGGGGGGCTGAGCCTGTAATATGTTAGACACACAGTAAATCCCCTATCTTAATTATCAAAATTGGTTCAAATCTCGCTACTGGCAAGACTTTTATTTAGTCTGTTAGCAGCTGGAGATGGATCATCTAGGACCCTCCTGGGGCTCACCCAGCCTCAATAATTGGGTACCCAAAATAAGGTGGAAAATCTGGCGGTTGAACGAGATCTAGGTCATATCACCTCCATGCACAACCGTTGTCCTTGAAACAGTACAGTCTCTACCATGTACTGAACCCCAAGACCCGTTCACGGATTGTATTGGTACAGGTTTTTAGTTTCCATGAAGTGACGTTAAAGAAATAAACAAAGAAACACGAGAATTATTGCATTTTATCACTGAAATTCGAATGTCACTCGATTCGACTAATTTATTAAAACGTTACATAAAAACAATAGGACCAGGAAATATAACACACAATGATATAATGATGTATCTTCCTAAATATATTTGTATATTGATAGATTGGAACTACTCACCGTATCTAAGATTTCCTAAGGATCAGAGCCCGCAACAGTTCAGGACCCAGGCCAACTGATAGAGCCTGAGACCTCGCCGCGGTTTTTATGCCCCCTCCAACGCGGCAATTCCAGATGAGGAAAAACCCCGAGGAATTGTAATTTCTCCGAAAGTACGGTTTATTATTATGATATTACTATTGACGTTAAGCTCATAAAGCGTTTGATTGAGCTTTAATTTTATAAAATAATTGTAAATACAATGAAAAATTTCGTCCATCTCCCATAAGTTTTCTCCAAAACTACGTTGCTGGTTTTTAGACTTAGCGCCAGGATCACTACTCACTTTGTTAAGCAATTTTTATTTAATTTTTTTTAGTTGTAAAATATATTAAACTGTGCCATTACAACCAATGAAGGGTCTTGGATTCAGTACGTGGTAGAGACTGTAGAGTTTCATGTACAGCAGTTGTGTAGGGAGGTGATTTGTTATAGATCACGCTCAACCCCCAGGTTTTTAATTAACGCACTATATAGAGGCTGTGTGAGCCTTATGATGATCTCCAAATCCCACAGGATCCATCCCCGGCTGTTGACAGATAAATAAATTATCTTCCACAGTCGGTGCGATAATAAAAATAAAAATTGGTCGTACAAAATTGAATTTTACTGAAGAAATTGAGAAAGAAAGAGTGGAACAATGAATGTTTGTTTGTTCATTTAACGTCATTTTACGGTGCTGGGGAGTTGGGAGCTAAAAATTTTGACTATCCAGGTTTAATTGGGAAAGGGAATTTGAACTAGTAACAGGCATCATACAGGCTCGGGACTTCCGTTCAACTTCCCTTCCGGAGGACGGCATAACCAAGGATTTTTTACTCCCTTAAAAAAATCCTGGAGCCACCGAGCTACGAACCATCGATCTTGGGCTTACAAGGTTGTTATGCTAACCACTAGACCACAGGTTACTCCGAACAATGACTGTTGGCTTGCCTCTTTTCGGATAGAGGGTACCCCCTTAGTTAGTAATTAAAATGAATTTAATTGGTATTTGATTACATTTCCATAAACACATGTAATCTTACATGAACTACTGCAATCACGGGAATGATCCTTATTTCAGAGAATATATTTAAATTTTAAGAGTTTATGAAAAAAATGAATTTCAAATCATATATACCCGATAACAATCCTTTTATGACCAACTGTATTCCCCTTCAAACCCACTAGTTTCAAACCTAGCTACTTCCCCAATTCCTGATAAACCTCCGAGGCGTCTGAAAAGAAGGTGGCATCATGGCCTTGTAAGTTGGATTTATTATTTGAGTTTTACCAATCCGTAGTTTCTCTACTTGCCCTTATCTCATGCCATTATGAATCATTCAATTTATTTAATGGATACATGTTAGAGAAGAGTTGGTCGACTGTATCTTCTAATTCAAGGAAGAAATAGTTGGGGGTGCAGTCAATGAAAACATCAAAATAAGGATAACTTATTTATTATGTGCCGACGTTTCGGCCTACAATGTAGGCCATCTTCAGGGCGAATAAAACAACTTGCAGGTTAGGCCGCTCAGAGACAAGTCTCTGAGGACTTGTCTCTGAGCGGCCTAACCTGCAAGTTGTTTTATTCGCCCTGAAGATGGCCTACATTGTAGGCCGAAACGTCGGCACATAATAAATAAGTTATCCTTATTTTGATGTTTTCATTGACTGCACCCCCAACTATTTCTTCCTTGTATTTAATGGATATATTATTATAGTAAAGTTGTTAATTTCAATATATAAAAATAATTCTCTATTATTTTGATAGTTTAAAAAAAACCCTGTACCACTACAAAAGGGTCTGGGGTTCAGTACAAGGTAGAGACTATACTGTTTCACGGACAACGGTTCTGTAGGGAGGTGATTTGTCCTAGATCACACTCAACTTTTTGATAGTTAACAAGCAAATATTTCTTGAAAAAATAAAATTAAGCCTGCATGCTGACTTCATGTTATTGTTCTGATGTATTCCCAGGCTTTTCCAGTTAAAGTTGTTTTGTGTGTCTTATCTTCACTTCCGTTGTCGAGTTTCACAAGCATTGTCTATAGTATTAATGAACTTGGTATTTATATCATCACTATGTTTCATTTTATAGATCTCTTATATGTGAATTTAGGGAGCGGGGTAGCTCAGTGGGTAGAATGCTGAATTGCTATTTTAAAGACATCGGGTTCAAATCCGGCCTCAGTAGATACATTATTTAATCTGCTAACAGCTATGGGTGAAATCATTGAGATCAACAGACCCTCCTGCTGCTCTCAATAACTTCTATAAACAGGGTGGGCTTAGTTGGGGAAAAATCTGGCGGTTGAGTGTAATCTTGGGCAAATCATTTGTCTGTACAGCCTTGTCCAAGACGACTGTCTCTATCATGTACTGAATCCAAGACCCTTCGTGGGTTGTAGAGGTACAGACTTTTTAAAAATTATTATTCAAGATACTAAAGTAGGAGTGTAAAATTATCTTATTTTTCTTTTTCTAAAAAAATGAAATTTTTGATAATAGACAGTTTGGAATTACAGACATGGAACATTTTATAGAAAATGCCTTTATCTAACTTAGTTTTCCTCTAGTAGTATTTAATAGTAGCCTTGGTGACTCCAGAATAAATTTTGTGCATTTCTCCAGCATATTATGGTAACCATAAACTTTAGCCTTTAGTTACATAACCAAAAATCGTCATGTAAATCGGTTATAATAAATTGTGTATTTCGGAAGTAATGTGTATATTCGGAAATTGATGGGGGGAGAGGGGCAGTCAATAAATTTTACACAAAATAATGCTTAAGTCATTTTCTGTAACTTTACCTCAAACGATTCCAAACAATTCTGAAGATATAACACAGGCCAACAAAAAAAACCTTTTTGAAAACTTTTTTAATTTTAATAGCTGATCTTGATAGATTTTTATGTGCTGAATCCAAATCTGCTCGTAGTTTTTATGTATCACCCTTAGTTTCCAAGCAAAATGTATTTTATTATATAGTCTAATACCCATTTACAGTATATAGGGAAATCAATGAAACACTGTAGAATCGTAAAAATGGTTTGTATTTACAGTAAAATACTTGGAATAGTAATTTTATGTGATGATACAAGGTTCACTTGTCAACTGGAATTGGTTTATATTTTCTTTCCCTTTTTTCCTTGAAGCTTCTTGTGTAGCTTTTCCTGCGATGAATAGCTTGCTGAACTTCCCGGTGAAGTGACCAACAGTAATCCCCCATCATGTTGGTATTCCAGCGGCCCTGGTAACGTTTTTCCATCACTTTAACGTCCTGGTGAAAACGCTCACCTTGCTCCTCACTAACATCTCCTAAATTTTCCGGGAAGTAATCGAGGTGGCTGCTCAAAAAGTGAACTTTCAGGCTCATCAAACATCCTAACTGTTCAAATTTTTTTAACATGTTAGCAACAATAGCCTTATATTCTGGGTCTTTTTCATTTCCCAAAAACTTGGTGACAACTTGCTTGAATGAAACCCATGCTTCCTTTTCATTTGAGGTCATTGTGGATTCAAAGTTAACGTCAAACATCATTTTTCTAATATCAGGCCCGGTAAAGACGCCTTCTTTCAGTTTAGCTTCTGAAAGGTGTGGAAACTTCTGACAGAGATATTTGAAACAAAGCCCATCTTTAGGCAAAGCCTTTACAAACTGTTTCATGAGACCTAACTTAATATGTAGTGGTGGTAGGAGCACGTTTATTGGATCTACAAGGTTTTTGCGTAAAATGTTCTTCTCGCCAGGCTTTAAAGACTCCCTAGCAGGCCAGTTCTTTCTGCACCAATGTTGATTCCGAGCTCTACTGTCCCATTCACACAAGAAACATGGAAATTTGGTAAAACCCCCTTGCTGACCAAGGAGCATGCACGTAACTTTCAAATCACCACATATCATCCAACCGTGTGCAGAATAACCTATTTTATTTAACACTATTTCTAGATTTTCGTAACTCTCTTTCATATGTACAGAATGACCGACAGGTACAGAGGCATACATGTTACCGTTGTGTGCTAAAACTGCCTTCAAACTATTTTTGGATGAATCAATAAACAACCTCCAATCTTCTGTTTTGTATTCAATTCCAAACTCATTCATTAAACCATGAATGTCTGAGCAGTACACCAAATCACCCTCTTGTTCAAAATACTTCGAAAATTGTTGTTCTCTCTTCCTATACACATGAATGCTGGTTCCAGCCGCCAGCAAGTTCTTTTCTTTTAGCCTAGAGCCAAGCAGTTCAGCTTTTTCTTTTGTTAAGCCCAGATCCCTAACTAAGTCATTAAGCTCGACCTGAGTGAACAATTTAGGCTCTACATTTTCTGTAACACATTGGAATTCTTCATCGTGTTCATCTAACTCCGACTGTACATCAGAAAATACTTCTGTTTCAATAGAATTTAAGTCCTCTGGTGGTTCCGGGATTGGCAAATCTACACCGTGCCCTACTGGTCGGATGGCGGACGGAAGGTTAGGGTAGCTTATTACCTTCTTGTTCTTAGAGTTATGACCAGTAATATCTACACTGCAAAAGTAACAGTCATCGGAATGATTTTTTGGTTCCCTCCATATCATGGGAACAGCAAATTTAAAGTGTTTTTTCTCTTTTTTTGACCATTTCCTGAGGTCTTCAACACATACATAACATACCTTATGCGGTGCCCAAGGTTTATCCTGGTCTCCAAGTTTGGTTCCAAAGTATGCTAGATAAACCTTTTTCACAAAGTCTGTAATGTTTCTTTGGTGCTTTTTAATAACAAACTCACCACAAATATAACAAAAACTGTCAGCAGAGTTTTTACAGCCGCGATGAGACATTGCACTGAGCACATGTACAGGAAACGTAAAAGTGAGGTTATGTTGAAAATAAACAAAACATCAGCTGTTTAGCATGTGTTTCAGCAGTGCTGCCAACATCATCTTTGTTCATTAGACCTATTTTTTCATGTTATCTTAACTATGAAAAAGCTGTTAAATTCTGAAAATATTTCTTTATTTCATGAATTTAACTATAAAATGTGAATAAATGGTGGGTGATACAACTTTTTAAGCATCATATTTGGATTCAGCAACCTAAACAACATAAGAATAAGGTATTTTCATTAAAAAAGTTTTTTCATCGTTGGCCTGTGTAATCAGTCAACTATTTCCGATTCACGAAATTAAGTGGTTACAACTACCAATCCTTAAATAAGTCTGTAGTTGAGAAAGAAATAATATAGATCTCGCGGTATACGAGGGGTTGTTCTTTGTTTTGTTTTATTACCACGATGCGAAACACAGAGGAAGGGACATTGAAGTTATCTATTTTTATTTATTGATTTGTTGAAGCTATTTTTCCAACTTCCAATCTTCGATTAAAAAAATTCTTATCAACATGCCATTACGCGATATTACATGGCATGTTATTATGCGAGATAAAATATAGAGGTTAGGTCTGGATGGGTCGGAAAATGCAAATTTTTTTGTACATTGAAAGTAAAAGTAATAATAATTCATAATAGTCCTTGAAGAGGCACATTTGACGGCCTGCCATAAGCAAAGTATACAATTATTGTAGCGAAGACAATTAATAATAAGGGGTCATAAATAATTATAGCAGAAGAAACGAAATCAGATATTTTTCTCAATATGAAAAAACGTCAATTATGGCAACAAAATGTTTCTTCAGTCCTTTCAAGGGTAGTAAATTTATTGCAATAAAATTGGACATTAGGCCTTAAAAAGGCCTACTTTAGGAAATATTACTTTTTATTGTATATTATTTTTCTACAATAATATAAACCTACAATACATTCCTATTTTATATTTGTATTAAAAAAGATAATAGAAATAATGTTGAGGAGTAAAAATAATTTGTTTTTGTTTGTTTTCACTATACGAAAATTTTCAGTTATTAATAAACCATAACGAATTCTCAATTATAAACGAGTTATTTCCATAAAGTATAACATATTTATTTAATTTCTTTTAGCACCAATGATTTATCGATTAAAAGGAATTTTGCAGTGGAACGTAATGACGGAACTATCATAACTATACTGCAATGAAATTGATCTTGTGCAAGCTGTAATAGTAACTGTCTAACAATGATAAATAATGAGCTCTTAAAGCGTTATTTTTGGGGTAGGTGAGTTCAAGCGTAAGCAAGATAACTGGTTCTCGGAAGCTCGAGCCTGAGATCCCACTGACGTCATCAAACTAGTTCCGTCGATGAGAGGTAGCTACAGACCGCGATATTACCTCAAGTTCTTCGAATCTTCAATTTAAGTAGATTAACCTATTTTAATGATATGAGGTTAAGCATCTGGTTGTTATTTACCGTTCATTTAAAATAATCAAATCTTATGTGTAAGCAAGGCCAGGAAGATCAGTAAGGTCTAGTGGTTGGTCTAGTGGTTAGCGTTACAAACTACTAAACCCAAGATCGTGGGTTCTTAGCCCGGCAGGTGACCCTAGGATTTTTTTAAGGGAGTAAAAAATCCTTAGTTTCGCCTTCTTCGGAGGGGACGTTAAACGGGGGTCCCGAGCCTATACGATCCTAATTAAACCTGGATAGGCAAAATTTAGAGCTCCCCACTGTAGCATCGTCCGATTAGCCATAGCCGCATAAAGTGACGTTAAATGAACAAACAAAAAGGAAGGTCAGTAGCCGTTCATGAAGGGTCAACTCAAAATGTAATTTATTAATTAATATATATATATGTCTCATTCTTATTTGCTTATAATGCATTAATGAATTAAGTAATTATTCCGCAAGTTGTTGCTTCGAGATGAGTCACAAGTTTAACTCTTCATTTGGTTTTCTTATAAAATTTTCCAAAAATGCAATTATCATGAGAATTATTATGGAAAAGAGAATATAATTATGAGAAATGTCTATACTTCGGTAATAATTTCATCTAGAAATGACTGTTTCAACAAACATATATCATCTACATTTAAAGATAAACGATAAAATAAAAATAGAAAAGAGAAAATAAAAATATTTAAAAATCATAACAGTTTACCAATAATTATAAAAAATTATATCATCTATAGTTCGAAATATTAGTTGAAGCTTTTATTCTTGATGAAACGATTACCGACACCTTCTCATTACCCATAATTATGTTCTCGTTCCTATTTTAAAGCTCGCGATAACTTGTATTTTTGGAAAAATATTAAAAATGAAACGAATAAACAGTTAATACATTTTGTTACTCAACTCGAAGCAACAACCTATGGAACAGAGATACCAATAGTTCTGTGAAAAAAAAAAATGTACCACAATAACCAATGAAGGGTCTTGAGTTTAGTGATTTGTCCGAGATAACTCTCAAGCGTCAGAATTTCCTCCCAATCGAGGGTACTAACATTATGAAGTTTGGGTAAGTACTAGGAGGATATACGCACTAGTAATCCCGTAGGGTTCTTTAAGGGCTTCTAGCAGAATAAATATTTTATCTTCCATTGCCGAATTTGAAACCGGACCCTTCAACTCAAAAATTCAGTGATCTACACGAGCTACAATTCAAGTATTACATAAATGTTTAAACTTTGTATTTATTAAAATGCTTTTACCTTATTTATGGGAGCGGAGTGGCTCAATGGTAGAGCACTGAGTTGCCATTCCGGAAATCCTGGTTCAAATCCCGCTGCATGCAAGACTGTTATTTAGCCTGTTTGCAGCCGGAGATGGATCATATGGGACTTAGGAACCTCCTGGGGCTCACCCAGCCTCTATAAAATATTTTAAAAATAGGGTACCCAAAATAAGGGGGGAAAATCTGGCGGTTGAGCGAGATCTAGGACAAGTCACCTCCTAGCAGAACCTTTGTCCATTGAAAAGTACAGTCCCTACCATGTACTGAACCCCAGACCCGTTCACGGGTTGTAGAGGTACAGGTTTTTTTTTACCTTATTTATAAAATGGGTTTTCATAAACTTATTAAATTTTCACATATGCCATTCTTTGGCTTCTTACACGAAATGTGAAGGGCACACAATTGCAGAACCTGAAGAAGTGCATCTTCCTGAGAATATTTAATATTTTTGAATTCTTTATAGTTATTTTAAAAAATGGATAATTATAGGCTTTTAAATGAAATATGTGGTAGCTTAATAGCAGTAATAAAAATGTAAGGTTCGCGTTAAGCAATTTATTTTTTTCTAATGTTCGAATGAAATATTTTAGAGTTTTTCTTTGCTCCTCGACTCTGTTTTTGATAATTTCTGAGCCAGTACCGATAGTGTGTAGAATGGGCTTGAACTGTATCCAATAATAATATCTATATCCTCAATTAAACTTCAATTGATAAATAACCATATCTTAAGGTTATAAAGTTGGATAGGTGGAATGTCTAGTTTTGCCGTTTTTTCTGTTTAATCGTTGGAAGTTTAACTTTAGTTGATGTTCATAATAGATTTCGATTGAAAAAATATTTTTTATCAGACTTATGAAACAGATGTAACATTCCAACCGTAGGTTTTAGAACAGATCTGATACCATATCCGATTGTTTAATCATGCACAACTTAAATTTGCCATTTTTCTTTTCTCATTCCTCCTCGATCATTTACTTTATAATATTTTCGATCCTAATTTTTAAAGTGTACGTAGAAAATAATAACATTTGAGTATAAAGGCTTACCTTACGCTAGAATGTCAATATCTATGTTAAAAATGCGTGTTTGACTCTGTTTCGATTTTAGCAAGTTACCAAGGGGCGACCTCTAAGAGTTCCATGTAATTCTTCATCGAGGAGTTTCCTTGGAATTTATTTTGCGTCAATCCTGGGCAACTGGTTCGCCCATCGAAGCCTACTAAGCTTTATTATTTTAACAACATCTGGTTCCTTGGTTAGATATAGTCGAAGAACTGAAAATGTCACTTTAATCGAAACTTAAAACGACTAAAAATCAGTGCCCGAAATTTTTTCTTTGGTAATCATAGTTAGTATTTTTTTTTTGTTTTGATCTGTAATATTGGACGTGATAATTTAGTAATACTCACATGCTGATTTTTATTTGATTCAGGGTTATTTTTTGAAGCACCGTTTTATAGTTCATTAGGTGTACGTGGAAGTCTTATGTTATCCCGTTGTTAATCAAATTACCGTAGCTAGAAATAGTTCCTCAAACACTTGTCTTCTGGTGAATTTAAAATAAAAACAACTATGAGAACGAAAACTGTTTACCCCATCAATTGATTGGGAAAGGTATAAAGTTTTAATCTCGAATATTTATCAGATATTACACCAAACGTCTAAAATGTCCTGTTTGCCAAATTCTTCTTCTTATTCTTAGCCTTCTTCTTGTGCTATTCCTAGCGTCGAAGAGTAAGTCTTTAGTCTCCTATCTCCTATCCCTATCTTTAGTTCTTTCAAACTGTTCTTCATATTCGTAAATTTCTAAGGCAATCCGCAATTCTTGTCTTCTCAACCGCTCTCCTCAGAAACTTTCTGCTGGAGTAATGAGGCTGGCTTGCTTATTTAGTATTGCCCAGCATTTGCTTCCATATGTAAGTCTCGGGAGATAAACAGACTAATACATACATATTTCAGTCTACTTGTCGTTGGCCTATTATACAATTACAGACGTTTCCCTAAACTTTAGGTTATAAAAACCGTAAAAAAGAATATATTATTGAACTTGGAATATCCAAGCTTTGAAGCGTGAAAACACATAGTTCTTTTTCCTGGTAGTGAGCCTAGGTAGGAGATAATCAAAGTAATTTTCAAAGAGACGCTAATGAGATTTGTTCATATTTGAGGAAACTACGTACGTCATCAATCTCGAAAGAAAAATTGCATAGATTTCTTTTTATTCTTCTTTTTGTGTTTTACGCTTTGCTCAAGGCTTCAAGGCTGATGCCGATTCAAAAGAAAGGGGCAATGTAGACCACTCAGAGCCTTAAGCAGTAGACAAAATAAATAAGTGACTTATAATTTACAGTGGGATTCATAATTAATATTGCAGATTGTCCGGGGGACTCCTATCGGTAAAAACACAAAATACATATTGGAATTTTAAAACAGACAAACACAGTTTATGTGATTTAGAGAGATTTTATTTAACTGTCTGGTAATATAGGTAAAAACACAAAATACATATTGGAATTATAAAACAGACAAACACAGTTTATGTGATTTAGAGAAGTTTCATTTAACTGTCTGGTAATATAGATAAACTAATCTGTATGGTAATTACATAAACTAGTGTGTACTTTCACATAAACTAATCTGTATGTTTTATAGTTTATTAATCGTCCAAGTTGTTTAATATTCAGAACTCAAAACATTTCTAGATTTATGTTAGAGAACGTAGAAAGCGTCTTCGTCGCTGTTTGGTATATTTGCCCTGAAGATGGCTTACATTGTAGGCCGAAACGTCGGCACACAATAAATAAGTTACACTTATTGAGGTATTTTTTTTTACTGCACCCCCAACTATTTCTTTCTTATATTTCTAGATTTACTTTTTTTTCTTATTTCCTAATTGTTTGATGCTTAAAAAACTTTTCTAGTATAAAAAAAAGAACAAAAAATTAAAAAACTTTTACCACTACAACCCATAGAGGGTTCAGTACATGGTAGAGACTGTATCGTTTCTTGGATTGGAGGATCCAGTACAAATAAATTGTTGTAATTTAATTAATGTTTACAAATTTATCTTCTGAATTAAAACAAATCATTAAAATTGGTAATTGAAAAATTGTTAGCTGAAGACATGATTTTAAGAGGAAATTGAAAACAGCATAAATCGAGTCTATTAGGCTTAAGAAATTTTTAATTGTTCCGGGGTTTCTTTATTTCTCTTCAAACTGCAAATCCCTGTCCTAAGAAGCAAACCTCATTACCGTATCAATGTTTTCTCTGGTAAGAAGACTATTCTCAGTTTTTCGATGTTTTCTATCATTAGTACATAGTGTTTTCGCAAACTTTACCAACATATAGCTACTTACATCCCTTCTTTGAAACGGAATTTATTACATGTGCCATCAAATATCATATGTGATTTTTGCTCGAGCTGAAGAGAGGTCTTGTTTAAAATTTATCATTTGGCATTTCGTATGTATATAGCGCGATAATGAGCATACGTGTCAACTGAATTTGGTACGAATATTTATATAAATTTTGAAAGTTTAGAAAAATGACGTATTTTTTATCAGTTCCAAGATGGCGGCCATTTATCTGCCCGTAAAGAGGTCTAAATTGAAATGAAAGGTCGAAATCTTGAGCATCAAATTTGGCTAATTATCCCTTGAAGCTTATACGACGCTTACATTCAGGAAGTTTTTTTTTTAAATTTCAATGAAAGATAACTGTGGTTTTAACTGTATTGTATTAACAAAAACAGGCTAGTTTGGAGGTCACCTGTGGTCTAGTGGTTACCGTAACAAACTACTAAAGCCAAGATCGCGGGTTCGTAGCCCGGCAGGTGGCCCTAGGGTTTTTTTAAGGGAGTAAAAAATCCTTAGTTACGCCGTCCTTCGGAAGGGAGGTTAAACGGGGGTCCCGAGCCTGTACGATGTCAGGTACTCGTTAAAAACCCTGTCCTAATTAAACCTGAATAGGCAAAATTTAGGGATCCCACTGTAGCATCGTCCGATTATCCTTAGCAGCATAAAGTGACGTTAAATGGACAAACAACAAACAGGCTAGTTTGGCCATTTTTACCATACTTATTGTTAAAATACTAATCTGATAATACCAAAATAGCAATAGAATAAAATTGAGGCCTAAAAAGCATCCAAATTTTCACTTTTCTTACGTATAAAAATTTTCTTGGAAATGCCCACAATTGTCACTCAAATAAATTCATATAAAAGCTTATATCAGGTACTCCCGAAACCCACCAAATCAAATTTTTTTTTAAATTATCAAACAGAATTAAAGAGAACGAACTCTGGAGTTCTGATGCCCTTCGATACAATTTGAAAGGGCGGTTATTTTCGGAGAAAATACAACTAAAAATTGATCAATTGTATATTGTTAGTTGGTAGATCAATAGTATATTGGGTTTTCGTAAATTTGATAACTCTACTCTACTAAAAATTTGACAGACATTTAATTGTAATTATAAGGGAACGGTATGAATTGAGAAGAAAGAGCTTCATGATTTTTTCTGTCGGAGGATCGCATCGATTTTATACGTCAAATACGTGGATTAGATTTAAATGTAAAATAATGTCTACACTACATGAAGTATTTTAATGTATTTTATTGTGTGGATATTATAAACATAAAAATAAAATAAAATATTTCTTTATGTACGAATTTATTTTCACACAGGTTAATTTTTTGCGATAACCCCTTAGATACACACTTAAATTATATGGTATAAAATATTCTAATAATGGGCATGAAATGCTTAAGGCAACTAAAGTATTTAAGTTGATAAGGAATAAAACTTTATCCGTCTTAATAGATTTTATAAATACCTTTCCAAATACCTCATTTTATGTAACCAATGTTTTAGAAGATATAATAGGTATAGTACGTAACCTATCCTTACATAGCTACCCTAAGATAGATATACGCTATCGCGGACTCTTTTGTAGATCTATAAAAGAGGAATATTTCACTGTGTATTATTTTGTTATATCTCAAAGGGGTTAAGCAGAGTCTCTGATGAAAGATCCAACGTGCCTATACTTTTTCCAACATTTTCGAGTCATCGTTATATTGCCATGAACACGACAAAATTATGTATCAGAACCTTTCTCCTGAATCACTCTATTTGTGAAAATCCGTGCAGTAGTTATTGAGTTTACCGCGAACAGACAGACAGACACAGCAGAGGACTTTGTTTTATAATTTGTTTAAAAATGATGGAAGTCAATGTAAATATTGGTACTAGTACATTTAAGGGCCTGCTGGTATTAGCGCGCTCTGGTGACGCGTCTCCTAACCATCTCCTACTGTTATAGTAACCTTTCTTTGTTTTGTTTTTTTCATTTTTCAATGTTTTTATTTTAAACATTTTTTGCCCGGGCAAATCTTTTCTCTTTAAAATAAAAACATTGAAAAATGAAAAAAATAATCATATTTTAGTTAAACATTGTTATTTAATGAATACTCCTTGTAATATATGTTTTATTATTTATAGTTTAATTTTGTCTACATGTTCCTCATTTATTTCATTTCCTATAATCTGTTGTATCATTATGAAAGGCAATGCCTATTTCAAATTGATACATAACCTGACAAGGTCCAAATAGTTGAGGTAAGTGACACCTGAGCGTGCTGATGCCAGCAGGCCCTTAAATGTACTAGTACCCAATAGGTACTATGACCGAATATTGCAAATGTTACTAAGTTTTCTTAATTATATTTTCTGGTCATTAAATTTGAATAAGTGGATGATTTTCTTTCAATGGTATAGTTATTATTGGCCTAAATCTCACATTTATTATCTATTTTTAGCCTACCAAGGCTTGGCTCATAAATAATAACAAATTTATCTGGTTGCATAAAGTAAACAATTATAATTATCCCAATAGTCCTGATAAACGGGTAATCTTAAAAGCTAATCTATAAAATGGCGCATTAAAATAAAGTGTACGTTGGTAAAAACATGTTTTTAGTATGAAAGACAACTAGCATTAATTAAACGACTGATATCAGTGAAGTATAAAATTCCGAAAATATCTCCGTTCAAATTGGCTTTATCAGATATGGCATCAGTGCTGACAAATTATTAAATAAAAGTTTAATGAGTGCTTTATCAAGTTAAAAGAATAATGTTATTATAATTTATTTTATTTTTATATGATATAATATTTTTATATGACATAATTTCAAATAAAATATTTGAAAGAATAATGGTTTAATGAAGTATCAACTGTAAGAAGAAATTTGAATTATACATATTATGTATAATTCCAGATGTTCATTTGGATGATAATTAAATGGTCTACAAAGGCAAATTAAAATAAATAAAAACATTAGTTTTATTTTTTAGCATAAATAGATTCAGTTGAGCATAGTAACCTAAGCAGTAAGAAATGGTATGTGACATTATAATACACTAGATATTTCAATTATATGTAAAATTTGTCTGATTTTTTATTTTATTTTTGTGTTACATTTTCTGATGCCCTACCAAAACATATCTGTCAGTTATTTATTTTCAAGATATTATGTAAATATTGTTTTATTCTAATGTAGTCCATTGGCCAGATATATATTTATTTAATTTTATTCATCTCTGTTATTCTGAAGTGACTTGGTCCCAGAATAAAATTATTTTTCTATTCTATTCTATTCTAAAATAGATAATATAAGTTTAAAATCCAATCAGTATCTGAATAAACCTCGAGTTGAACATAAACTTTAAGCAAAGTTATAGGGAATGTTGACAATAATACAAATGTCTTTTTGGAAGTCAATTAAATACTTTTAGGAAATATAAACGTTTTTAAAAACAGTAACTAGTTCATATAAACGTAATTAATAATTTTCTTAATGCTAATAACAAGGCAATGCTCTAACAGTGCCCTTCATTAATATAGCACCACTGAGGTAGGATCTGGTCAACTTGAACTCCTCTCTTGATCAGCCTATTCCGAGTTTCCATCAAGCGGTAAGTAGCCTCATCTGAACCACTACTAGGATTTGACCACAATCTCTCAGCCATTGCCGCAGCACGTGGCCAAAGGCGAGTTTCCAAATTATTTGTGTCTACTAATTCAGACCAAAGCGCCACTTCACCACCTAGAACTGAAAAGCGAAATTTTTTTATTAGTATTTTTAGGTGTGTTGGTAATGTTTACCATACAACACACTTACAATTTATTTTATTCTAAAATAGATTGGTTTGGGCACATCATGAGGATGAGCACAGAGAGAACGGCCAGGATAACATATGAGATGAGAGTAGACGGAAGAAGACCAAGAGGAAGACCACGGATCACCTGGGAAGAATGCGTGCGGGAGGCATTCAGGAAGTGAGGGCTGGACTGAAGCAGGAGAAGAGAATTGGTTTAGGAAAGAGAGACCTGGGTCAAGCTCTATAGAGGGCATCCCTACACTGCGTAGCGGTAGAAAGGGAAGGATTATGATGATGATGACTAAAATAGATCCTATTTTATATTGTATATATATTTTTACTTGTATATACATTCTACGCAGATGTCAATGATAAGTAACAACATTACCTAGTTGCCAGAATGTAATCAGTCACTTGTCCTCTAGGCCGGAGGAGCAATATTAACATGACATCCAAACTATATACTGCATTGTTCTAGAATGAACTACACACACGCCTACAAAAAATCAACCAATGAAATGAATGAAAATCAACAACAATAAATACTCTGGGAATTCCTTCCCTAGAAGGCCATGAGAGAGCAATCATAAAGGGTTCATTGGTGATAGGAGCAAGAAGCTCAACCAAAGGCTTATTGAGGCCTGTAAATAATTTATATCCTGTTCAAAGTGCCTGCAATGACAAAAATCAAAATCTCTTTGATGAATGAATGAAAAGATGTATTTTCAAGCATTTTGATAAGTTAGTGGTGTCCAACAACCCATGAAATAAGTTACCATCTAATCCATGTTCAACAGAAGATGACGTGAATCTCCTATTAAGGGGAAATAGCTAAGACAATGTCAAATTATAAATGATGATTTGCATTTGGAACTTCTTATGAACAGTAGTATAGCTATGCTTCCTCTCTCCAATAATCAATAATGAGTGGAAGAAAGTGGTCCGGGTAGAGGTCAATGAATATCTCTTAGAATTGGAGAAAACTTTATTAAGCAGCCAACGTTTCAACCTACTTTGTAGGTCTTCTTCAGGGCTATATGCAAAATACAGACAATTAAGAATAAAAAAGTTACAAATATATTTAAACATAGTAAATATAAATAAACAAAAGTATGGTGAATACATGCAATTGAAAATAAAAATTGCACAGCAAGGTAAATATAAAGATTAAAATGTATGAGGTATAGTATAAACAACTAAGTGCCAGGAAGGTAGTAAAATACATAATAAAAAATAAGAATAATAATAATAATAAAATAGAAAGTGTTGAAAAATGAAAAAATAAGGTAATAACGATAAAAAATAAAAAATGAATATTAAAATGGGTAAATGTAAAGAATGATACAAATGATATGGGTAAATGTAGAAAATGATAAGAAATACAGTAAGAAATAAAAATTGTAAAATTAAAAAAAAAAAAAGGGGATGTGACCCCCTTCCTAGTGACCCCCCCCCCTCCCCTGCGTCAATATTTCACCCGTCAACACGTATTTATACCCACCTGTTTACTCGTTCATCTCCTTTCATTCATACCAACCCCCTCCCTTCTTTCTCAATCAATTCATCAGTTCATTTACCACACACACATATATATATATATATATATATATATATATATGTTGATATTCAATTATTTTATAACAGACTCCTACACTGTGTATCTTTGATTTTACCTAACTTTCCCTATATTTATATTTGACTTTCATCCACTGTAACGGCCATTTTATTCTGGGAAATTTTTTTATACTTATCCGGCAGTGTGAGTAATCCCGCTTCCAACCCCTCTACTACTTCGACCTTAAACAGAATGTGTTTTAAGCTAATTTAGGACCTACCAAGCCCCCAGCTCTCTCCATAGGTAATGTATCTTTTCACTATTTACTCATCCTCCCTCCCACCTCCATTTTATTTTCTTTCCCTCATAACCATACACATTACAATATACATAATACCATTATTCTCACTACTTCCATGCTCACTATTTCTGTAAGGCGTTTATTTATTTATTTCCCACTTTTACGACATTCATCTGGGTTCAACTTCACTCACTATTTTTATTTTTAATTATATCTTTACTCATCCAAATATCTTTGCCTTTTTACATGTATTTTAGTCCATTATAGCCTAATTGTATTTTTATAACTTTATTATTACTTACTTTATTAATTACATACTGTATTTTCTTTGATGTAATTAATACTCTTAACATTTATGTAAGGTCTCTTTTTACTTATCAATAATAATACTGTATTTTCTATAATTTTTTTCTGGATTTTTTATAATTTTACAATTTTTATTTCTTACTGTATTTCTTATCATTTTCTACATTTGCCCATATCATTTTTATCATTTTTTACATTTACCCATTTTAATATTAAATTTTTATTTTTTATCGTTATTACCTTTTTTTTTTAATTTTTCAACACTTTCTGTTTTATTATTATTTTATTCGTTATTATGTATTATACTACTTTCCTGGCACTTTGTTGTTTATACTATGCCTCATACATTTTAACCTTTATATTAACCTTGCTGGGCAATTTTTATCATTTTTATTTTCTATTGCCTGTATTCACCATACTCTGTTTATCTTACCACCATCTTCTGTTTATTTATATTTACTATATTTAAATATATTTGCAACTTTTTTATTCTTAATTCTCTGTATTTTGCATATAGCCCTGAAGAAGCCCTACCAAGTAGGTTGAAAAGTTGGCTACTAATTACAGTTTTCTCCAATTCTAGGAGAAATTCATTGACCTCTACCCGGACCACTTTCTTCCTTATATATTATCAAGGTCAACAATTATCATTTAGTATCTATAATGAGGTTGTATTGGTGTATGAATAGAGGAAATAATGCAGGGCTTGTTGGTTGAGAGAAAAATAACTGACAGTTATCTACTCTGACTGTGAAGCTGGACATTGTGAGAATTGTCCCTCTTAAGAGACTTAGATGGGTTATAGAATTTGCTCGGAAGACCGAAAAAAGTAAAAATAATGTTGTGTCTAGTTTACCTATTGAGAATCACTATTACAATTACTGTTTTACATTTAACAAAATCAATGCTTGTAATTGTTTTTATTTTATCCATTAGTAACTGTCTAACATTTACCATTGGGAACTCTTGGAATTCGGTTTTCATAAACTGATTTCCAGGTGTGATATTGGCCTCCATCAAAACCATGATCTAGGTACCAAGTGTCTACAGAAGCATAAATCACTTCATAGCCCAAGTTAAGTAATTGATTAGGCTGTGGGTCATTCATACCAGTCCATGCTTCTATAATATACCTTAAAAAAAAAAATACAACCTCAATGTTTTAATATAAACTAATCATTTAATGTAATAAGAACAGCTTTGAATGCTTGGTTTGGTGTGGTAAATTGACAATATTGAATATTTACAGCAACAGTTATCTCAAGCCTACAGTTCATTATTATTTTAAATATATATGGTTTTCACGAGTAATTCAATATGCAGGAAATACAGAGATATTCCAATTTAGATCTAACATAAAGAAACTGTTTGTATTAATCAATATAAAAATGATAATTTAGGATCAGACATTTAAATACTTGTTGAACAGTTATTGCTTAAGATTTTAATTAATTTAAGTTTTAGTTCATAAATATTAACTGACATAAGTTTAACTTAAATAATTTGGGAGTTGTATTTAATATTTTGATTATCCTTAGAATCTAGCCTACCACACTTTTATAAAACTGTTGGCCAACAAGTAATATTTTAACCCCTTATTGAGAAAGTGGTCCTAAATTCTAAGACACACGTTATGTAATTAACAAGTTATCAGAAAATTTACATAATTTTTGTAAAATTTTATATGTACACAAATTTATAAATGCATGAATCCATCTGATTCTTCTTATTTTGAGGTTAATAAAATGCATACCTATCTTTGTCCAAATAAGTAGATATGTTGTTAGGATTTGTCAGGTCACTGGTCCATAGAATAATTTTAGTATTAGAATGTCCAATGGCATTGTCCCAAGCTTTTAGTGCTCTTTGGTGAAATTCTGCCCACAATGCTTTATAACCAGTATCATTTAATGGATATCCTTTAGTAAGCATATAGTCATTAACTTCTGATGACCTTGACCAGCAAGAATATGCTACCTGGGAGAATTATTTCTTTTATTAATCAATTAATTTTACTCTGATGGTGTTTATTGGGATGCCTTTATATGCAATTATTAGGCAAGAATCATAGATTGTTTAGACATTAAATAAATCAGGCAGAGTGAAAAGGTCAAGGTTCACCCTAAAATTAAATCAAATCTTACATGACTGAATTTAAACCAGCATACCTATGTAGTAAAACCGAAGTATGTCTATCTCATATCTTTTATTAATTTGAAACTGTTTAAAACCTGAGGGAAAAGAGTTATGAAATAATTTTTATCTTTAATTTAGTAAAAACATAGCACAATATATATCAGTCTAAGTGAGGTAATTTCAACTGATCATTGTAGGTATTGAGAACATCATCATAGGTATCGAGAGTTTTCTTAGTCGATTCGCAAGCTGCCATTATAGCCCTCTCCAATAACTCTCCGACCGATTGTGAGATCACAAGATTCTGTCAGATAGTTTTATTGAGTATGATTGCTAAAGGTTGGGAGCTTACTCTGCAGTGGATACCAAGTCACATAGGGGTAGAGGGAAGTGAACAGGCAGAACAACTTGTCAAGCAAGTTGCATAACTACCTCATCCTGTTAACTCCCACTTCACTAACCTCAGCCAAGAATAAGATTGAAAAAATAATTGGAAGGTATACTAGAACCAACTATATAACCCTAGCAGAGGGAAAAAATGAGAGTGCCTTCCACATGAGCAGCTCCCCCGAGATCTTCCAATAGGCGAAGCTTTTGTGAAGTTCAGATTTGTTGCAGATCATGGTTGCCTCCAGGTACATCTTTACAGAATGGGTATCACAGAATCTGATATTTGTCTCATATATCTTTCTGGTGTAATGGACGGTGCACACTTATGACTTTGCAGTGGTCTTAAGGATATTGCGAACAAAGATGAGGATCCATGCCTTTATTGGGAGGTTCATCAGCATATGGCAGTATTGCCACATACTGGCATTAGATAAAAAAAAATTATTGAGAACAGAATGAACAAAACTGCAAGAAATGATCTTTGAGTCAACACAGAATTAATAAAGAAATTAAAGACTATAAAAAAAAATGCTAAAAACTCCCATGGAATCAAAATGTTAAGAGAACTAAATTTTTTAGCAAGCATCCATTAAACTGAATAATAAACTTGGCTCATGAAATTTAAAAAGAGAAATATGAGAAGTAAATGAAAAAAATTATTAGTATGTCATAAAGTCAAATATTTATGAATATAGAAGATACTTCACTACAAAGGTGAACTTAAGAAAAAAGAAACCTGTATGCGGTAGAGACTATACTGTCTTTTGGATAATGGTGGTGTTGGGAGGTTGTTTGCCCTCGATCATGTTCGATACCAGGTTTTTCTTCCTATTTTGAGTACCCACTTTTTAGAGGCTGGGTAAGTGTCAGGAGGGTCCCAGATCCCAAAGGATCCATCATTCTGGTTAATAGATTACATAAGGCCTGCAACCCCGGACCTTCGGCCCTGCAACTTTGCAGTGTACCTCTGAGCCACTCCGCTCTCTTTTATAGGTTGTGAAAATAACTCAAATTGATTAAACCAAATTATCTTGAAGCAACAATCATAAACTGCATGTTATAATTTTTGCAATTATGGTGTATAATGTAACGTTGAAAAAGAAACAGATAAGAATATGATATATTCAGTGTCAAATGAAAAATTTACAGGTGTTTAATGTGAATGTGAACTAAGAAAGTGGAAACAGCTAAAGGATCATTAAGCAGCTGATATTTAAAGAAATGAGTGAGGAATAATTCAATTCCTTATTTACCACGAGCTAGAGTATGCAATTAAATGTACTGGTGTATTAACGTACTCCAAAATTTTGCATCTTTTCATTTCATACTTTAGTTGAATAATGATTGTTGTTACCTCATCACCACCCATGTGGAAAATGTCATCAGTAGGCATCAGCTCTTGCAAATTCTTGTAGATTAAACCTAAAATATTGTAAACATTTGGGTTTGCAGGGTTAAGTTGACCACAGGGAGGCTGCATGCAAGCTTCCTGCCAGGGATGGTGGTTTCTGCAAAGTACTAAATTGCCCAATGCTGCTTTATTGCCAAATTGCCATCCATTACCTTAAAATATATAGATCTGATCAATACTGCTGTTTTTTTTCATAAAAATTATTTCAAGTTTTAATTAAAATTTATAAATTAATTTAAATATAGTCATCCCTAAATGTTCTAAACTTAATATTTTTATGATTTATGTATGATAAATTGTATTTTAACCTTAGATTGATCTATTAATAATATAATAGAATAGCTAAAAATTACAAGCAAAATGATCTAAAGTTACTTAGTTTTACTTTTTTTTATGTTGCTCAGGAACTCAAAAAAATAATAAATATATTAACACAAAATTGACAATTTTATACTTAAAAATAATCAAGACAAAACAGATAGATAAAGAGTTTAAAGTGCAATCAGTAGAGAATAACTTTCTTTTTTTGTAGTATAGCATTCATTAGGGAATTATTTTAACGTTTATAGACAACCAGTTTTTATTTCAAGTATTTTGCAATCTTTGAAAATATTATATATATATATAAGTTACAAGTGTAACCAGGACAGTATTATTGTTAATACCATAATTGTAAATATAAACAATGTAAAACATATAAAAGCTGGATTATGAGACAGAATAAAGCAGTATTGTTTCAGAAGCCTAACAGTGTGTGTTATTTCGTTCCTTTTAATCTTTTTTTTTTATTACTATCCGTGTCACGACGCTTAAGTGGTGCCGAAACCCGGGAACTTGTGAAAAGAAAACCAGGTTAAAGAATTATTTTTTTCTTTTCTTCTCTTGATCTCTGTTCAGCACCTTTATTGTGATCACGAGTTAGATAATAATGCCTGAAGGAAACAATATCCTGAGACCAGCCGTGTTCACGATGGACGCACAACCTCAGCCACAACCACAACCTCAACCACAACCCGCAACACAACCTCCGCTAGAAGCACAGGAATCAGTTTTAGATATAAACCCTAATTTCCCGTTGTTGCCGTCAACTACGCTGTCATTAGCGCGTGCAGACATAGCTGCAAAGAAGCGAATGAGTTAGAGCGCATGAAGCTTAGGAAGAACAACGCGCGGGATCTGAGGAGAGAGATAAGCGAGCTCGAGAGGTTTGATGGTGAAGTCGGGGAGCTTAATCATTTCCTGAAAGGAGGAGACCGCATCATGTATTACATCCACATTCAGACCGAGGCAAAGGACATAGAGAAATTGGATGCCACTAGACTAAGGGCAGCTCTGGTATGTCGTGTCAGGAGGAGCACACTCAACCTAATCCAGGCCGATGAGGAAACGCCATGGCACGTAGTTAAGGAAAGGTTAAAGAAAGCATTCGGTGGAGGACGATGGGCTCCCGAGGAAGACATGCTCCAGATGTTCAGGGAGTATCGGAAACCTGGACAAACACAGGGGCAATATGCAGCAGTACTGTTAGCTCGACACAATAAAATAACAGAGAAACTACGTGAAGTGATGGAAACGGAGCAGGTAGAGGCCATAATGGATTTTCTGTCCAGAATCCTGAAGGTCTAGCTTGCTAGAGATACTGGCAGAAAAGAAGGGTTACCGCGAGACAAATCATTTCTGGAATGCGCCCAGGAGATGGTTGACTCAAGTGCAAGAGAAGAGGAAGCCAGACACAGCGAAGAGGTAGAAGCAGGATGGAATAGGGTTACGTATCGTAGACCCGAGATACATCGAAATCGGCCAAGATTAGAAGCTGGGAGAAGGAGAGAACTCGGTGAGAAGTATAGGAAGGAGAGGTCGTTCGCGAGAGACAGGCGACTGGGGACAGATAAAAGGAGTGGAAGAAGGGAAGATAGAAGGTGCCACGAGTGCGGCAACACGGGTCATTTGGTGGCCCAATGCCCTCGCGCAAGGTGCTTTGAGTGCAACAGCGAGGGGCACATGGCACGACAATGCCCCTATATAAAGCGAAGAGAAGTAGACCGGGGTGAACCGATGGAGGTGAACATGCAGAGGTTGCGGAGGGACACCGGCAGGAGCCGTAGGGTTGGATCAGCGGATGAGACAACAGAGTCATCGGGTGTATCGGAAACGGAGGAGGAAGAACCAGGTAGCAGTGGACGAGAGCAGCGGAAGGAACAGCGACTAGTAGGGGCGAGGAGCAGGAAGCACGCAGCAATCTGAGGAGGGTGTCTGCGGAGAGGCGACCGCGCTGAGACCTGCAATAACATTAGAGGTGAGTCTTGCTGGTTGCCAATTATTAAGATAAGAGGGGGAGTGCAGTGTTTGGTGGATACGGGGAGTTCCAACACTATTGTGATAAAAGGGGCGTTGGAAAAGTTGTACGGGAACGAGAGGGTACTCCAGGTACGCGAGTGTAGATGCCAATTAATTACTCTGGGCGGGCCATGTAAAGTGTAGGGAGAAATAAACATTGAGATTAATCGGTGGGCAGGGAAACAGGGAGATTTGAACGTCCATGTAGTGGGAGAAATGACTCGGCAATACCAGATGATTATAGGGTGCGATCTGTTGGATCAGGTAGGATCGAGAGTGAGGATCCATCATGGGAAATGGGACATTAGGATCGGGACGCGCTCGTACAGCGGTAGAGGGATTGAACGAGGTAGGTAAACGCAAATCGGGGCTGTAACCAAAATCGATGACTGGAGGGGGGGACATTCGGACAGAGTTTCGGGACATTTTTTTTCACGAGGGAGATGTTTTGGGGTCACGGGCCGGACGGTGCACGAGGTTCCCCTGAAACAGGACAGGATCACATATGTTAAGGGACGGAGATATCCTCAGGCACTTCGGTCCCATATACGTGAAGAACTCAATTCTCTCAAGGAACAGGGGATCATCGTTGACAGTACGTCGCCGTATAAGAGTCCTCTATGGGCGGTTAAGAAGAAGAGTTTACCGGGGGATGGGAAAGACCGGTACAGAGTGGTGGTAGACTATCGGAAGCTTAACGATAACACTGTTGACGAGAGATATCCGATACCGCGGTTCGAGGATATTCTCGATAGGCTGAGCGGGGCGACCATTTTCAGTACACTCGACCTTAAAGCGGGATACCATCAGATTAAGATGCACCCGCGCGATCAACATAAAACCGCCTTTAGCTTCGAGAGGGGACATTACGAATTCACGCGCATGCCGTTCGGCCTAAGGAATGCCCCAATCACCTTCCAGCGCTTGATGGACGAGTTCCTCAGAGGCCTAGGAGAGTCCTTCTGTCAGGTCTACATGGACGACCTCCTTATCTTCAGTAAGACGGAGACAGAACACGTGGAAAATTTGCGCAGGGTTTTCGCGAAGATCAGAGAGTTTGGCCTCAAGCTGTCCCAAGAGAAGTCGATAATGGGGCAAGAACAAATCATTTTCTTAGGCCATACTATTTCCAGGGAAGGGATCAAGCCGGACGCAACTAAAGTAGAGGCGATTCGCAAGATGGTGGTGCCACATGATGTTAAGGATATTCGTCGCCTGTTGGGAACTCTCAACTATTTCAGACGATTCATACCGGACATGGCAGCATATCTCGTCCCTCTGAACAAGCTGCTCAGAAAAGGATCGAGGATAGTAGTCACGCCGATCATGGAGAACAACATTCGGAAATGCATGGAGAGGCTGCAAGAAAAACCTGTGCTAGCGTTTCCGGATTTTCAGAGACCCTTCGCGTTAACGACGGATGTGAGTGAATATGCATTGGAGGCAGTGTTGTCGCAAGGAGAGGCTGAGGGCGAACGACCGATAGCTTATGCAAGTAGACGACTGACAGACGCAGAGACGAGATATAGCGCTTTAGAGAGAGAGTTACTTGCTATTGTATGGGCAGTGGAGCATTTCCGGCCGTACATCTTCGGAAGGAAGTTCCGAGTACACACCGATCATAGGCCACTCCAATGGATCGGAAGACTGAAAGAGACATCGGCGAGAGTAGCCAGGTGGAAGGAGTTCCTGGCTCGATACAACATGGACGTAGCTACAAACCAGGAAAGGAGAACATTTTAGCGGACTGGCTGTCTCGGGCTATTACAACGAACGCGGTGGAAGAAGCTGGGGAATCATCACGAGACGTACGACAGTTCCTGAGTGAATGGACACCAGAGAGAGAAGGAGGTGAGGCAACGGGAGATCAAGAGCTACCGTCCGAGGATAGTTCCACAGACGACAGACCGGATAGTATGGAGGAAATAGATGACATCATTAATGACAAGAGGCGTCAAGTAATTTGGAAAACCCGGACATCCGGTCTACTGAAGATCGATTTTGCAAAATATGGGACGAGCAGCGTCATTACAGTATGGTCCCAGCCTGGGATTGGGGATGACCAAATCTGCAGAGTCCAAAAAAAAAAGATGCATCGAAGCAGGGGAAGGTGCACCACATCTACGTGGGAAACGCTTCTATCTGGGACAAAATTCAGAGGGTATGGAGATCAGAACGCATTGGGCTAGACCGCAGCTTCATTCGCTGTAAACTTATGGTGGAGACCATCAGAGACGAGGAGTGGCAGAAAGAAGTGACCATAGCTCATCACCAAGGGAAAACTAATCACCGGGGGATTTCAGAGACTCTGATGGCATTGCGGCGGAGGTATTTTTGGACCAACATGAAGAAGACGGTGAGTGACATCATTGGAACTTGTGAAGTATGTCTCCGCACGAAATACGATCACCATCCGCCGAAGGTCACACAAGACGAGACAGCCACAGCGGAGGCGCCGCTCATGGATATCCAAATCGACACATTCACCTGGAGAGGATATAAGTGGGTGACGATGGTGGATCTATGTAGTAAGGTAGCCATGGCCTATCCAGTACAGGAACGATCGGCGGATGCGGTGTTAGCGGCATTAGGCCGCTGGTTTCAGTTTTACGGGGTTCCAGAACAGATCGCATCAGATAGTGGTCGCGAGTTCGACAATGCAGCAATTCGGGAGGAGATGCGCGTTTTAGACGTTAAATGGCACCTCAACACGCCGGGACATCCTAAAAGCTGGATGTATTGAGCGGCTTCACGGCACCCTCAGTGAGCATCTGCGGGTATATCAAGGTGAGAAAGGGTTGGAACCAGACGTTGCCATGAGCAAAGCCATTGTTGCGTACAACCATTCTATCCATGCGGTCACGGAGTTCTCGCCGTTTGAGATACTTTTCGGCTTGAGGGAACGTCGGAGGGATTTTAGAGGAGCCACGGAAGGCGAGCTACAGATGGTAAATAACCGCCTGGAAATGAGAAACTTATGGAACAAGACTTATCGTAAGATTCGAGCCGAGAAAGCAAAGAGGGTGGCGCGAGAGAATTTGGCCGTGCGGGACGCGACAGGGAGAGTGGCGATTGGGACGATTGTGTACCGGAAACTAGGGTCCAATAGAGGAAAAGAACCGTCGCGTTACGAGGGACCATTCAGGGTGACAGTGATCCGGGAACACAATGTGGTTACCATCGAGAGCCTGAATGCTCCACATCGGAGACGGACGGTCCATATCGAACAATTGAAGATCCCAGCACGGGGACCGTCGGTTGGGTAGTTACTGGAGTATCCTCCCGTTAATACAGA
Organism: Arma custos; assembly: GCA_037127475.1. NCBI lineage: Eukaryota > Metazoa > Arthropoda > Insecta > Hemiptera > Pentatomidae > Arma > Arma custos. The sequence goes on along the minus strand of CM073760.1, from coordinate 93,962,319 downwards.
TACAGAAACATGTATGAGCTGTATCTCAGTTTGTAATTCTGTTAATAGTAGAGTTAAGATTTTTTTTTTTTTTCTGACTATTTTGTATTGCACTGATTGCGTTCTACATGTGTAAAAGATTCTCTTTCTTTATTGTATTCTCTTTTATTATAGGTGGACTGGTGAGGTGTACAGTTCTCGTATGTCATTTTCTGTTGTTGTGTTAACTTATAAGATTCTATTTTCTTTTGTCATTTTTTTTGTTTTGTTTGTTGTTTGTAAGAGTTTCCGAGGACTGTTCGGAAACTGGCAGGGGGGAGTTACAAGTGTAACCAGGACAGTATTATTGTTAATACCATAATTGTAAATATAAACAATGTAAAACATATAAAAGCAGGATTATGAGACAGAATAAAGCAGTATTGTTTCAGAAGCCTAACAGTGTGTGTTATTTCGTTCCTTTTAATCTTTTTTTTTTATTACTATCCGTGTCACGACGCTTAAGTTTTATATATATATATATATATATATATATATATATATATATATATATATAAAGAGTGCTTTTAACTTTACAATTAATATGGTATCAACTTCATTTCTTCACTTAAGTTTTTTGAGAATAAAAGTATAGTAAATCAAATTGTTTTGTTTTAATCTTATGTCCATTTCTATCTTTTGATTTAATGCCAAGATAAAATGTTCAATGCTGATGGAACCTGTTATTACATTATATCTAATGGTTCTCCAATTCTGATTATTTTTATTTATAGTGATTCAGTGTATAATCAGTGTGCTGAAGAACACAAACCTTTGATTGTGAATATTTCAAAAAGCTTCATTGAGACTTATTCAGCTTTCATTCTCTCTGTTTAAAATGAAATAGCCTGTAGTAATAAGTGATAGCCTGGTATTACATTAATATCATTGAAATTCTTCATTAATATTTACTAATCTTTTTTATAAATTTTAAATCTCAATATTACCACCGTCATAACAAAATTGTTTTTATTCTTGCTACAGTGATTTTATTAGTAATAAATTTTTATAATTAAATTAAAATTAACCCTCTTAAAAATATTGTTTTATTAATAACAAACTTACTTGCATGGGCTGGAGAATCTATTTCCATCAGAACTCTGACTCCTCTTAGTTTAGCATATTCTACTAAATGTGTGACATCAATTTCGCTATACATCTCATTTTCAGAATAAGCACCCAGCCTAATAATTACCAATAAAACAGTTATTAGTTTTTGTAAGTAATAAGAGAGAAAATATATTTGTTTACTCTATAAACTATTTTTGGCCAAGTAGGTTTTAATTGATTTCTTCATTTACCCTAGCTCACCAGGGACATGATATTCAAAGTTCATTAAAAACATATATTTTTCAGATTTTTCATGAGCTGCACTTGAAGTAATAAATATTGTACAACTTTGAATGAAACCTAAAACACTAAAAACATCATTGGCCTTAAATTAAATCTAAAATAGCATTTCATATTGTTATCGATCAATCATCAACTGACTCTCTAGGATCTGGAGACCCTCCTGTGGCTCACCTAATCTCCATATAAAAACCTCTGAGAAAGCTCCTTTCAGCACTTTACTTATAACTTTTGCTTTACTTATAAATAGTATAATCCTTACCATGTACAGAACTCGAGGCCATTCATGGGTTATAGAGGTACTATATAATTTTTTTTTTATATTGGTAACATTATTAAGGTTGGAACTTCTAAAATCATACTTTATGAATATTCTGTCTGATGATTTCTCCAATATTGTAATAAAATAGATAAGGTAATAAAGAAGGAGACATGAGGGACATGAAAATGTTAGTCAATTAATCTTAATTTTGGTAAATAGGAGGTTTTACTGGAACTATCATGATGGATTCTCAAGTTCCAACTTTGTGGGGAAACAATTAAAATCTATATGAGAATGCATTGAAAATGACAAAACAAAATTGTCTACTCTTCATTTTTTTCTTTAATTTGGAAACAACTTACATCCTGGCTAACTATTAAGGTTGTTGCATAATTCAATTATTTTTAAAATGTCTTGGACTCTTAAATTAAGTATCTGGACTTAATTCAACAAGGTTAAAAATGAGACTTACTCCATTTTCACTCTCCCCAGCTCAAATTATGATTTAAATTTCTGGGTTCTTTAGGTGTAATCCGAATCGATAATCAGTTTAGATAAAAAAGTTAAAATATAATGGTTGCACCAACCTTGCCAAAAGAGGTATTTTACTAAGGAGGAGTGGGAAGCTGTGAGAATCTGTTGCATGCCAGTGTAAAACATTCAGCTTGTTGGCTGCCATTGCTGAAATGGTTCGCTCAAGATCCTTAACTGGTATGAAGTGACGAGATGTATCAATGAGCACCCCTCTGTGTTTAAACACAGGTCTGTCTTCGATATTTGCAGAAATTATGTAAATGCTGCAGTAGTTGTTATAGTAGACCCTGCTGGTCAATTGGGATAGGGTCTCCAAAGCATGCCTTGCGCCAAAAGCAGTCTCTGCATAAATGGTGACATATATCCTACCTGAAATTTACATCTTTTGATTATAAATATCTAACAACCTTAATAAAACTACATTGGTTTGGATAAAAGTAGTTAATAATTGATTATGATTTCTTAATTAAATTAGATTTAATATCTTTACACATTAGATGAGGTTTCTGAGGAGAAGAGACGTAAAAACAGGGAAACAGGTATGGTATCAGAAAATCCAAAATTAGAAGGAACTTTCCTGTTAAATTAGCTAAAATGTAATTAAAGGGACCAGGTTACCCTTGATCGGCCATGTGAAAATAATGTAGGTTGAAATGATAATGTAATGTAGCCAGTATGAGACGAGAGTTGACAGGAAAAGGACAAGAGGAAGGGGCAATAAGTCATGGGAAGGTGAAATCAGGAAAGTTTTGAAGCAGGCTGTCAGCCAACCCAAGAACTAGATGCATGGATGCAACGGTAGAAGAGGAAAAGGTAAAGAAAGAGAATAATATTAAAATGAAGTTTAGAGTTTAATGTTTCTTTCAAATCAAAACAGTATTAATATCAGTAGTTAAGTATTTTATCAGAATTTTTTATTCAAAACTCTATCTAGATATTGTATATTATATTATAGCAAATAACGGGAAATATTTGGACCATTTTTATATTTAGTACTACTACTTCAGAACTAAACTATCAAATTTAATCATAGAGGCCTAACAAAAACAACATCCAGGACGAAGTTCATTGGAGAGCTCTATCATCTATTCGAACGCAGTACGCGGTATTGGATAGTCGAGGAATAAACCCAATAAACTTTCTCCCGATGCGAAAGTGACTAGAAATTAAAATAAACTGAACTGAACTGCGGAAGAGAAGGCTGACATTCCTCGGACATCAATACAGAGTCAAGAGGCATAAATTGTCCCAACAAATATTCTATTATTTCTCGAAGAAGAAGGCCACTGCATTGTGGACTAAAGAAGAGTGAAATATCCAGATAAATTGAACATCGTAAAGCCTCACGTGTTAGAAAGAAGTGAATTTAAGAGCAAAGAGAGAAATTGGGAAGGGATTCAGGATGAAGAAAGACCAGACATGCCAGTGGGAACATGAAGGAATATTAGAGACAGAGAAAACTCCAGCAAAGGAAATGAAGGAAATAATGTTGCATTATCACAAGTGGTCTATATGAAATAAAAAATATTATTTAGAAAACTATTAGATTTTAAACTGTAGTGGTGTTTACTCTAAGCGAACAATAAGGTAAACAAAAACTTACACAATTTTGTATTCAAAACTTTTATGATAATATAAATAAAGTTTCAAATGTTGATAAGGAATCAAAATGATGGTGGATTAAAAAACCGATCATGCAAAGTCATCTTAAGTCAAATTTACAAGGTATATGAATGCTAATATTATAATAACCGATAAAACTAAAATAAAAAAAAAATATATATATATATTCTCACCGGGTTCTTGATTGACACTGAGTTTATATGACTCATCGGTATTCCTGTCCAACTTGACCTCTTTCTCATGTACGTTTATCACTACGTACACTGACATATTTGATGGACTTACATTATCATCACCACATTCAGCGATCAGGTTTTGTTGAAATATCTTGTAAGCGGACCTCAAATATTCTTGTACTTCCGGGCTACCGCCAGTAAATAGCTTAATGTGGGATAGATCAATTTGAACCAGTTCCTTCCTTGAAAAAAATAAATAATTCTTTTTTAATGTAAGGATAGAGATAGTTGGGGGTGTAGTCAATTAAAACACCATAATAAGTGCATACTTATTTACTGTGTACCGACGTTTCGACCTACATTGTAGGTCATCTTCAGGGCTGTGAGAGAAAACAGACAACAAAAAAATTTAAAATTACAATACAGTACCAAGAAAATGATAATATAATAATGTAGGGTAACAGAAAATTGAACAAAATAGTGAAGGAATAATATGAATAAAAATATCTAGATATTTTTATAAATATCTTCTTGGTACTGTAATGTAATTTTATAGTTATTTTGTTTTGTCTGTTTTCTCTCACAGCCTTGAAGATGACCTACAATGTAGGTCGAAACGTCGGCATACAATAAATAAGTATGCACTTATTATGGTGTTTTAATTGACTGCACCCCCTACTATCTCTATCCTTACATTAGAAGTTCCAGTCAACTAATTTCTTCTCTAAAATAATTCTTTTCCTTCATTCAATTTCCTTGTTATTGTTATTTTGGTTTAATTATTAAATTTCTTATATACTTATAGTTATGCATTATAATTGATTTAGTATAAAAATAGTTACCCTAGATCTGAAACGGTAGGCAACGGCCAAAGATTTCCATTCTTACCGCAGACAAGCCGGCAGCTTTCGACAGAATGGAACGTTGGTGCATTCACGGTGCTGAGGGAATCAAATGAAATTTTAGCAACGCATTTATCTTCCCAGCATATGAAGCTGCAAAATGTTAAAAGAAATGTACCATTTTGTTAATTATTGGATTTAGACTAAAAATATTCAAGACCAAACCTAGACAATAAACACTATCTCTTACAAGTACAAAATTAAAAAATTGGTAGAATATTCCAATTAGTTTTTTAGCTTTTGTTTTAAATATATTATTTAAACTTGAAATTCGAAGCATGTTTAGATTTTGTTGATATCTCAGTTATAATTACTCTGAATAATTGACACGCATTGGTCACATATAATTGAATAATTATTGTAATATCTAGATCTTGATACTCAATGTACTGATCGATAAAATAAATATTGATTTCGAAATCTTCAAAAAATGATTACATTGTCGAACCCATCAGTCAATCTTGTGTTGCAATAAATTTCCATTGTTTGTTGCATTCTGGTTTTGCCAAACGAGGTTTGATTCAACGAGCGTGTAGTAGGAATTTCGAGAAGATCCGAAGTTTTAAAGTTAATTATGACTGAAAATGATAGGAGTTCGAAGAATGTTATCGAATTTCAAACACTTGATTAATTCAGAGAAACAAATACATCCAGAAAAAGTCTGAGCCGTCCAAATTTTCTTCTTTTCTGAGAATATATGTAAGGCTGAAACTCTAATGCTCTGACTAAATATATATTATCATCTTCCATTGATATAGAATCGTGGAAACGTCATGAGAGACTCGAGAAGACGAGATATGTCATTCCGAAGAAAAATATGATACAATTCACTTCTTATGAATTTATCATACCTAAAGTCGTATAATCAATAATTATCAAAGCTTTAAGGCTAGGTATACTTATTAAACCAATTTAATAACATTAAACTTACTTTATTATAGTAGATTTTTTAATATAATTTGCATTGCTTTTTTACACTGCTTTTAATATAATTTGAATCAACTTCTCGTTTAGAAAATAATCAAATATTTAATTGGTAGTGTATAAAATTGCTATATTTCCATTGATATTTATATGGCCTTGTGTTCTTACTATCTATAAACAGTGAGGGTAAAACAAACTTACGTTGCTCTGTCATCTCCGTTTGTACTGATCCCTGGCCGTACAAATAAGATAATTATTGTCATGAACAGCCACATAATTCCTAAAAATTGTTATTTGTAATAATTATTAAAGTAATAAAAATTAATCGTAACGTTACAGAAAGGAAACAATTAATGTAAAATCTTACATAATAAGTATTTTTTTCTTTAGGAAAACAACAATTCATTTTCTTTGGAACAACTTGTAATAACATCATTTTTATCCAATAAATTACGAAAAAAACCCATGTAATTAAAACAATGAAGTTATACCTTAATTAATTATACTCTTATTTTTTTTACTAAAATTTTCTTTTGGAAGTACATGAAATAGCAACCCTTTTTAATATTTTGATTTTTACGTTATTTTTAGTCAGAATAAAAATTAAAAATTTTTTAGAAGATTATATTTGATTTATACCTTTCAAATTCTCCTTGCTCCAAAATGGTAAATGCTTGAAAATACTATCTATGTCTCTCCTATCTGTATACACTCATCACTATCTTTTAAATTATTAAACCCTTTTGTTTTTTAATTAAAAAAACTTGAGGAGAAAGAATTGAGTTTAAAAACATGTAATGTTCAATGTATTGCAAAACAAATAAAATATGTTTTTAGTTTTAAAATTTTTATTTTCGAATCTATGATAGGGTTCTTAAAAATTTATAATGTTTTACTTTTTGTTTACGATATTTAGGTTCAAAACAATATTGATTATCTTATAAAGCTTTTATATATTTTAAAATCAATTTGAAATTAGATAATATTTCAAAAATGAATTTATTTTCTTCATGAGTGAGTCATGCAATTAACCTTACAATAAATATTATATTTTAAAAAAAAAATTGTACTTTTTTAAATTTGGAATTTTTTTTAGGTTTAGAGGTGCAGATTATATTGTATTATACAATATACAAATACAAAGATCGATATTGAACAAAATTATGTTCAAATAAGAAGTTGTATGTGCCGTAAATTTACGAAAAATGTTTAGGTATGTACAACGTAATTAGATTGAGGTGATTTAATAATATTAAAGTTTTGATTCTGAGCTTGAGATTGGAGTTGAATTTTATAATCTAAAAGACCAACAAAAAATAATTGTAACTTACAGAAATCTTTTAAATGGGTATTTAATCTGGGAATAGATAATTAATTAATATACTGCACTGATACAGCCAAATTATGTGATGATGTATGATATACTCGTATATGTAGTACCGAATTAACTAACAATTCACGAAGTAGTTAAAATTAATTAAAAGTGAAATGCGATTTATTAATTAATCGTGTTTTGTTTTAAGAGATCGTGTTTTATTAATTAAAAGAGATTAAAACGAATTAATCGGAATTAACAGTTACTTGATTAATAACATACCCAAAACGAACCAGGGTTTTGTTTTCACTTCTTTTATAATTTTTTTCGTCTTCTTTATAAAGGAGATCTTCATTCATTCCCATAATGCGTCGATGGATTCATTTTAAAATAGTGGATAAAGAGGAAAATAGATTAAAAAAAAAATTAAAAATGAACAAATAGTTAAACCTGAAGATTCCTGTAAATGAATGAACTACACTACGGAGTATGGAATATGTGTCTCACTGGGCTGCAGGCAGGTTGATCGTCGACTGAGATAACACCGACTGGCAGAAGAGGGGATACCGACCCCTTAATATGAGATGACGCGACCCATAACCACACTCCGTGTTTTATTTTTTGTATGGTTTTATTTCACATTACCTCCTGCCGGAGAGATCTACAATAAGAAAAAGAATAAATAAGAAAAGAAACCAAGGTTCCTAGAAGTGGCTCCTCTTCCTGGTCGAAGGCCACAGTCAACGAACTTCTGTCTCACTGTTGATTAGCCAATTATCCTCTTCTATGTTCATAATGATATCTCCAAATGGCACGTATATGCTCTAAAAATAAACTTTTAACGAAAACAAAATAATAAAAGAGATTTATTTTTCATAAAATATTTATTTTTGAAGTGAAAACATTATTTTAGCGACTTTTGGTAGTGGAAAAACTTAAGCGTTCGCATCACCGATATTCTCGTGACGTATGTGTGAAACTGGTGACGCCTAGCGGCCTGCGTATGAGTTACACATTTGAAAAATTCAACTTCAGTTTAAAGGTTAGAAATCCATTGATGTAAGAATATTTGTATTATCTAAATGTCGTTTATTAGTGGTGAAATTATTACTAATAATAATTGTTTTAAATATAATTTATTTTTGAAATTTACAACTGTATTATAACTATAAAAAACAAGTACACAGCAGGGATGGTGGATATTGGCAATAAGACAAGTAGAGAAACTACCCAGTGATAGTACTCAAGAAACAAGTTCAACTTAAAACGTCGCGAGACCGTCTTCTTTAACCCCTCGACGCTCAGGTTTTTTTTCTCACAAAATGTAACCAAAAACATCAGGTTTTTTTATTTTCTATTTAAAAAGTTTATATTATTAAAAAAAAGAAAGTAAAAATAGAACCAAAAATAGTTTTATTATTTCAACATTAGTCAATATAATATCCAATATAGTTCATTTCTTTCTAATCAAAATAAATAGAAATTAACATATCATAAGAAATTGAGTAAAAATGAATTTTTCATTTTTTTTACAATTAAAAAAATTATTTTTCATTTTAATTTATATAGAAAAAATCATTTTCATTTGTTTTTATTATAATATATATATATATATATATATATATATATATATATATATATATTATAATGCAATTGGAAAAACCCGAATGCAAAGCCTTATGTTTCAAAATTCTCCAGTAAAACACACATTTACAGTTCGACCTTTCACCTATTCAGGCATTATCAGGCTCCAAACCTGAGACAGCTTCCCACCACCAAGACGTTCAACATACCCAGTATGTTGTACTGCACCTTCTTCGAGATGTGATTTATATAACCCTTATTTTTTGTGTGCCTTGATAATGCCTGAATAGGCGAAACGTCGACCGGTAAGTGTGTGTTTTACTGGAGAATTTTGAAACATAAGGCTTTGGGGTTTTTCCAATTGCATTGTAATAAATATTAGTGATTCTTTTTGAGTTTTTGGCTCTATTTTATAATATATATAATTATAATCATTCTTTTTTGTTTCAAATAACACCTACAGAAAATTGTAAAAAGTTTTATAAACTATAAGAAAAGAAGCTATATGCAGAAATCAGTACAAATGACAAGTACCGACTGGCAAGCACGGTTTGTCGTATGTAATACGACGTCGAAATCTGAGTTTGCCGACCGCACACGAGCGGTTTTCGTTCAAAATCATTAACTGGTTAATAACAACTTAAAACATTAATAACTATTGAAATTTTCTTCGTTTCCCCTAAAAGATTATATTTGTCACAGTTAAAAGTCTTGTTTTATGAGACGATTGAAAGAACAATTGTTCTAAGTATTGTTGGACTTAACGATGATAAAAATGCTAATAATGAAAATAAAGTACATTAACATCTATGCAAATACAAATACAGGGTATAAATAATATAACTATTGCTATGTATTATCGGCACTGATGCGGGCATCAAACATGAAAGGGAATATGTTTTGGACAAAGGACAGACCTTTTGGTCCCCTTATGGAGCCTTTATGGTCCAAGATAGTGGAGAAAGAAGAAAGGAAGGCAAGACTGAGAAAGGACTCTGGAGATAGAACAGAAGAAACAAGGAGGACTCGCGAGACAGATCCTGAGGAAGAAGGAAGAGAAGGAGATCCGGCGAACGAAGCGGACGGAGAAGATGTCGAAAGCGAAGACCGAGCTGTAACCCAATCTACCCCTGTTCACAGATTAGTTTAATTTATTTTCTGTAACTTATTTTATGGCAATCCCTTTTATCTAGTAACATCTGAATCATTAACCTTGTTTAAAATTGAATAAATAAACGATCCTTATTGTAATTCTTTTGGTGCTTACATACCCCGGTTATACTATTTATTTATAAATAATACATTGAAGGTATAATAGATGAATAAATTGGTAAACACAAGAACAGACCTCTGGAAAGGAACCCAATTAAGATTAAGGTATATAAATAACAATTTGAGTACTCATCCTAAATGAGAATATGGCATCCCAAATATCAACCTATGTATTCAAAATATATTTAAGAGTAGAAATACAGCACTATATAATAATTATTATTTCAATTAAATTATTGATATTGTTACGGGCTACTGGGTATTAAAATGAATTAAACAATTCCTTAATCAAAGATACTAATATTTATTAACAAAATGATAAAAAGGATACAATTAAACTATTAACAATTAAGTTATTGAACCAAGATAAATTTATAATAACAATATTCTAAATATTATAATCTAGGCCTAACTTCTATTTAATTATTACAATAATATAAAATATTACTAATTCTAGATAGCTTAACTAGTTACAATAGTTTCTATGAATATATTACACTACAATTTATAACTAATAATTAACACTTACAGTTCACTAGTCCACCGACCGTAAGATTCTCCAAGTATCACAAACTGACACACAGTAACAAACAGAAACAGTTTATTACACTCGCGAGACTGTCACAGTTCACTGATACACTTATTACACTGGCCGGTTCAACACTGACTAGCTTATCACACTGACACTCACTTATTACACTTATCACTGATCTTCACTGGTCTACTCTCAGGCTAAGACTGACTGACTCGAGGTGACGGAAGTCTTTTTATAGGCAAGGCCGAACATTCTAGAACACGGAGGGGCCAGACAATTCTGGAATATTCTTAATCCTTTGCCGACAAAAGGAGACGATCTAGAACCGTCCTAATCCTATTTTAACTTCTCCCGCCGACGGATTTAAGCCGCTAATCCTCTTGCTTCCGTCTTCCTGCCGGCGCCCGTAACACTGCCCCCTCCTTAAAAGTGCTCTGCCCCAGAGCAAGTCCGGAGAAATCGGGCATTTATGAGCTTCTACTGATGGAGACGCACTTTCTTTCCAGGGGTTGAACGTGCACACCAATATGGCAACTCCAGAGTTGGCGAATGTCTGCTCGATCATGTCCCTGACAATCCTCCATTCCAAGCCGTCGTATCCACAGCCCAACTTCGGAATAGCGAGCTTAGTAACACGCAGTCTCAGAAGCTTACTCCGAAGGTCGTCGAGGCTTCGCCGCAGTGCGTCATATGTTGGCTTCTGATCCGTTGCACGCTTGGTAACTAAGTAAAACAGGTGTCGTCCTTCGTGCGGCTGGTGGAGTGCCTTCCCGACACTTGGTCCTTGGCGTTCCAGCTCCTCAGTTCCGCCGAACTTCTTCCTGAAGACCGTTGCAATCCCTCGAGAAGTCCTCAGATCTTCGGCAACGCAATGGGCCAGAGAATACTCCACTGGTAACGAGAAGATATCCCTGTAGATTACCTGAGTTACTCCACGAAACCCAGGTACCTTAGTATTCGCAACTGGGTCATTATTTGTCTCCACATTGTTTAGGTACCTAACCTGCTGGTCTTCTGCCGGGCCATGGTCTCCTTTGTACGGCGCCAGTCTATTGAAATGGACTACCTTGGGTTTTCCTTTAGGCTGCTTCCTGATCCTATATACGACGTCGTTGATCCTCTTGACGATCTCAAACGGGCCGTCCCAGGAGTTCTGCAGTTTAGATGAGTAGCCTCGCCTTCTTCGAGGATCATGTAGCCAGACCAAGTCTCCAGGTTGGTAGCCACCTTTCTCAGCCCTGATGTCGTAGCGCTCCTTCATTCTGTCACTTGCCCCCTGGATGTTTGTGCGAACCTTCTCGTGGATATTATCCATTCGCTTCCGTAGATCCGTGACGTACTCCTCTCCGGCAATTTCCTCGTCAGGCTTGAAACCGAATTTCAGATCACAAGGCAAACGAAGTTCTCTGCCGAACACCACATTTGCGGGAGTCTGCCCCGTTCCTTCACTGACTGAACTGCGGTAGGCCAGCAGGAACAGGTGAAGATACTGATCCCAGTCTCGCTGATGGTCGGAGACCACTTTGGACAAATATCGACCCATAGTCCTGTTCATGCGCTCCACCATGCCATCGGATTGAGGGTGAAGAGGTGTCGTCCTGGGGGGTCACTGGGAATACGTGCTTCGCACATCCCGGAGAAGACTGCAGACTCGAAGTTTCGTCCCTGGTCAGAGTGAAGTTCCATGGGTACTCCAAACCTACTGACGAGCTGCTTCACCAGTACGTCCGCAACCGTGACTGCCTCCTGATTCGGAAGGGCGTAAGCTTCCACCCACTTGGAAAAGTAGTCCATGGCCACGAGAATATACCTGTCACAGGGAAAGGGCCAGCGATGTCAATTGCTATCCTCTCAAACGGTGCTCCCACGTTGTACTTCCTCATTGGGGCCTTCTTTCTTCTTATGGGTCCGTTAGAAGCCGCACAAGTCGCACAACGCCTGCACCAGTCCAACACATCGTCCTTAAGGTTTGCCCAGTAAAAGTGTTCACGTACCTTTTCCAATGTACGGTGAACTCCAAGGTGGCCGCCAGATACTCCGTCATGAAGTTCCCTGAGTACTTCGGGCACTTTACTCTTTGGAACGATGAGCTGAAGTCTGCGCTGATCTCCTTCCGTGTTCTCCAATGCCCGTTTCAGCAGCCCGTTGTCCACTAGAATGGAGTCCCATTGGGCCCAGTAAGTCTTTACATTCTTCGACATTGGAGCAACATCCTGCCAGGTTGGTCTTCCTTGCCCTGATAGTTTCCACTGCTTTATTTGTTTCAAGTCCGGGTCCTTGTCCTGCTCTTTTGACACCTCTGCATCCTGCCAACTGTCCATGACCACCGTTGTCCTTAACACTGATGCCTGCTTCTCTTCTTGTCGAGAACAATGCCCGCAGTCTTCGCCACAAGGCCTCCTTGAGAGCGCATCCGCATTTCTGTGACTCGTTCCAGCACGATGAGCAGATTCAAATTCATATTCTTGAAGGCGCTCTATCCACCTCGCCACTTGTCCTTCTGGTGACTTGAATCGTAGCAGCCACATTAGAGCCGCGTGGTCCGTTCTCAGGAGGAATCTTCTGCCGTATAGATATTTGTGAAAATGCTCTATAGATTTCACCACTGCCAGAAGCTCCTTCCTTGTGACACAGTAGTTGCGTTCCGGAGCTGAGAGCGCTTTACTGAAATATCCAATGACCTTTTCTTCTCCATCTTGGAGCTGAGAGAGGACGCTCCCAATAGCGGTGTTGCTGGCGTCTGTATCAGGTATGAACTTGCCCTCGGGACGGGGATAGCTCAGAATAGGAGCACTACTCAATTTCTTCTTCAACTCCTCAAAGGATGCCTGACACTCGTGATCCCAAAGGAACGTCCGTTTTTCCTAGGTAAGCCTGGTAAGAGGTTTTGCAATGTTAGCAAATCCTTTCACGTTCCTCTTGTAGTAGGTGCAGAGGCCGAGAAAACTTCTTACTTGGTGCTTATCTCGAGGTACTGGCCTGTCGGTGATCGCTGCAATCTTCTCTGGGTCAACGGCAACTCCGTTGTCTGACAAAACATGCCCCAGGTAGTTGACTTGCCTTCGGAAGAGATGACACTTCTTCGGGTTCAATTTTAGGTTCGCTGCACGCAGTCGTTCGAAGACCTTCTCCAGATTGTTCAGATGGTGAGCGAAGGACTTTCCCAGCACAATGATGTCATCTAGGTATACCAGGCAAATTTCCCAAGAGAGACCTCTTAACACGCTTTCCATCAGCCTCTCAAATGTTGCAGGAGCATTGCAAAGTCCAAATGGCATTACTGTAAATTTGCCAGAGTCCAGTCCCAATCGAGAACGCTGTCTTCTCTTTATCTTCAGGTTTCAATCCAACTTGCCAATATCCACTGCGGAGATCCAAGGTAGAGAAAAGTTCACACCCCTCTAGGGTGTCCAGCGTATCATCAATCCTGGGGAGCGGATAGCTGTCTTTCTTGGTGACGTTGTTCAGAAGGCGGTAGTCCACGCAGAATCTCGTTGCGCCGTCCTTCTTTTTCACCAGTACAACAGGAGACATCCAGGGGCTACTCGAAAGCTCAATGACACCATCAGTCGCCATCTCCTTGATGATCTTCTCGGCGTCCTCCCGTTTGGCTAACGGCAGCCTCCGCGGGACCTGTCGGATGGGCTTAGCATCCCCGGTGTCAATCCTGTGCTGGACGATATCCGTTCTACCCCGTGGCCCTGGGCTGATCTCGAAAACGTCCTGCCATCGGGTAATCATCTTCTTCACCTCCTCACTCTCTTCAGGCGAAAGGTCGCGACATGATTCGTCCACAAATCCTTTTAATTCTTCCGGCAGTCCTCGCAGCTCGGTGGGATGACGTTGCAGCTGACGAACCACTGAGGTAGCGGTTGTACATTTTCCGACCGGTGTTCCTTTGTTCAGCGTTACTGGGAAGCTGTTCAGGTTCATTAGCCGAATTGGAGTGGTACGTCCGACCTTGATGAGAGACCTAGCCACCAGTACGCCGCGTCCGATATCCTGTTCTTCTTGTTTTCCAGGTTCAAGAAGCACACATTGACCCACAGGTAGATGTCCTTCGACCGTCCCATGTGTTATAATTTGGCTCCGAGAAGGTAAAGTGGTGTCTTCTAGTAAGCGCACTCGTGCGTAGATATCCTTTCCCTGCCGGAGGATGACTTCTTCGTCTCCCAGCGTCATCACACCTCTTGCCATATCCAGCTTGATCCCGCATGTGATCATCAAGTCCGTGCCCAATATGACATCTTCATCAATATCTGCCACGAGAGCGCGGTGCATCAGATGTTGACCCCCGATGATAAAGTAGGCAACTGTCTCCCCGTAGACCTTGGCTGGCTCTCCTGTGGCAGTCCGTAATGTCCAAATCGTTGGCAACATCTTCTCAGCAGGAACTGTCTTCGAGCTCAAGATTGTCTTGGTTGCGCCGGTATCCAGTAGCAGACTTCGCAGCTGCCCGTTCACCTTCCCATCAACGTAGAAGCTGTTCGTTCTGCTCCCTAAAGACGCAACTCTACTGGTCTTCCTCGGGCCTCTGACGTAGCGGGCTGATAGTTAGATAAAGCTGGTCCATGTGTCGGTGGCCGAAACGCATCTCCAGTCTTCTAACCAGTTCCCCGAAGTTAGACCGCTCTGTCATGGGCATCCCTTGCAGTACTCCCAAGGCGTCTCCTCGCAAGGCCAGGCACAAAGCTGAAGCTTGGGTCTCTTTTGACCACCCGTGGATCGAAGCCGCAGTCTCGAAGAGGGTCATGTAGTCCTCCCACGGCGTCTTTCCGTCGAACACTGGAATTGTGTTGTGAGTTGGTGGCGTCCCTGAATTGGCGGGCGTAATGGTTTTATGAAGGCTGCCCTCGGAGGAAAGGTCGGTGTCGTTCGTCGGTGGGTTGCTCATACGTCCCTCGAGAGCCTCCATTCTTAGCCTAAGTTCGTTCACTTTTTCTCCTAGCCTAGATTCTACATTAGCTACTTCATTATTTACATTTTCCATTAACTTAGTTTCTAATGTGCCTAACTTAGACTCTAATGTATCCAATAAATCACTTTTTACAGTACCTAATTCATTCTGTACATTACCTAGCTCATTTTTGACAGTACCTAATTCATTACCTAACCTATTTTCTATATTGCTTAATTCATTACCTAGCTTATTTTCTACATTGCTTAAATCATTTTTAACAGTACCTAATTCATTACCCAGCTCATTTTTAACATTGCTTAATTCATTTTTAACAGTACCTAATTCATTTTTAAAAGTTGCAGACAACTTGCTTAAATCAGTTTCAAATAGAACGTCATCTGGATTTTCCCCTAAATCTACAAAAAATTTACGCAAGCGCTCTTGCAGTACACTTTTAGTTCCGGAACAATCAAGATCACGTTCCTCCAATTCACGTTTCAAATCCGTAACTTTTAAATCAATTAATTTAACACTTTTAGAAGCCATTCTTCATACAGTAGCCCAATAATTACAAAATACAAGACCAAATGCAAAATAATAGCAATTACACAATTATCCCACTTCTGACACCAATTTGTTACGGGCTACTGGGTATTAAAATGAATTAAACAATTCCTTAATCAAAGATACTAATATTTATTAACAAAATGATAAAAAGGATACAATTAAACTATTAACAATTAAGTTATTGAACCAAGATAAATTTATAATAACAATATTCTAAATATTATAATCTAGGCCTAACTTCTATTTAATTATTACAATAATATAAAATATTACTAATTCTAGATAGCTTAACTAGTTACAATAGTTTCTATGAATATATTACACTACAATTTATAACTAATAATTAACACTTACAGTTCACTATAGTCCACCGACCGTAAGATTCTCCAAGTATCACAAACTGACACACAGTAACAAACAGAAACAGTTTATTACACTCGCGAGACTGTCACAGTTCACTGATACACTTATTACACTGACCGGTTCAACACTGACTAGCTTATCACACTGACACTTTCTTATTACACTTATCACTGATCTTCACTGGTCTACTCTCAGGCTAAGACTGACTGACTCGAGGTGACGGAAGTCTTTTTATAGGCAAGGCCGAACATTCTAGAACACGGAGGGGCCAGACAATTCTGGAATATTCTTAATCCTTTGCCGACAAAAGGAGACGATCTAGAACCGTCCTAATCCTATTTTAACTTCTCCCGCCGACGGATTTAAGCCGCTAATCCTCTTGCTTCCGTCTTCCTGCCGGCGCCCGTAACAATATTTTGTATTGGGCTCGCGCAGCCCATGAAATGGTTTGTTTATTAAACAAACTTCTTAAAAATGTAAAAAATTATTAAATATTGTTATTTTGAAGAGAAAAGATTTGTCCAAGACGGGATTCGAACCCGAGTCTCTAGCGCGGTGCTCTAACCAAATGAGAAAACTGGCTCGTAACACGGCCAGACAAAGCCATTCTCTTCACCAAATAATAAATGTAAAATAAGTTGTAAATAATTATTCTTCGAAGTGTCAGTACAGGTTGAAACCAGACTAATATTAATAATTTATTATTATTATTATTTATTTTCCATTTGCATTAGCCCAATTGCGCATCCAGCAAATTTGATCGAAGTGTCTTTCCCTTCGCTTTTCTACATGATCATCGAGTTATTTTGGGAAAAAAAATCAGACTATAATTGTTTTAGAATTTCAATTAAGAACACAGTTATTCCAAAGTTTTGAGTTTTCAATTCTATTGACTGTCCTTATGACTTCATATTTATTTTTTTCTTTTATTTTGGCCAAATATGGTTTTTACTACGCTGTTATCATCGTATAACTTTCACACTTCATGCCTGAATACTGTCCATCACACATGAGTATAGAGTTGGTCATCTGAAGGAAAAGTGCTGTAGACTGTTAAGACTTGAAGCCTCCAGCAGTTTCCAACTGGGATTGGTTTTTGAACCTGCATGGTTGCTCAGCTTAATAGGGATACCTTCTGTAGGTTAGGTGCTGGGGTTGGAGTGAAAGAGGCTAGTTGGATTCCCTTGCCGAACCTAAAATTTTATTTTGCGGATGTCAGGCGATGCCATATTCCACTCCCAATTTGCCCAGAATCACAAGGAATCCCCCGAGATCAAATCCTTGATCCCCGTAAAATATTAATTTATTTATTTGTTCTCAATTTTAACCTAACCCTTTTTAACACAACAGCTGATCATGGTGATTTATAAACCTGATACAGATGACTAAGCTACTATTAGAAGAATCGAAAACTGGAGTTTCAAGCCATCAACTAACCAGCTTTTCTAATTCAGTCCTCAGGAGAAAAAAATTTTATGATCATACAATGTAAGAGAAGACCACATCTTGTTGAGAACAGTCTGAAATGAATTTAGTTCTGTAAAAGGGAATAAGACGGCGATCGAAATATAATAATTTTGATCAATCTACCGAGAATATCATTTTATTGAATTGTATGTTAGAAACGGGTATTCAAAATTAAAAGAATTTCAAATCAAACTTATAGAGCATCGAACTTCGTGTTCACTTTGTCACTCACTCACAAAGAATGACTATGATCCTCTCTTTCATTCACTCATCTTTACGACTTCGTACAAAACTTGGAATATGTATTGGTTTTAGTGAGTAACTGATAGCGAAATTCCCAGTAAAATATTTCTACTAAAAAGAAATTGGTAAAACCTTACATCGAAGGAATATAATGACTAAGCAGCCATACTTACCAATTTCAAAACGTATAATCAGCTTCAGATTTTGTTTGACCTACAATTTTGGTCCTACCGACTTTTAGTTCTATAAAATATTAAAAAACTTTTGAGCATTTACAGAAATAGAATCTCAGATGGCCAAAAAGAATCTTTGACTATCGCCCTACAGAAAGGAGGAAAAGAGAGCAATCCAAGAAGAGCTGCTTGTAGGACGTGGAAGACAGGCCTCAGTGAAAGGCCTTAGAGAAGGAGACCGGCTTTTTTGGGGGAGAACTTTGGGGAAAGAGAAACAATTTGTTGTAAGTAGTAAAAAAAAAAAAAAAAATAGAAATTTATCTGAGTTTGCCTTTTTAATGTCAAATTGATGACCATCCAATTTCTGGAGGGAAGAGAGAAAGGTTTGCTGGGAAGTACAGTTTGAAAGTTACAAAATCAATAAATTAAAAAGAATATGCTGAATTAGACGCCATTTTACGGTCACCTGTGGTCTAGTGGTTTGCGTAACAAACCACTAAGCCCAAGATCGCGGGTTCGTAGCCCGACAGGTGGCCCTAGGATTTTTTAAGGGAGTAAAAATCCTTAGTTACGCCGTCCTTCGGAAGGGACGTTAAACGGGGGTCCCGAGTCTGTACGATGCCAGGTACTCGTAAAAAATCTCTATCCTAATTAAACCTGGTTAGGCAAAATTTAGAGCTCCCACTGTACCATCTTTCGAGTAACCATAGCAGCATAAAGTGACGTTAAAAGAACAATCAAACAACAGACGCCATTTTGTTTTCGAAAAGCATATCAACAACAGACATTAAATTTTTAGCATTTGATTGGGAGTTACCAGACTAATAGTAAAAACGAATTATGAATGTTGTACTAAAAAACTTATTTCGTGTCCCTAATACCATGTACCGTACTTGCATTGACCGTTGCCGTTGTACTTCAGTAACCACTTCATTTCATGATTCACAAACACAAAAAGAGTACTCAGCTATTTATTTGTATGTAATTACTTAGATTTATTACAACTATTTATTGTTACATATATTTGACGAGGTAATCGATTACTTATTTTACAAAAGTTCAAGAGCACTTCAATTAAATATGTAAACAATGTGCTTTAAAATATTAATTCAAGCTTCTCGGAGATAAAGAAAAAAAAAGAAGAAATTTCATATTACACTTAATGTTAATAAAAAATATGATGAATCTACGCCGGAATTGCTGTTTATTTCATAAATTATTAGGAATTGAACATGCGAAGTAGATTAGGTAGCTTATAAATCTAGGCATTTTTTTTATAGACACAGCTGTATTTACAGTGGCTCCCAATCAAAATTATACACCAGGATATTTATAGATATCTTTGAATAAATAAATAGTTCAAATTATATTACATTAAATACAATAATTTACTGTATTCACTAAACATCCTAGAAGTATGTACCTTGTATACAAACATTTAAAAATAAACAAGGATTTAATTATAAAAATAAAACACATTTGTTTAGAATTACTTATCTCACAGTGAAAATGATACACATTAGTTCTTCCTAATATTTTTTTACCTTAAACTATTTTACTTTAGTTAAACTCTTGTGGCTCTTTTCAAAGCGAGTTGAAGAAAAACTGAGGTTTTTATATTTTTACGAAAATGGAGGCACACACAACGTTAAAAGAATGTGAGTTGGTTATTCAACATTTTAATGGCGGGAAATCTTAAAATGAAATAGCCAAAATTATTTTTAAAATCCGTTCAATTGTCCAGTATATAGTGGAGAGATTCAAGAAGGAAAAGTACATTGCCAGAAAAAAAGTTAAAAGCACTAGCGAAATTTTAACAGATAACAGACTTGGATTGTCAGGGAAATTAAAAGAAATCTACGTTTGAGAGCACCCAACAAAGCACAACCTACAAATCATTGTACTAAACTAATTGTTTACCAAATACAAAGATTATAAATTATTAGTATTCAAAAGTTAATTAAAAGTCATGTGTCATTTTGAGTATGAGATGAAATAATTTATTTCCTTTTTGTCTGTTAATTTTTTTAAATAATCAAAGTTAAATATTTTCAATTTCATCTGTTCGTATATATTTAAATTGATACTATAAAGAAATATTTTGAAGAGTTTTCTGGTTTTAATCCCTGAACAATATAAATTATTTTTTCTTCTTTCTACAGGGTTTATCAATTTCAATGTTGAATAACCAACTCACGTTCATTTAAAGTTGTGTGCCTCCATTTTCGTAAACAATTATAAAAAACCGTCAGTTTTCCTTCAACTCGCTTTGAAAAGAGCCAAACACTTTCGACACAAGAGTTTTACAAAGTAGTAAAATAGTTTAATGTAAATAAATATTAGGAAGAACTAAGGTGTATCATTTTCACTGTGAGATAAGTAATTCTAAACAAATGTGTTTTATTTTTATAATAAAATCCTTGTTTATTTTCAAAAGTTTATATACAAAGTACATACTTCTAGGATGTTTAGTGATTACAATAAATTATTGTTTTTAGTGGAATATAATTTGAACTACATTTCCCATCAAAATATCGCAACACTTTGAAATATTTGAATTTTACAAAAACGTCTGTCTTTTCATTATAAAGAAAGGCTCTGAAGTCTGTAACAAGCATTTTTAAACTGCACATAAACAAGTTTTATTAAAATAAATTATAATATCTCTTCCAATAAACAAAAAAGTTGGAAAACTTACTTTCTAAACTTTTAATTTCTGACAATTTTAACTTTTAGTTTACAATTTAAATTTTTAATTTACATTTAATAAGACGTATTGCCCCCTCTGGCTTGAATGACTGCTGCTTCCACTCGTCTTGGCATACTTGTAAAAAGGTTTTGAAGAAAATCTTGGGGTATATTGTCCCACTCTTACAAAACAGCTGCCTTTAGCATTTCAAGGGTATTAGGAGGCATTAACGTAACTAGACTTGACTCATGGGGGGGGGGGTTACCCCCCCACCAGTCAACCACTTCTACATTCACTCTCTTCAAAAAAGATGCCCCGTAATATAGGTATAATTTATATTATACTATAATCATGTAGCTTCAAATTAAATAAATAGATTATAATTTTTTATAAATGTTATTTTGGAAGTTATAAATGTTATTTTCATTATAAATGTTATTTTTGGAAGGGCAATCAAGAAATAGCTTTTAAATGCAAGTAACCTTATTTATTGGTCACGATAACTTACTATAGTTAATTGCATTGGGAACTTTCTAGACCCATCCAGACTTTACTTTTAGATTCTAAGAATCGTCTAAACTGTTCTTCTCACATTTGCGATCTTATTGTTGCCGCTATGCTAATATAATTAATTAAATAAACAGTATTACCTTTTGGTTTGTAATTTTACTGTACCTTTTATTCATTAAAATAACTGTGTGTGCACTTTCTTTGTTGTGTTTTTGACATTATTGACCGTTACTTCTGTAATCCCACAATAATAACTTTGAAAAAGTAAAATCCTTCAAATTTTTATTTCTTTTACTTACAATTTTTTTTTAAAATTTCTTCTAAGCAATGGAGGGGGGGTACATTCCCAATAACTCCCTGTCGTTAGCCTATGGTAGGAGGTGAATCTCGTGACCGAACCTTTCTTTTGACATAATCCCAAAGGTGCTCGATTGGATTAAGGTCAGGACTTCTTGTTGGCCAATCAATGGTGTGGATATTTGTGGTGTTCAGGTACTCAGAAACACATCTTGCCTTGTGAGGGTGGGCATTATCTTGCATGAGCAACGATTCAGAGCCTATGAACGGCTTAAAAGGCAGCATTGACTAAACCGTTCTCCAGGCCTTCTTCAAACTTTTTCACGGCCATCTGGTCTGTTAAGGGCCACTCTCGTCTTATCAGTGAGTACAACTTTTTTCCATTCCTCCGCAGTTCAAGATTGGTGTTGTCTTGCAAATCTCAATCTCTTTACGTGGTGTTCTGCGGTGAGAAGAAGAACTTTCACTAGCCTTCTTGAGCTGAGGTTTGACTCCCTCAGTCTTCTAATGACCGTTGAATCCGAGATTGATATCCCTCGAACTCCAGCGATCAAGTTTTTGATGGAAGATGCTGTAGAATTACGCTTCCGAACATTTTAATGAAGCGGTCATCTATGGTACCGCTATATCTATTAGTAATCCTGGGACATCCTGACGTTGGTCGCCTCGATTGACTACCAGTCTCCCTGTACCTTCTTATGGTCCTTGAAACGGAAGAATAGTGAATCCCAAAACGATTAGTGGTGTAACGCAATTATTTGCCTTCTTCAGAGAGGGTGATGATTCTGACCGAATCATTGCGGCTTAAACGATTCATTGTGGATAAAATTAATTGTTTCAACTAGACTAAAGATGAAAGATAAAACAGACTTGAGACACGAAAGATAATCTTGGACTGAAAGGAAATTTGAAATGAATAATCTAAAATCTTATCGTTTGTTGGTAAACAGTGAATAAGAATGAAGTGTCTAGTCACTAGTGTATCTCATTTAGTAAATAATATTGCTGTAAATATAAACAAAGTAGGGATTCAGGTCGAAACCAAGAAAATCTCGAGAATTATGGATGTTGCAGTACTTTTGACGGGGAGTTTATTCAAATACATCTATAAATATCCTGATATATCATTTTGACTGGGAGCCACTGTACATTTGACGAGGTAATCGATAACTTGTTTTACAAAAGTTCAAGAGCACTTCAATTAAATATGTAAACTATGTGCTTTAAAATATTAATTCAAGGTTCTCGGAGATACTGAAAAAAAAAAGAAATTTATTATAAAGAAATAATATGATGAAACTACGCTGGAATTGCTGTTTATTTCATAAATTATTAGGAATTGAACAAGCGAAGTAGATTAGGTAGCTTATAAATCTAGGTATTTGTTTCATAGACACAGCTGTATGTAAATGAATATATTTCCAACAAATAAATTTTATATTAATTATTCTCTAAGCAGGATAGTACGAATATCAATAACTCGAAATATCGTTTGTCTTATCGACAGCACTATCGATTATCACCCTTCATAACCTTACAGGATTTTAGTTATGTAATGGTTATAATCTTATCATAAACTGATGTTTTTTTATCAAAAGTTCAGTCAATAGTTATCTATGTTAGTTGTTAATATTTTTATTTCTCTTCAAAATTAGAGACCTCTTTGTAGCAAGAATTCCTTCTTTTAAGTTGTTAAGTTTTGATTAATAGCAATGGAAATTATCGGTCATTTGCAAAACTATGAATGGGGTAAAATCGGCAAAGACAGTTTGGTGGCACAAATAATGTGTAACAATACTGATTTAAAAATAAATGATCAGACACCGTATGCCGAACTGTGGATGGGTATACATAACAATGGTGAATCTCTTGTGAAAGATAAACAACAACCTCTGTCAGCTTGGCTCAAAAAAAATCTCAAAGCTGGCAGCTCAAATCTGGAACAATTGCTACCATTTCTGTTCAAAGTGTTGTCAGTTAACAAAGCCCTCTCGATACAATGTCACCCAAATAAGGTATGTTAATTATTACTTTTTTTTGCAAAGTATGTATTGTGCTATGGTTTCAATTAGTTATAATATTTTTTTTGGAAAATACGTCTGACTTTCATATTTTGGTTTTATTACTAATTGCATGCCAATTTTTCAGAATGAGCTTTTTCAATGTTTTTTTGTACTCATTCTCAGAAATTTTACAAGTGAGTTCAACTGATATCTGATTGCTATAATTTACATAATACGAGAAGTTAAACGAATTTATTATAATGCAATTGGGAAAAACCACAATGCAAAGCCTTATGTTTCAAAAATTACACCTACTTATCAGTCGACGTTTCGCCTATTCAGGCATTATCAAGACATCAAAATCAAAAAGGAGGTTATGTGAATCGCATCTCGAAGAAAAAGGTGCAATACATCCCAACGATCAACAGCCCAAACAGGCTCCAAACATGAGACAGCACACCACCACCAAGACGTTCAACATACAACTGAACGAAAGTAATACCTAGTAATATGGGTATGTATTGCACCTTTTTCTTCGAGATGCGATTCACATAACCCCCTTTTTGATTTTGGTGTCTTGATAATGCCTGAATAGGCGAAACGTCGACTGGTAAGTAGGTGTAATTTTTGAAACATAAGGCTTTGCATTGTGGTTTTTCCCAATTGCATTATAATAAATAATAGTGTTTCTTTTTGAGTTTTTGGCTCTATTTTAGTGGTTAAACGAATTTCTTCAGCCCATTGATCCAATGGAAAACTAAGTTTTTGTTGCTTCTAGAAAAAAAGTAAATATTTTGATAGTAGGCCTTTTTGCAATTGAGATTGAATAGATTGTAGTTTTAGTAAAAACACTTTGTTAAAACACCATCATATATTTATTAGATAATACATTTACTATTTTTTGTGTATATCCTATCAAAAGAAAAATATCCAGCTTATTTTTTTTATCAACTATTTCACACTATGTTGAGATTAATATGATACAGTATGTATATTATTAATTTGATTTATTGATCATCTTACTTTTTATTATTTATTTTTTCGAACACACTTAAGTTGAGTGTCAGGCAAGTTTCAATTCTTACAACTTACTTCGAAACGCTCAAACAGTCCCAGAAAGCAAGAAGAACTATTCAAAATCTTTATTGTACGAAATTTTGATGATTGAACTCAAAAGAATAACCAGTCCCTTAGTATCAGACCAAAACAATAATTGATTTATTTAAATTTTATATTTTAGAGTAGGGGGGCTGTCCCCCGGCAGAGATTGAACATTTTTATGGCCCACTAGGTTTATTACATGTTTATAAAATAAATATTTTATAAAGGCCAAAGTATTGAAAATCAATGTATTAAAACAATAAATGCTTGTGCATCGATAAATTCGAAAATTCATTGTCGGAATTATGAGATGAAATATGATAAAATCGTTATAGTGATAATGTGCGTTTAGTATCATTATTATTGTATTATCAATGTTTAAATTTAACAATAATAGAAAAGCCAATAATAACTCATATTTCAATTTTCCACTCTTAAAAAAATACCGATAGTGGGTTTAAATCCAAAATATATTTGTAATATATATAGTTTTGCTAATGCTGTGGTAATTTATTGTAATAGTTTTATAGCAGTTTTTATTTAGTGTAAAATTTCTTGGCTGCACCTCTTGACTATTTTCAACATTTCTCTATATAATTTTATATGTTGGTCTCGTAGCTTTGATGCATTTCCAAAGTGGCCCCAAAAATCATTGGGTTGGCCACTCCTGTTTTAGAGTAAATACCCAAGGGTCTTTTATGTTATAATTAATCTGTATATTTTATTCATTCTAAGAAAAAGACACTTTTGAATTGTTCCCTTACATTCCATTTGTTTGATTTGGCTTTTTAAAATAAATTGTCAGACTGATGTCTTTTTTTCTTCGCTTTCAATCCGAATTTGATTATTTGTGTTTCAGCAACAAGCTATGGATTTGTTTAAAAGAATGCCAACAATTTATAAAGATGGCAATCATAAACCAGAGATGACCATCGCTATTACGGAGTTTCAAGTTATGTCTGGATTTCGTCCAGTAGATCAAATAAAGACATTTTTAAAAGGTGAGAATGTCAAATAATGAAAAATGTAGTACTTTATTGACAAGCCTTACACTCTATCATTAACTTACATATTACTTTTATGATTTATTAGTTTAACTTTCCCATGGATCCTTTCACAAATCAAAGAATACTTTCTCAGATTCAAGATTATAGCATTTCTATAAAAAATTATAGTTCTTAAGATTTTTTCAGTCGACTGGCATTGGTAGTATAACCTACCATGTTCCTTTTTAATCACTTAAGACTTGTTTGGTATTTATATTGTTACAAAGCCGAAGTGATGTATCAGGAAATTGGTGAAACTGAGAGCATAGGTTTAATTATCGTTGTTGATGATAGCTATTTTATTAATTATATGTGACTTATTTTGGATCCATAGATTTATTATGGGCGTCTGATCATATCACTTATTCAGTAAGGTATTTTCAGCATTGAGAACGGAATAGAAAACTGTATGTAAAATTTAACAGATATCCTTCTTTTGCTTTTGATCAATGATATAAATTATTATTAATTTGTTTTGTTAATAACTAGTTTTTCAAAATAAAAATGGCCTCTTTTGAGATTTTCATTTCTAAAATCTCTAAAATTATATTCATGAGATAAAGTCGGAGGTGTTGAGCAGGTGACATTTCCACTATATAAATTAAGATTGCAGTAAAATGCTGCTCCCAACTAAAACAACCCGTTGGGTTTGCATATCTTTAGTGAATGGAAGTTAACGGTTATATAACTAAATACTTGTAACTATATCTGATGGTCTCATTGCATTCCTGTTTGATTCTTCATACAAAGTCTATTAAATAATTAAAAAACTATTACTAAAAAATGGTATGAAAAATAAAACAAAACCAAATTATAACAGTTCTATAATAGGTCATATAAGTATGCTTAAGATTCTTTTTCTTGGATGATTACTATTTCCATTGAAAATGAAGTTCGATACCATTTTTTTAGTGCCTAATATATAAATTCTTGCCTCTACTGTATTTACTGTTTACTTACTTTAGCCTATTATTGAGAAATATACTTTAAAAATAATTGATGTATCATTCTAAGAGGTTCCTGAATTTGAGATGCTCATCCCAAAGGGCTTAATAAATAACTATCTGAATGAACATAAAGAAGAATATATGAAGCAAATACTGCAGGCATGGCTAGCAAAAAAAGAAGCAGACATGGAGCCTATAATTAGAAGTTTCTTAAACAGATTGGATAACAAAGGTAGGTTAGTCGGTAAATTTATCATGCTTTTTACTTTATTTAAAAATAAATAAAGATTTGTTAAATTAAAGGCCTTGTTGTTTGAAACTAAGTCTTAGAGTAACTTCCATTGTTTATAAAACTTTTTGAGTTCTATTAATTGTTGAGTTGATTTGTCTAAAATATTGTCCACGAAACACTTTTTTGTTCTTATATAAAACCTTGTGTATGTGTTCAATTATAATTGCATGGTTCAGTGATATTACTTTTTAATACTTTATATTTTATCTGTTTATATTTGGTCTTCACCATTGTAGGTTTTTTTTTTACTAAAACTCGGCTTTCATTTTTTTTAGATTAATCCCTGGTTTCCTATAATCCTGTCAGATAACACATTTATTATCATGATTTCATCAAACTGTTTTTTTGGGGGAAGTTTTCAATTTAATCCACATTGAGCTATAGAATGCTCAGTGCGAGAGTGGGATGAATTAGAATCAGGACCATTAGCACAGAATAGGTGCTTATGCAGATTTGTTATTTGCACAGTATTTTTATGTGCAGACAGTTAACAAATATTTTTATTAAAAGAAAATATATTAATTTGCATAATTGCATTTTGTTAACTATTTATGTAATATTATACATGAAGGATTCTTATTTATTGCTTTACACATTAAATCAATATAAAATATTAGAGAAATGGTAATCTTATTTATTAGTTATTGGAAACTTCTTTATTTTAAAGTATTTTAACTGTAACTTTCATATACATAAACTAACTAAAAAGATATACTTTTTACAATGTATCTTTCCAGAGATTTATGCTTCCTCTGAAGATATTTCTGAAAAAACAGTTAATCCCTTAAGTCAAACAATTTACAATATAATTTATATATTTTTTTTTACTAATGTATAATTAATTACCTAACAGTGAAAATATTTGTATTGGCATGTGCTTAACAATATTAGTCATATTAATAAAGCCTACAATTGGTAATAATATAAAGGCCAGCTTGCCCTTAGATGCCTAATCGAACGTATAATGTGCATTTTAATATCTTGAAATTCCTTTGACTTATATTTTATGAGGTTTAATCGTTCATAAACAAACTTGTTATTATAATTTTCAGATATATTTTCTTAGGAAGAAACCTATCTCTTTAATATCAAGCTAGAATAAAAACTATGTAAGAATCAGGTTATTGGAAGTAATTGTTGCTCATTTACTTAAATAATATAATATGAGCTAATAGGTATACTTAGTTCCTTTAAAAATTATATCTTGTGATCACTTTTAAATGATTTATCAAATACTTTATGATATGATTTATCTAGAGGATGCTGTTAAAGAGAAGTACCTTTTTATCCTGATAAAGCAACTTAGTGAATGGTACCCAAATGATGTTGGGGTGTTCATGCCATTCTTTTTAAATTATTTCACTCTCAAACCTGGAGAATGCATGTTTATTGCTGCTGGAGTACCTCATGCTTATATAAAAGGAGGTTTGTACTAATTTTTTAAAATGTAATATAATCTAGAATCTTAAATACTAGATGATCTGCACATTTTCCCAAAGTGGCAGGAGTTATATGCTGATGATATTGGGTAGAAGTTTAATTTTATGAAAACAGGAATAATTTAATCTTTTGTTAAATTATTTGGTTTCAGATTGTGTCGAATGCATGGCATGCTCTGATAATGTTGTTAGATGTGGGCTTACACCGAAATTAAAGGATGTTAATGTTTTATTGGAGATACTAGATTTTAAATCATACACTGTTGATCAGTTGAAAATGGCTGGTGTTTCCAAAGGCTCTGGTAATGTTATGGTTTTTAACCCTCCTAAGCAAGAATTTGGACTAACAAGAGTAACTGTAAGTGATGTTTAAATATTTAAAAATTACTTTAATGGATACATAGTCCTTAGACTTCCTGAAATACAGAATTAATTCCCAGATTATAATTTAGGAAACATGTGAGTGGGTTGAAAGCGAAAAGATGCAAGTGGCAATGTAATAATGTTGTAAACACAATTTAAAATTAAGACATTTAGATAAAACATGAAGTTTATTTTGCACATTTTTAATGTGGATCTACTGTGTATATCTTAAATGATAAACATTTTGCTTTTGAAATAATATTGGAATATTTCTTATGGGATAACTTCCTAGAATTCTTTCATTTAAGGAAAAAAAATCAGGCTTTTACCTTTGTATGACAAATTATTCAATTTATAGAATATTTACCTTTTCATTACTGATTTTTATCTTTACCTTTTGATTCATAAAAGAATCTTTAAACTCTGAAAAATAAATTAGAAAAATATTAGAGATTATTGTCCAAGGAAAATAAACTTAATTTATTTTAAGCACTATATTGTACTATAATTAGTTAAAAACTTTTCTTAATTCTATTCTATACGTAAATATAGCAAACAACCTAAATATAACATATATTAATATGCTATCACCAACACCAATAAATAATTTCGATTTACCAGAAATGCATGACAACAGTGTAAAACATGCATTCAGCGTTTTGAAGAATCTCTCAAATGAAACAGTTGTAACTGTGACAAGAAGAAAAGACAACAGCCTACGGTACTTGTGTATTAGCCGGTCTGTACATACTGTTATCTGGGATCGTTTATAACCTGAACCCTAATAACCACTATACTATTCAAATTATCATCTCATCACAATATTATTCAAAATTTGTTGTTAAGATCGAACCTTTCAAAATCTTGTATTGCATTTACTATTTAATATCTTGTACTATATAGGTTTATTTTGATTTATTTATTGTTATATTAAATCATATAATACTTATGTTGTAGATTCAGACTAGTGGGACTTATCAAACTTCTGCTTGTAAGACTTGTTCAATATTTATTGTGTTAAATGGGATAGGTGAGATGGAAAATGGAAAGAAAGTTTTGAAATTTGGCTCTATTTTTTTCTTATTACCGAATGAAACATGTACAATTAAATGTACCAAAGAGGGACCAATGGTGCTTTATTTTGCCTATGGTGTGAAATAACTTTTGCATTTATTTATAAATAAATTGATATCTTTATTTACCTCTTTAATTTCATTTTTACCAGTGTGATTTGATTTTAAAACAGTATTTATCTCTTACAATTAGTATAATTATATAGATTTTTTATTTTAAGAAAGGCTTGTTTAACATCGATTTTCTCTGTAAAGCATCCAAAAAATATCGTCAAAAATAGTAAAAACTATTTATTGAAATCCAAAATTCCTCCCCATATTTTAGTCCTTCTTCAGAGCCTGTTTTGGATAGTATGCTCCAGATTGTATTGATATTTAATACAATTCAATTTTACCAATTTTTTATATCTTGAACTTATATATAAATCTTTTTATATATCTTGAACACCACACTGATAATAATCTTTATTTACAATCTACTCATTCGCTCATTTTTAGATTTGGAAATTTGGCAGTAAATTGATTTTCTCAGTGATAAATAATTTAATAATTTAAATGAGGTAAATATTTAATACAAACTGTTAATTAATCAGTGTTTTTCAGTAAGTAACTTCAATGTGGACGTTTAGTGTGTGATAAATTTTCTATTTCACATGCCATCAGTTACTAAAAGTTTTTGCTCTTGAATACATTTACTCATAAAATTAGAGAATTGGAAAAAGGTAATTAAAAGTTTAAAGGTATTCGTTAAGTAGGTCTCTCTGATCTTAAAATTCTGTCCTATCACCAATGTTCAAACCTTGATTCAGTAACTCACCTGCCTAATAAATAACCTATGGAATCAATCATCCATCAGTTTTTAAAAGAGTTGTTAAAATTTTTCAGTTTCAAATTCAACCTTGTAATATATTCACATCCATAACTCATCAGAAAGCCGTCTAATAGTAAAAAACAAAAGCATTTCTTTGTTATTGGTGTTACATTTTATAAATTAATTATTATTATATACATATACATATATTTTATTAAGTAACGTTATACACCATCAAGATCTTTGGCTGTGTGATGTATTATGGCAGTATATATCAATTGCTAGAGCATAGACAACTTGAGGTGTACCCAATCTAATGTTGCCCATAGTTCCTTACTTAGTCCATTGGAGCCTATTTCACAGTTTCCTTAGTAAAAAATTAATAGGAAAAAGAAGAAAGAAAACAGGTTCAACTTAATAAAGTAGTTTCCAGTAATGACTAGAGATGGCGTGGAACTACATTGCTTAAGATATCATTCCTAGACCCGCAGCACATCTCAGATTAATAAATATAAGTGAACACTTAATTATAATTGGATAATTAATATAAAAGCAAACTTCTTCTTATAAGTGAACAATTCTGCAGAACCAATGATTTGCTTAGGTTGTTTAAAGAATTTTTCGGCTGGTATGAATCTCGAATATTTTTTGACATGGATAGAGAATATGTTATGTTATCAAAAGCACACTCTAGTAATTATGACCTTAAAGATAAAAAAAATAAAAGCAATACAATTAAAATTGTTGTTGTTGTTTTATTTTTAAGGGCAAACAACTACAAATGGTTTTTATTGCCCTCACCGCTAGAGAATATACATATTTCCATCCATAAGACTTCCCCTACCCGCTGGACTTCTTCAGGGCTCCTGCCTATCCCCAATTCTATTCAATCTGTTCATATCAGATCTCCCAAAACACCTAAAAGTAACCACATCGCTTTACGCAGATGACACCGCTTTGTACACAGCATCATACTGAATCGATACAATAGTAAACCGATTACAACAAGCTTTTAATAAAATCCATAAATTCTGTCAAAAGTGGAAACTAAAAATCAATCCAACGAAATCGGCCGCCATAATCTTCACAAAACACAGACCCAACATAGATCAACACATCATCTTAAACTCCGAGCACATCCCCTGGTCTAAATCCGTAACATACCTCAGTTTAATTCTAGATAGGTCCTTAACATTCACTGAGCACATCAACAGGAAAACAGAAAAAGCGAAAAAAAACATCTACAAAATGTTTCCCTATTTTAATAAAAAATCCAGGCTATGCCCCAAAAACAAGCTAATCCTTTATTCAACAGTAATCCGCTCACTGCTGACCTATGCCTCACCTGTATGGAGTTCAACCTGCGCTACAAATTATAGAAAGTTTGAAAGGGTACAAAACCTATGCATGAGAATTATTAATAATTATCCCCGCTACACGAAAATATCGACTATGCTCAGAGATCTTGACTTCCCACTGTAAAACAATATATTTCAGCCCAAACAAAAGCATACTTCAAAAAAACTCCAGCTTCCGAAAACCCATTAATCCGAGAAATCGGTAACTATGATAAACATTCACTACGACGGTACACGCACAAAAGAACAAAACATATACTTCTCACTTAACAAATCACTATTCGTAGGTATCATAATCTAGTTATCTGTAGTTATTTTTTATTGTGTATTTATTTTCTATTTAATTATTATTATTATTATATTTACTTACTTTATTAGTATTATTTTTATTTATTTATAAATTACAATTATTATGGTTAATTTTTCTTTCTCTTTTTTTTTTTTTTTTTTTTTTAAGCGGGTTTTTTCTAAATTTTTCCTGCTATTGTAAAACTTATTTATAAAAGATAATTTTAATTAATTAAAAGTACTGTTCTTTAAATATGTAAAGGAAGTCCGGAACATGTATTTACACTTACTGCAGCTTGTGTATGTAAAAACTGTAAATAAAGGTTATTTTATTTTTTTTTTTTTACATATTTCCATTACCTGGATAATTACAAATATACATTATTGTTAGAGAAGAAATTAGTTGACTGGAACTTCTAATGTAAGGATAGAGATAGTTGCGGGTGCAGTAGATTAAAACACCGTAATAAGTGCTTACTTATTTATTGTTTGCCGATGTTTTGACCTACATTGTAGGTCATCTTCAGGGCTATGAGAGAAAACAGACAAAACAAAAATAACTATAAAATTACATTACAGTACCAAGAAAATAATAATATAATAATGTAGAGTAACAGAAAAGTTAAACAAAATAGTGAAGGAATAATATGAATAAAAATTAAATGTACAGAAAGGTGGTAATGCAAATAATATACAAAGAGAAAAACAAAAAATTAAAAAAAAAAATTGGTAAGCAGAATGAAAAATGAATTACGATGAATTTTTCATTCTGTCTACCAATTCGTATTCGTAAACACTTTCAAAGACGTTAATAGTTCATGAAATCGAAAAAAAAAATATATATATACAAAATTAATTCTTACATATTGCAGAATCATCATTATCAAATAACATGAAAAAGAAAAAATGTCTTACAAACTATAGGTCAAAGTTTTTTTATAATTATTGGTCATTTTTTTTCGAGTTATAAATATTTTTATTTTTTAAAGAGAAAAGATAGACCCTCGACAGGGATTAGAACCCGGAATCTTTGTCTCACCGTGACATCACTCTGCCAATTGAGCTATCCAAGGCCCCTGCCGGCCGAGGACAAACCTTTTCTCTCATAGATCCCAAAGCCCAGTGCTCCCGCCATTTTGCGATAAATGCACTAGAATGAAGTTCTTAGAATTTTAATTTTAGGATCTTATTGACTTACGTCATATTATTATTTATAATTTTTTATAATTATTGGTAATTTTTTTTTCGAGTTATAAATATTTTTATTTTTTAAAGAGAAAAGATAGGCCCTCGACCGGGATTTGAACCCGGAACCTTTATCTCACCGTGACATCGCTCTGCCAATTGAGCTATCCATATATATGACGTAAGTCAATAAGATCCTAAAATTAAAATTAATGTTCAAAGAACTTCATTCTAGTGTATTCATCGCAAAATGGCGGGAGCACTGGGCTTTGGGATCTATGAGAGAAGAGGTTTGTCCTCGGCCGGCAGGGTCCTTGGATAGCTCAATTGGCAGAGCGATGTCACGGTGAGACAAAGGTTCCGGGTTCAAATCCCGGTCGAGGGCCTATCTTTTCTCTTTAAAAAAAAAAATATAGGTTTAAGTCTTTGTTAATTGTGTGGTCATTTGTTAAAAACATCGTAAAACGCTGAAATGGGAATGGAGAAACTTAAAAAAGTAAGATATAAAGGATCAGACAAATTTTCGTTTAAAACGAGTTCAGAATTATGCGAGGGAAATATTTCAGTTGTTACAGTCTTCATATCTGTCTTACTTTAATAGAAAAAGGTGTACTCTCATCCAAAAATATAGATTTCATTTTCATGTCTCAGAAAAATATTTGTTAACTCCTCATTTCCTTGCTAATTAATAACATCGTGTTTTGACTCGCAGGGTAGAGAAAAAAAGGTATGAGATAAAATGCATTTCACCAGCTTATCAATTTGGGGGAGTTCCAAAAGTACTCAAAGTCTTCGAAGGAGAGATAAAAGTTGAGATCATCAAAATGCACTTCCATAGCACTAATAGAAACTAGTGAAAAACTTGTTACTAATTGTCCTATCTTGTAAACGACCTACTTTACTTTAGCTAAGTTCAAGTATGTTGACCCTAAGGATGTATTAGGGAGTTCCCAAATTGAGCAAATATAACTATAGCCTCAGTGAATAAGTGGTTATAGTAAGTCTAATGTTCTCCAAAATGAGTTTCTTGCACTTAATTCAGCGGAATCGAGCTATTTTTATAGTGAATAAGGGGCTTGGTAAGGCATTGGTTTGAAAAGGTGTTATTGTTTATATTACAACTCCATTTCAAGCCAACTACGAGAATGATACGATTCCGGCTATCTGAAAGCAGTTAACTCTTATACAAAATATATTCGACCTAACCACTTATCACTGGGGCTGTTGATATGTTTGCTAAATTTGGGAACTCCCAACTACACGCTTTGGATCAACATACTTGAACTGAGCTAAGTTCAAGTAGATATATATTTAAACAAGGAACCTGTACCTCTAAAACTCTGGAAGAGTCTTGGGCTCAATACATGGTTGAGACTGCTGTTTCTAGTACAACGGTTTTGCTGGTAGGGGATTTTTCCTAGATCAGGCCGCACCGCTAGACTTTTCCCCATTAAATGTGTCCATTTTAGGCCGTATGCATACTGGGGTACTGGAAAGGATCTGATTAGAGACGCGAATTACCAACACTATGGGACGCCAAACACGGCGCTACGGTTTAAGCTATGTACACACTATGAGACATTTGCCTGTCTATAGACGTGACAAACCTTAGTCCGTCCAAGCAACGGCCTAAGAGCAGCGAGATTAGTCTCGTCTAGCGTCTATCCTACTACTTGTGTTTCTAGACCAATCTTCGTCAGTACAACATAGAGAGTATTGCTTTATGCTTTTTAAAAATGAAAGAACGCGAAAACGTAAACCCTGGCGGATGAACCAACTTATCGCTGAAGTAATACGTATTCCGTCGGTGATACGTTATTAACCCACAAGTACTGAAATAGTTTTCCTTACGCTAGTACTGACATCTGGCCACACGGTTTACCTGATTTAAAAATTCATTAATAAATACAAAATAAAACATTTAAACATTTTATTGGATGTTGTTACTTATATAAACCTTCTTGCGTTTCCCACAATCAACGAATGTATGATATTTTTTAAATTTCATAACAGTAGTTAAAGTGGGGGAAGATAAGGAATGATACGAGCAGCTTCCGGGTAGATGGTATAAGTAGATGACGAGATCGATGGAATAATTTCAGGGAACTAATTGATCGTCGGGATATTTGGGTGACATGGGGTTTCCAGAAAAGGTTTTGGTTAATGGTAATGCCTAGGTTTTTAAAAGAGTTGCAGCTGATGGTGTGGTCGTTTAGGATTAATGTTGGAAGGGTGGAGAAAGTTGTAAGGAGGGAGTTGGAACCTAAAACAATGGCCTGGGTTTTCATTGCGTTCAATTCCAGTTAGTTCAGCTTTGCCCAGGCACTGATCCTATCTAGGTCTTGCTGAATACTGGCGAACGCATTTGATAGCTCAGATGGAGGAAAGGATAAAAAGATTTGGAAGCCGTCAGCATATAAATGGTAGGAATAGTTGTGAACAGATTTAGGAAGATCGTTGATGTAACAGTTGAAAAGGAAAGGAAAATAGAGTGAGGAAAGAGGAAAGGGGTTGCTTGGGCATAGAAACCGCTTGGGACCTGTCAGAGAGGATTGGAACCGTAGAATAGAGCTGTTGGAAAAGGACGATGACTTTAGTTTGGAAAATACTAAAAATACGAAAAAAAAAACTACTTACCTTAATATTATATATAATTTATATATGTAAAAACGTTTCTCATGTTACTATCATCTGTTAAGAAGATAAAAAGATTAAGATGATAAAATTAAATGTTATTTCTGTTTCCTCTTCATTTCACATTTATCCTATCGCTTTATTTCTCAGAACAGTATAAAATCATATTTCTTCTGCTACTATGATTTAATATACATTTTCATGGACGCCTCTGTATTCAACGTGAGTCCAAATATAGATATATGGTATCGCCAAATATTAGGCTGTCAGTGTTGAAAAAAAAGTCGCTTGTAAAGACTGTAATGACCGCTAATAGAAGGCCGTGGCAGTGCGTGGGTGGGCCAGGAAGTCTCTGTTTAGTCACCAATTTGGGAAAATCGGCCAACTTGATCCCAACTATCGATTATCCGCCCAACTTCCTTTCGGGGACGGAGGAAGTATAAAGTCTGTTTTCGAACTCGTGCCGCCTCTCTAACTGATGTTTATGTCGAAGTACAGCCTATCTATCGATAACATATATGGATTGGATGATTAAAAAAATGCGAATCAGAAAAGAAATTCTTAGTGCATTGACGCTTATGTTCGAAACCTTATTCCAAACTAATGGAGGAGTATGCCAACTAATCTGGAAGCATAAATATTAGAAATATGGGACACCATATGGTCGCTTCGAATTGAGTTACCTACTACAAGATTTAAGTGTTTATTCGTTCCATTTTTAATCTTTTCCAAAAATACAAGTTATCATTAGCTTTAGTAATGTAATTATTATTTATTTATTGTTATATTGTTAACAATTATAATTATTCTTCAAACGAGTGTGTATGTTTCACTAAAATTAAATTTTTAAATATTTAGAAAATTAATTACAATAAAATGGGTTTCGTTTGGAATCATTAATACAATGTTTAATATGTTTTTATATATATATGCAAAAAAGGTTTAGATGATTTTATTTCTTTTTTGTATTTTTTTTTGTTGATAATTTAATAAACTTTCGAAAGAGTGCCTATAACTTTTCAGGTAATATACAGTTTTCAAATTATTGGAAATAGTTTTTTTTTTAACTACTCAGAGGGTGAAATTTTACAATCCCAAACTCATTATACGTAAAAAAAAGGAAATTTATGTTATATACTGATACATACTGACTTTATGTATAAAAGAATTCTTTTATAAATATAATAATTTAAAATGAATGAGTTTAAATTACAAGTTTAGATATTTTTAATTGAATTTAGTTTTAATAAATATAAGATCTGAATTAAATAAATTTGGATTAAGTGATCATTGTACTTTAATTCGTTCATTTTGGCTTCAAAAGGCTATGATAATATAGAATTGAAAGATTATACAATCATGAAATTGCCAAGTTATTCAAAATTTGTATCAAACGAACACCACCAATATCAACCCCATTGTCTGCTTCCTTTTAAATGTTTTTTAATATATTCAAATTATAGAGCGAACAATGTTCTTATTCAAACGATTGGGGGAAGAGTGAATATGCAGATCAGTTGACTGTTGAGCTTAGCAACCGGAATCCCTCCTCACCGGGACACTGGGACGGCCGCCGCCTGTTTGAGAAGAGCACGCGTCCGGATTACAGCTGTCGTTCCCCGGTGGTTTCGGCACGCACTCCTCATCTGGATGGAAGAAGCTACATGCCCATCTTATGTAGCTCCAAGTGGGAAGTGAATTGCCACTACTTAGGAGATGAAGACGATGTAACATCACTCTGATGGATATGTCTTCGATTCGTAAATCATCGTACACTTGACCCCATAATTGCTTTTCCAAAATAGAAATTATGAGTATAATTATGAGTATTCCCCAAAATATAGGGAATGTGTCTAGGTACCATAGATGTCTACTATCTATTACTGAATTATTTATTAGTAAACAATAAGTAACTACTATTGAAAAGTAAAAAGAGACCTTACATGAATGTTAAGATCGTGGAAAAATTCCAACGAAAAACCCTTAAGTCTCCAAACTAAAACAGAAATTGAAATTATTTGTCCAATATTTCGCCTATTCAGGCATCCTCAGGGTAGAAAAAGAATAACAGCAAAACAAAACATGAATAATGCACCCAAGAAACATCCTACCACCTCCAGGGCTCAAATGTAACTAATGAATCATAAGGAAGGTTACTCGACCCTGGCTGGATAACGTTAGATAAAAACAGCTGATAAATACTCCAGAAATTTAAAATTCAACATAAACTTACCAAACTTCAAAAAGCACAACAGGAAAAAATAAATAATTGTAAACAATTTAAAAACATAAGACAAAAAATCATATGAAAAAATAAAATTAAAAATGCAAGAGAAAAAAAAAAGAACATTATCAAAAAACCAGTGGACTTGTGGCTATTCCACAAAATATATTAATATTGAAAAGTAAACAGAGACCTTACATACTAAATAATTTTGTTAAATGTTAAGAACGTGGAAAAATTCCAACGAAAAGCCCTTAAGTCTCCAAACTAAAACAGAAATTGAAATTATCTTAGCGGACAGATAATTTTAAGTCTTAGTAAGTAAATACTTTATGTATTCCACCGGCTTGCTCCCAAGAAAAGTATTATACTATATCTTATTTTAAACTTCATGCCATTGAGAACGTTGATTTTGGTTTTTGTTTCAGAAGTAATATAGTTTTTTTTTACTTTAATGATCTTGTTATAAATTCTTCATTAGTGTCATAGCATATTAAGTTAGTTATTTCTGGCATTGCGAAGAGAAGTGAAAAATATACATTTAGAAACAACATAACCCAAAAATGCCGAAATTCGTTTGTATGCCGCTTTGGCTTTGGGCTGACGATAAACAAAAAAATGAATAAATAAAACCGACAAAAGCATTTGCAAGTCCATAAACTAAGTGAGGTATCACCAATTTTTTTAAATAATCAGATGATATGACAAATCAGAGGTCAAATTTTTTTTAGCAAATGGATTCGAGAAAAACTACGAAGGTTTGTATCCTTTGCAATAAACCCAGTAGGTTATATCCTCCTAGAACAATACCCTCCTCTAGAAATGTTTGTTTACCTTGCCAGTTCTTTCTCCACTCGGTGTCAGCTCGAGTGTTCTCGAGGCTGTCACATGCTGCACCTCCAATACCCAAACATATTACGTGACTATCCGTTCTTTTCCGCAGTCTCCATCATTCCGGTAATTTTTCCTGACTACCTGAGATCTCTTCCAATTTCATCTAAAAAAAAAAACATTGCCTTTACGATAGTTGGCTTGACAGCTCAAGAACACCAAGATGGTTTCCATGTTCGCTTAATTCCGATCATACCAATTAAAGAAAATTGTCAAAAAAATATCAACTCACATCCAATTCCTCTACTAGTCCGAATCCTGGCCACGTCCAGGGTTATGACTATTTATATTTAATTATCATTTAGATAATGTTCATCAATAATTTAAATGGTAAAAGCAATTTTACTTTATTCTTACCCGCCACTCAGACAATCTCATTTATATGTGCATTGATAGATAAAGGAGTAGTATTCGGGTCATGGTGGTGGAATGTTGTCTGGTTGGTAACGTCAGAGTGATAGTTTGGAATTTGCATCATTTTGTTTATTATACCTACATATATAATATCTTTAATTTTATATATAGAATCCAATATGAAAAATCCCTAAAGTAAAGCCTTAAGTATCTAAAATACTGGGATAACCTCCAGTCAATGTTTCGCAAATTCAGGGATCATCAGGACATTCACCAAAAGAAAAACAACATCAAAGAAGTGGAGCACACCTCACATCAACAGTCCGAATAAACTCACCAAATAGAGACAACAAACTTAATGCAAGACGTTCCAAAAACAACTAAGGCAAAGGAAGGTAATACACAAATAGCTGATCAGTAGAAATAAACAAAAATAACCAACCTATAAAAAGGAGAAACACATATATGTATAGGCATTTTTAATTTTTCAAAACTTTCAGTCATATAAGATAGGCTAGCAATGTCTGGGCTGTGTCTGAAGTGAATCGCGAAAATCGGTTAGACGTTTTCACTGTTTGTTTTAATAAGCTCTTGTGCCTCCTACGAGAGCTCGTACTCAGAACAGTTCCCGTATATTCTCATATGCATAACGAGAAGCGGACACAACACTGGCCCTCTAAGGTCGATTGTTCCGGAAGGGTACCTATTATACGTCCCCTCCTAAGAGGCTCAAGTACAAACAGCGCTCGATCTGAAGTGGCCGATCGCGGAGTATTGTACACAGACAGACTGGGTGTGGCTCCTACAGGCAGCGTTCAGTCAGTCACAATACTCCGTGGGAAGGGTCCTTCTACAATACCGTATTCAAATTACATTCAGCAACTGCACCCACACGCCATTAGAGAAATTAGGAGATGGGGCGCTCGTGCCGTGTGTAAATATTCCGGCCATCCACTTATTTGTAATTGATTTGAATAGGTTAAATCTATCTGAAATCAATGAGGATTAAGCGGATTTTTAAATTTAATGTAAAATTAAGTTACTAAACACAGCCTCTATAGCTCTCCAAAATTAGATTTAGAAAAGTGGTTCCACAAATGCCAAATCAAAATAAACGCACAAAATCGAGCCAGGCTAGCTCTCGCTACGGAAAGCTTTGTAGTCAGCAGACAAAACTGACTACTTTATACCTTCTAAAAACTATGTACGTTATCTCGGAAAAAAGACTTTCATGGAACATTCTTCTTGACCACACATCTTCACCCGACTTAGAAACAAAACGACTAATCTATAACGCTATACTAATAACAAGTGAACAATGAGCAGAACATTAGAATTCAACAAACTACACATAATTCAACGCAATCCAAAAGTCTTGGAAAACTAGTTAATCCTCCTTGATTTATTTCGAATCACACCATATACGACGTTAACATTTCAAATCAACACAAAATCACTTGTTCTTTCTCTTTTCTATTCCCTGTTACCCGCACCTGCTAGGAGAAGATTAGTAAGACAGCGTCCTAGATACCTGCTCAGGAACTATTGATTATTTCAAAAACTTCATATTCCTGCAAATCAAGGAGAGAGAAAACTTAGGCAGAGATCAAATTTGCTGGATGCGAAACTGCGCACGAGCAAATTTAAAATAAAGGAACAATAATAGTTTCAAATTAAACAATGCTGTCTATAAACTGACACATTTTCTACTTTAACTTCTGTAAAATAGAATCAAAATAATATTAAATGAAAAAACGAGTATTTTAAAATTAGTAAGTATGAAATAGTTCATTTGAAGTATAAAGCAATCGATACCTATATAGTCTTGTTTTAGCATCGTTGTAAAAGAATGACGCTAATGAACGGTAGTTACGAAACTGTATTAAAATAGTGTTAAGGTCAGAGAGAAAGAAGGACGGGCTGAAGGGATTAAGGCGGGCACGAGAGATTAAGACGGATTAAAAACATCTGGAATATCCGAGAACGGCCTCCCCCACTCCCGCGCGTCTTGAACGCTTGCCTATATATATATATATATATATATATATATATATATATATATATATATATATATATATATATATATATACCCCTGCAAGTCACCAGTCAGTAGTAAACAAGGCAGTATGATGACCTAGTGAGTAATAAGTGAGTCAGTAGTAAGGCAGTGTGATAAACTAGTGAGTAGTAAACTTTTGTGTCAGTAAACTGTGACAGTTCATGAGTGTAATTAACTATTTCTGTTTATTACTGCGTATCAATTTGGCATATTTGGAGAGTCTTACGGCTAGTGAACTGTAAGAGTTAATTAGTAGTTGTAAACTATAGTTTAATTTTATTGCATTTGTACAAATTTAAATGTAAAAAATAGTTAAGCTATCTAGTATTAGCAACATCTTATATTATTTTAGTAATTAAATAGGAGTTAGGCCTAGGTTATAATCTTTAGAATATTGCTATTGTAAATTTGTATTAGTTTAATAATTTAATTGTTAGTGATTTCATTGTGTTCTTTTTGTCACTTTGTTAATACATATTATTATCTCAAATTCTGGAGTAGTAAAATTCATTTTCACAACCAGTAGCCCGTTACAGTAGTATTATGTCCAGATAATACTTGTGCATTCTAATAATAATTGATGATATCATAAGTGGTTAATGTTAATTATATTTCTTGTTTATTTATTTTATTTTTTAATAAGCTATTAAAGTTTAAACTACTAATAGGTTTGACCATAAATATTGAATAATGATTATTGGAAAGTTTCAAGGAAAATAAATCAAAATTAAAATATTAGAACATGATTTTTTGAAAAATATTCTAAATTTAATTTTTGGTTTTAGTAGGAATACACACGAATTTTCGTAATTCAGTAATAATGTAATTCAGTAATTGAAATAGAAAACTGTTTTGAGAAATTTTAAAATCTAACTCAATCCTTGTGGCAGCGCACTGCTGTGTGTGACTTATCAAACCAATTCATTCCACAAACCCAGAGCGATCAATGTCGTTTAGCCGCTGAGCTCATGTGTCAGGCACTGTTTGCTTCCTATCTTATCGTTTATTTACCAACATTTATGACGACCATCTCTCAAGTCCCTAGTTCGCTTTTCTTGTTATGATGGATGGGGAATAATAATTGCGCTTCAATCTCAAGCTTCTTTAAGTTCGAATTTGCTCAAACAGCTAATCAAAATTAATACATATAATTCGTGAAATTTCAATAGGTGAAACAGATATATTCTTTTACATCAATAGTAAACCCGTTGATTCCTTTTTTTCATAATTATGATCAATATATGAATGTGTGATTAATTATGAATACCCAATACAATCCCTTAAGGTTTACTTGGATCCAAAAAAACTATACATTTATATTGGAAAATAGGTGTTGTTATTTATTGTATATATTCTAAAACTTAGGTTCGTGGATATGAAAATTCAAATGAAACAATTACAGAACTAAGCATGTTTTTTTGTTTAATCATACTATCCAGAATTCATGGCAATAAGTGTTTATTGCGTTACAGGAATGATCTGAACGCAGATTGACGTTTGTTACTAATTGGGTTAATAAATTGTACTGTGTACTGATAGAATATTTTTTATTACAAGAAATTTATCTTATTTTAATATCTGGCGCCCAAACTGTCCTCTCTACAAATGCTTGAATTTCATCCTCTCTTGTTCCTTATTGTCAATAGGTTTTTTTTTTTTGTGCCATTCTTAAAAGAAAAAAATAATATATTATTTTGGTACTTAGTATTGTACATTAAACAATAAGATACGCTCTGCCAGTCATGGCTAAAACTGTTTGAATATATATGTAGATTCTTGATGAGCATCTGTTCTTCTCACTGGTCTATTTGTATTTTTCACAGTAAAGCTTTAAAAAGTATACACAAAAAATTGGTATATTTGACATGAGATGTACCA
Organism: Arma custos; assembly: GCA_037127475.1. Lineage (NCBI taxonomy): Eukaryota > Metazoa > Arthropoda > Insecta > Hemiptera > Pentatomidae > Arma > Arma custos. The sequence goes on along the minus strand of CM073760.1, from coordinate 93,918,669 downwards.
CTTGACTGAATATCGAGCCTATTTTCGAAATAACTATTATTGCAATGGGTTTTCGTTCTTTCAAAATTATCGTAACCTGTTTTTCTGTACTCAGTGACGAATGTGGTAATTTTAATAAAAAATCCCAGTTTTCATGATGTTTGTTGTTTGCAGCAGAAGTTAGGGCATTATTGGCCTTAACTGCTTAGCAGTGTGGTCCTTTCGGTAGAGATTGAGTAGGTACAGGGTGTATCGACCCTTGGACAATATCTCTGTCATGTCACACTAACGAACTGGGCTACTGTGACAATGGCCTCGCCCGACTGTCGTTAATACAATAGTATAATATGCCTCTTGGTCTGTTCTATCTCTTGGGCTGTGGTTTCTGTTTGGAAGGAAGGCTACTGCAGGTCACTGACACTGGCTACTGCATCGTTGAAATTACCTTGTCTTTAGACACAACTTTTAAGATGTTATGAAGAGTTTTTTTTTAAAAAAAAAGCCTTAAGTTCCTCAAATATTTAAAAAGAACACGATATTTCGTCCCCCCTTCACACTATCTTTTCGTCCGTCGGGCTGAAAAAAAATAATGTCACAGTGATTTCGTGTTGACTGAATATCACACCAACAACTTAATAACCAATGGAGATATCATTCCAAGATATTTTAATTTTTCACTACAGAAACTTGAAGGTTTTTAAGGGGTCTCTCGTTATGCAAGAATGTTTTTGTTTTTTTTGCCATTAATTTTATTTATCATTTTGCAAATGGCCTTGGAATTGCTCAACCTGTATGAAATGGAAAATAAATGTGGTAGAAATGATTCCTAATGTGTTTTACCAATAATTCTTATTGCTTTTTTGATAAATAACCACCATGAAATATATACTAAAAACTCATATCACATTTCAGTCGTTAGGGTTTATTGTTTTTTTTACTGACCTTAGGATGAAAAACAAAATAAATTAGAAATAAATGACACTTAAAAACTATAACCTAAAGAAATGAACCGATTCTTCTGTTGTCCATCATCCCAATCTAATTGATGGCCTTTAAATGGCCGCCTTAATTGATAACTTCCAAGGCGTTGTTCCTAATCAAGAAACAATTATGTAACAGGCAGAGATCTCGCTAATCTACCGGAAAGTTTCTTGTTGTCTTTTCCTGCCGGTGAGAAACCTGACCTGGGGCACTTCCGTTCCGCTTGTGATCGCGGTACGCCGCGGTATGGCTGTCTTCGATCGGTTTGCACTTTTGAAATCCGTCTCCAGTAAATAAATATCGGGTATTTAGCGGTCTGATTAAATTATTCTTTAAAAATATTTGTTACTTATCATAAAAGATTTTCAATTGATACGATGTATACTCCAGAAGATACACAAACTATTACTTTGGTCCTTGGGGTGTCTCATCCACTAAATGTAGCATTGTATGTGTTAATACAACCTATGGTATATTGGAGTTATAATCGATTACAAAGTAAACTCATACATAACAATAGCCTAGTATTTAGGAGCATTCATAATATGCCTGCATAAATTTTATATTATAAGAGTGGGATGTTAGAGTACAGATCACTTCATCTCAGAGGATAGAACGCTGAAGTGCTATGACGGAGGTTCCTGGTTCAAATGTATGCTATAGCAGAAAAATTATTTAACAGTTGTATTTAGACCCTGCGGGGTATGTCGACCCTCGTAGGGCTCACCCAGTCTCTATAAATTGGATAACCTTCATCGGGGGGAAACCTAGCATTTGAACGTGATCTCGGACAAATCCCTGTACAACCGACGTCTTAGAAACGGTACAGTTTTTACCACGTATTGAACCCAAGAGCTTCATAGGTTATAGCGGTGCACGATGATAGTGATGAAGGAATATTATATGATATTCTCTAGTGGTTTAATGGAAGTCAAATCTTGACTACATATTTCTCAACTATAAATATTTATGTAACTGACTTTTTTTTAGTGCATTGGGAGTTGAATGCATATCCCTCATGTATGCTGACGTTGTCATTAGAAATTATAAAAGAAATTGTCATATTCTTTTCATGGTGTTGGTGACTCATCAGTTTTACCCAACCTGGGGGGCGCTTGTAATGTTGTAGTATAACTAAATGTTTTGTTTTTAATGTAACACTTGTTTTTGCACATGCCCATACAAATTTTGTTCTTAGGAGGAGTGGGAGGCGTTCATTGCAAAAGGAGGATACAAACAAGGTTGGGAATCACTGTCCTAGGATGGCACTAAAACCATAACTTGGCGTAATGAAATCTTATAATTACTAAAATATGCTAAATTGTAGAGTTTAATAGTTTTTTTTTATTTTAACTAAAATTAAAACTTGGTATTTGTAAAACATATTTAAAGAATAATAATGCTGTCAGTTAATGAAAAACACATGAAAATTGCAATCCCAATTTTTTAAATGATTAAAACACTATTGAAGGATAGAAGTATTACGTTAGTTTTGTTATAGAAGTGTTACGTTTATTTTGAGGGGTGCATTTTTTAAATTGGTGGGTTCTTCTTCTGTTCATGGCAGCCTTCCTCACCCTTTTGGAGTTACCTTCCGCTGCTTCAGGAGCTCTTGGGCCCGGAAGGATGATTCGAACCAGAGATGATATAGCACCTCGCGATATGGCTCTCATGGGAATCTCGACGAGAGGAAATGGAATCTGGATTCACTACGGCTCATCACCGACCCTGGCAGGTAGCTTGTCTAGAATGTTCTCCTATCTCTCAGGTCTTGTGAGTTTGTCTTAGGATAGATGATTTTTATTTGTTATTTTTCGTGCCTAGGTACCATAATTTAGTAAAATTATGTTCAATCTGATTAAGATAGGAATACATTTTCATAAATATTCCCATAAACTATCAATTCGTTAAAAATATTGTTAATACAATTCTAAAAACAACACTAAGGTTATTTAAAAATTTAACAAACTTAATATTAGGTTTTTTTTTTTTCATTTATCATAATATTTGATCTACCTACCCTTTTATAATGAAAACCATGAAAACATAAAAACAAAGTAGTTAAAAAATTGATGAACATTCATATTAATAAAAAAAAATCAATAGACAGTTCTACTGAGAGCTTCTTTTTTCAAGCAACTGAAGTCATTTAAATGTAATTATTAAACAGGAAATTAAATTTAATTCTTCCTTCCATTCCTCGCCTACTCTTCTTCATTCACATACATTTATGAGGGAGCTGAACAATATATCTACACTGTTGCTCACTCTCACCAGTTGAACTCCAGGTCATGGAATATTAGGTGCTTAAGAAAGTATATTAATATTCTTGTTAATATTAACCATTACTACAACTGGACGAAGATTGTTTAGTATGTCATCAAATAATCAAGGAAACACGCGATTTTTTTGTAACTTGTTTAATGAGCTTAAACCTGAAAACTTTAAGCAGCTACGAGATACTTTACCTCTTTTATCGAGGAAGGATGTTGGGACGAACAGACCATTCGCTGTTGATATAACAAATTATTCTAACAAAAAAATGATTTAAGTGAAAAATATTTGACTGGATAATTCTAAGAGTGGTATGAAATGGTCAAAGGATGCAATCAATGGTTACACAAAATAAGAAAGACTTATTTCAGTGTGTCTAGGTTTCTGCCTAAGATGTGGGCCTTCAGTTGGAGTTTCACACTTCACCCCACTGCTCTGAAGATGGCCTACATCTTCACGTGGGCACAATGAAATAAGTCAATCTTATTTCCTAAAATCACATGCTGCACCCTCTGACCATTTCATACCACTCTTTCGAAAAAAAAACATTGGTTTCTGTTTGGTGTTGAATAGCAGGAATTCAGTTCATTCAGAGGTGAAACCGTCACATCCACATATCCGAAGTGGTATTGGTATTATGCAACAGAAATTTATCAAAAAACAACCTGCATTGGTTATTCGGAAGGAACCTATACTCTTACACGACATCGCCAGACCTCATGCTTCATAACATACAGGGAATAATCTAAACGAGCTGGGGTTACGGATTCATCCCACACCCATCTTATTAGCCAGTCTGTCTCCAACAAATTTCTATCTGTTCATTGGTTTGAACAACTTCTTCAAGGGTAAAACATTGTTAAGATGATTCCCAATTCAATAACGCATTTTCAGACTTAATTAAAATATTTATTATATATAATGAAATATAATTTTACTAATAGCATGGTAATCATTTTATTTTATAACGATATCATACTCTTGTTATCTTACTAAGTTTTATTATCTTCTTAATGAATGTTTTATCATCTTCTAGATTTCTTTCCATTCTAATTATTTCTCATCACAATTATTATTTCATAATTTATCTTACTCTCTGAATTTCTTTCCATTGTTTTAATTTCTGTTTATATCAACAGTTACTCTTCCTTGCAATGTTTTATATAGTTTTTTTTTTCCGTTTCTTTTTCTTAGCTCTGAAGAGAGCTAAAGCTTTGGCCGAAATGTATGCACAATAAAATAAGTCATTCTTGTAATCATTGACTAAATTTTACTCCTGATCATTTTACACCACTCTTATATAACCTTTCCAATGAAAACGGACATTTCATATGAAACGACCAGAAACAAAATATGGTCTGTGTTGCTCTGATTTTTTCTTGTTTGTTTAATTTTTAACTAAATTTATTTTTTACACGATTTTTTTAGGTGTGTGTGCTTTGCCTTTGTGAGAGGTTCCGAGAAGAGGATGCGGCGGCGGATGTGAAAAACAAACACCGTAGCAGTTATGAAGTTGTTAGCTGCTAATAGCGACTGCTCCAATTTCACACCGTAAATCTGTGAGGTGATGATAGGCCTACTTAATAACAGTGATCGCGGGCAGGTAGCTCCACTGTGCATTACCGCGCCACCTATCACCCTCTCTCTCTCTCTCTCTCTCTCTCTCTCTCTCTCTCTCTCTCTATCTTCCGAAGAGAGGGGTGTCAATGCTGTTTGTTTACCCATAAATTGTTGAATACGGTCCATAATGTTATGTTTATCATGAAGTGATATTTATTTTTAAATAAAATAACTAATCGTCTAGATTCGACTGTCAGATTATGCATTGCATGGAGAACAAGACTAACAAACACTCTGATAGGGAACAACTTATGGTTCTCTAAGAGAGAAATTTATGAATAATATACCGCCTGTATACTATAAAAAATCTATAGAGAAAATCACTAAACCCAAGGGTAGTCGTGGGAACCAAAACCCTTAGTAGTTTAGACGAACAAGATCTCTTTGTACCATCTATTTATTAAAAGTCTGTTAGAAGAACTCTTCATTATTTTGAAAAAGTTACTCTTTACCATTAGATACTTATATAGCCGCCGACGTCCTCAATTACGAGAACATGCGTATTTTATGAAATCTGTTTCTGCAGGTGTACCTAGAATATCCAAAAAAAGTCCCAATTTTTATTTTTACTATTTTGACGACTCACTGAAATACTGATATAAGTTTTCTATTCTCTCTTACTTTACCAAAATATGATTTTTTAAAAATAATTGATTAATCTTATTTTATTTTTATCGTTCATTGTTTACCAACTTCAGTTGTAGTTTATCAGCTTAATGAAAACTACAAAACGATTTAAGTTTGAAGATTTATTTCCTACACCTCTTGTAGGTTTTAGGAATGAAGGAAATAAATAATAATAAAAGTAATTACCACTCAAGGAGGGGTAAATTCACATTAATAATTATGAAATATAAATATTTTTGTAAATACATGACCTTCGTTGGTCAGTATAAATAAAATAAAATAAAAAATACATAAAAATAAAAAACAAAATAAAAAAGCTGTATTTTTTGTTTCTATTTTTAACAAATTGATCCAATATTGAGATTATGATTTTATAAATTAGTCTAGGTTCATCAACTTATGGAGTTAATGATGAAAAATGGAATTTCTTAAGGGACTTAAGACATAGAAGGTTTAATTATTTGCAGACCCTATGTACAACTTATTTGAAGCCTCGATGAAGTTGTTAAGCCTCGATGAAGTTGTTAAGTCAATTTTTTTCTAGAGAGAGAGAGAGAGTTAATTGTTTTGAGGAAATGCCATATGCCATTCCATTAGTTTTATGTAAAAAAATTTTCCTTTAATTCATGTTTCCACTTTTTTCTATCCTGTATATCTTCCTCCCTCAGACCATGGCCGTGCATTCTTTACTGAGTACCTTCTAACCATCTTTTTCGAGGTCTTCCTCGCCGTTTCCTCCGTTCTGCAATCCAATTGAGAATTAAGTTGGGCAATCTTTCTTTCTTCATTCTTCTAAGATGACCTAAGCAAAGATACCATTCCAATATTTTTTTCTCTATATTTTGGACGACGTTTTGTTGAATTTGCATCTGTTCTCTGATTCCGGCATTAGTCCTTTCTGATACCTGTCATCTCTCCTCCAATAGCCCATTTCAGTAGCAAGAAGTTTTTTTCGAAGAGCAACGCTTATGATTCTGCTTCTCTGAGTACAAAATGTTTCAACTTGACCACTAATTTATTCATAAGGGATGCAAATATATCATAAAAATACTACTCACAATCTTATTCTTCCTTTTATAACCAATTCATGAAAGTACGAATATAAGTATGAATTATTTTAAATTTCACATTTGGTCTCATTAATCCTAATTATAATACAACGGTATATATACTTTAAACTGTTTAAACTTATTTGAAAAAGTATGTTTATGAGGTAATTTCTGTCCCATAATTAACAATTTAAAGATAATTTTTTCTAAAATACTTGAGGTAGCGTATGGTTATAACCTTAACCACTACCAAACAACTCTCTTAGAATCAGAAAAAAATACCGTACGTGCCTCCTTTACATAAAGCTAAACCAACAACTTAATCAACACCTCACTATCTCACCACAGCTCAGGTATAGGCTCTGTAATCACACCCAGTATCTTAGGAAAGAAACCTCTGCGGCTTCGATTAGAGGCTATAAGGTTATTGATAGTCAAGGAAATTACTGACCCTTAGCATTGAAGAGGTACAGGTCACCCTTACCATAGCTTCACGGGACGTGCGCAAAGAATACTTTACTCCATCTTCAATTATAATCTCCAACAAACAATAGCTCTGCCCTTAAACGTCAGTTAGGGGCGAAGAGGGAGACCATGCTTGATCTGTAAGGATGTTTTCGAAAGACATTTTATTTGAAGATAAACCAAAATTATATATTACATTCCTATGAACACAGGTTTTGCATTTGTTCCAGAATATCAAAAGGTAGGTATAATTTTTTTGTATTGTTTACCACCATTTGCAGAATCAGTCCATTTGTCGATATGAATTATTATTATTGTTTTTTTCTTCAGTATCGACTATTCATTAAATAAGTAATCATATACCTGCTAGATATAGTGTACTATCTTGGTTTCATCGATCTTGCAACCTTAGTTCTAAAAAAATATGTAGCAACTAGCTGACCCGGCCACGCGTTGCTGTGGCTGTTATAGTAGTATTAAAAAATATATTATTTAAAATTTGAATTTAAAAGAAATAATGAATTAATGAAAACACGAATTAAATAGATTTTTGATTTTACATTTTATTCATCTTATATCTAACTATATTATGTAATATACAACACTCATAACTGAAAAATAATAAATATGAGTTTAATGAATGGGGTATATAATGATTGATTTTTAATTATGGATTTTAATATTATATTAATTTATAAATATTTATTTCAATTTAATTGATGGCTAATCGATGCACAATATTTTTTGTTAATCTGTCCGTTGCTAATACAGATATATTAGCTGATTTACTTATACGTGAGCATGCAACATATAATTGCCATGGGAGAAACATGGATATTTTAAGTCCAAACCGCAAATGGACATTGCCTGGCATTGAGACCTGTTGATGGGTATAGCAAAACCCAAGTATATATCAAATTGAAGTCTTTTGAACGGTATTATGGGTTTTGATGGTATTATTGAAATACGTTCCAACACGACGATTTCTTCTTTAAAGATTCCAGTCAACATGGCTCCTTCAATAACAATTCCAGTAATATTTTGTATGACCTAACGAGTACCATTGCATAATTTAGTTGGATTCAAATTACGCAGAAGAATAATAGGTGAACCATTATGTTTAGTCGCGGACCTGGACTACCCGCCAGATGGAACGGACCGATCATTGCCTCTAAAATTGGAAATTTACTGTACCGCCAAAATCAAGGAGAGGGGGGATTGACGCTCAGAGCGCCCTTCACTTATCATCAGATCGCCGAGCGGAGCAGTTCTATCAGCCCTTCGCAGCTAAGATCATCGCACACTGCCGCCAAGTAATCCGCTTTCAAGCCGCTACTTCTGTGAGGACGTCCAGAGGTTTCAAGATTGTCACTCGCCAGAAGCTATGCTGAGATGATAATTGAGCATACATCACACAAATTGTAAGTCACATTTCATTACCATAAGGCTTCAATTGTCAACTATTTTTTCTCCGGATGATCAACGTATCACATGGTATCAACCGGACAGTTCAAGTTAATTAATGATATTATACTCATTGTGATCACTGGCGAAGATAATAATTATTCGCACATCTTCGCGCCTTATTGAAAACTTCATCATTACGTTCAAGTTTATTTTGTTGTAATTATCTCTTTGGCCATTATGCTAGCATGGAGCATTTCTGTTATTGTTAATTATCGCTCCCATTCATATTAATCATTTGTTCTTCTTTTTTTGTTTAAAATTAATTTGTTCATTAGATCGCTAAGTTACATGTTTAGTTTTAAGTTAATTTTGTAGACGCTATTACTAATTTGCATTTTCTTTTACATGCATATTTAATAGTATTTAAGAAATCTCGCATGTTATTTAAATTAATAAATCAAACGCTTTGTTAATATCTGAGACTTCATTCAATTCCCGTGGTACTTCTATTTGCTTCCTATTAAAATTATTCAGTCTAAGCACGCCTTAACATTTTGGTGCCGTAAAACCCGGGAATAATTACGATCTCAGATATTGGCATAGCTCAAAAAGACATTGCGCAACAATAGGTAGGTTTGTTTCCTTGTAGTGGGGATAAGTCGCATCCGCCTAACTGGTGAATCATAGAATTACATCACACCACGCTAAAGCAAAATATTAATGTATGCATGTAGACTTTAATTATTAATTATAATATTATATTCCAACGTATAATTATTAGTGATAATTAAGCATTTAAATCATATCATCTCTTGTAAATTCATTTATTTTCCATAATCTAATTGCTAATTTGCAATATCATATATTCTAACGCATGACTATTATAGATAATTAAGTATTGAAATAATATTATCTCTTTTAAATCATTAATTTTCTTTCAGCTTTCTAATAAATTGTATAAAATCAAAATGGCTAATCGTCGCCAAGCTAGAGTTAAAAATATTTCCCAAACAATATTATTAGGATTGTTTACCCAATTTCGAATTTTCGCCGATGAGTGTAAAGAGGCAATGATCGCCAATGACGAGGCAGTAGTTAAAACGCGAATTGACAAATTAAAGCAATTAATAGACGAAATGAGAAAAACCCATAATGCCGTAATCACCGAGTCCATTAATGATGAGATACCTGTTCCTTCCGATCTTATGGATCAATTCATTCGAGCGCAAACCGAGGCTATGGACTTAGAGGTCCAATCATTGGACCGCTCAGTTACCACACGTGTCGCACCCCGGGTACCGGAAGTTCGGCTGCCCCCCCTTGATTTACCGAAATTTAACGGAGATTTCACGCAATTCCAGAATTTTAAAACCACTTATATTCCGCTTATACACCGCAATAAGGACATCGATGACGGACTTAAGCTAACCTATCTTAAGAGTTGCCTTTCAGGCGAAGCCTTGGCCGTCATAAGCCATTTGGATACTCTGGGCTCGAACTATTCTATCGCCTGGGCCGCCCTAATTGCTCGGTATAACAATCAAGCGGCGCTCGCGTCTCGGATACTTCATGAAATGCTAAATTTCCAACCCATCGCGCATCCATCGCAAAGGGCCCTTGAATCCGTTCTTAAATTATTTTCTGAACTGGGTCACCAATTAACCGCGACTAACATCCCTGATCTAGGAGACTATTTTTTATTTTTCTTAACCTTCCGGAGCTTAGACCCCGTTACTCAAAAGGAATTTAAGTTACAATATCCTAATGACTTCCCTACATTTTCTGAGCTGCTCAATTACATCACGCGACTTCAAATTGCTACCGCATCCGTGCCGGAATCACCGCTGTCAGATAATCGCCGTCGACTGTCACCTAAGAGGAAAGAGCACCCCCCTATGCATCGGCAACCGCAATCTGTCAATCGCTCTGCTCGTGTGTTCGCAGCTGGGCTGCGGTGTACTTACTGTCAGGAAATACATAACCTTTATCACTGCCGAGAATTTAAAACCTTATCCGGTCGGGATCGCCTAGGGTTTGTTCGTAAAGAGGGTTTGTGCATCAATTGCCTCGGACAACACCCACCGGATAAATGTCAATCCACCCAGCGTTGTCATTTTTGTCAAGGTTTCCACCACACCTTGCTCTATCGGGGCATCACCGGATCACCATCGCGTCCGGAGCCATCCATTTGCTCCCCCCTGGGTTCGCCTCGGTCAAATTCGCCAATTATTAGAACGCTCCCACCACGCCGCTACTCTGCTCAACGTCAAATATACAATAACCAGAGTCACCGATCCTCCCCGGCAATTCAGACGTTACACGCGTCATCACCACAACCCATGCACGGGTCGCCTGTCCTAGCTACTACACGGGATACGTCCTCTCGCAACTATTTGACAAGCCAAGCATCGCAGGAACCCATTTCCTTCGACGCACCGTTATGTTACCAGAACCCGCCGCCATCCTTTCGTCCGTATCAACCGACCCCACATCGAGATCGCCGCTATTCCGAAGAAATTACTGTGCGCTCAGCATCGCCCCCGGACAAATTAAAAATTTCTCAATGACCCAATTCTTCCGACGTATCGCCGCCTTCCTCTCGCGCCCGACCTCAATGCTCGCCTATCATGGTCGAAAAGGACGCTTCCTTGATACACCGCCGCTATCAATTACCACGCAACCGTGCCGCCGATAATTCTATACCGCTAACTACCGTCTCGCATCGATCGCCATTAACTATGCTAGGGTCCTCGGGGGGCATGACACCGTCACTGTTGCCCACCGCGCAGGTCTCAATATCGCGTTCTGATCACCAAGCTCAATCATTCCGAGCCTTGTTAGATTCTGGAAGCCAGGTGAGCTTCATCACTATCAGGGCCGTGTCTTATCTGGGCCTCCCCGTATCATCATCCCCAGTCGGGGTAAGTGTCCTGAAGGGATCGTCGAACCTATCCTGCCCCGAGTATACCACCGCAACCATTCAGGTTCCGGACTCTGATCCGTTAAGCTTTCAGTTATTGGTGATCGAAAACATAACCCATTCACTTCCGGCCATGCCTGTAGCCGATCCATCGCTATGCCATCCTGGCCCTATAGATCTCCTATTCGGAGTCGACGCCCTCCCAAGAATCCTCCTCGGAATCGAACCATCGCCTAAGGGTGGACCCACGGCATTGAATACCATATTTGGATGGTGTTTCATGGGGGAATGTGGTCCTCGTCGGACAAAGCGCCATATTACCTGGGCCAAAAAAGTAAAAGATAATGAAGGCAAGACTTTTCGCCCCCCGCTTCGTCCCCGTCGTGCTCAATCTTCCGCAGATCTAACACCTAATTCCCCTTCACCTATCGCTAATACTGTCGCTCCCGAGCGTCACGAATTATCAGTATTTAACGCCCTTACCAATGTCCAATTAAACCTCGACCTCCAACGCTTTTGGAACCTCGAGGAGGTCACAGCCACTTCACCTCGTTTCTCCTCCGAAGAACAACGTTGTGAGGAATTATTTAGAACATCCGTCTCCCGCGATGCCCATGGTCGATACATAACTCCGTTACCTCTAAAATCGCTCGACTTGGGGGAATCTCGTTACAGAGCAGTGAAACAGTTTCACCGACTCGAAGCCCGCCTTCATCGGGAGCCCGCGTTACGTGAAGCCTATTTCGCCTTCATGCGAGAATACTTGGAGTTAGGTCATATGTCTGTCGTTCCTGAGCCTGATGACGCTTCCGGTATCACATACTACCTCCCTCATCATCCTGTACACCGCCCTGACGATCCGCCCTCTAAAATTAGAGTGGTGTTCAACGCTTCGGCGCAATCCTCAAATGGAAAATCACTAAATGATATTTCTTTTACCGGGCCAAAGTTACAATCAGATATTGTCACTTTAATTACTCGCGCTCGAACGCACCGATACATTTTCACTGCCGACATTCGGCAGATGTATCGTCAGATACTAGTGCCTCCCAAACATCAAGATTTACAAAGAATCGTATGGCGATTCTCACCCGATGAGCCGATCCGCTCGTATCGCCTCCACACGGTCACGTACGGTGTCAGCTCCTCCCCGTTCCTTGCTATTCGAACTCTTCAGCAATTAAGTCATGATGAAGAGGCTCGTTTTCCTCACGCCGCCTCCGTTCTTCGCAAGGACACGTACGTAGATGATATTATTACTGGAGCCTCTACGTTGCCAGAAGCCGTTCAATTAAGGGACGATCTCATCGCTCTATTGCAATCCGGAGGTTTTGAACTCCGCAAATGGGCTGCGAATCACCCTCAAATTCTATCCAATCTAGCAGCCGAGCATTGTCGTGTGGGGACTCATTCATTCGAATTCTCTTCCGAAGATGACTCTACTATTAAGATCCTCGGTCTCGTATGGTCAGCTGACACAGACACTTTTTCTTATCGCGTGTCTTCTGACAAACTTCCCGCTACCAAACGGCTTATTCTTTCCAAATTAGCTCGCATTTATGACCCTCCTGGATGGTTAGTTCCCGTGACATTCGCCGCTAAATTACTGATCCAACGTTTATGGGTCGGACACTCTGATTGGGATGAACCCGCTCCCCCTGATATCAGCCGGGATTCGAACTCCTTTCAAGAAGAACTGGAAACAGTATCTCACCTTTCTATCCCTTGCCGCTTTCCTTATTATCAAGAGTCGCGCAGTTGCCAACGCCTTGTTGCCTTTTGTGACGCTTCCGAGCTGGGTTACGCCGCCGCTAAATATTTGCATTCCACCTCCTCTTCCGGGGAAATCGCCATCAGCCTCTTAATGGCCAAATCCAGGGTCGCCCCCTTGAAAAGAGTATCACTCCCGCGATTAGCACTATGTGGCGCTCACCTCCTTGCCAAGTTAACCGCCAAAATTACAGAAATGTTTTCCCAGCCATTCGAAGACCTGATAGCCTTTTCAGACTCCGCTGTAGCTCTCACCTGGATCCGTGGCGAACCTCACCGTTGGAAAACTTTCGTAGCAAACCGAGTAACGGAAATTCAAGAAAGCATACCCCCTTCTCAATGGCGCCATATTGACGGCAAGGACAACCCTGCCGACTGCGCTTCTCGCGGGATTTCTCCTAAGGAATTAGCCAATCATGCCTTATGGTGGAAAGGTCCGTCCTGGCTCTCTCAACCGCCATCTTCATGGCCTACCTCGCGCATCGACGTACCTCCTGGTCTCGTTGATGCTGAACGGCGAACCACTCATAAAATCATCTCATGCACCGCCCTTACCACTCTTAATTTAGAGAGCCGCTGCTCGTCTCTTTCCCGGCTGCAACGCGTCACTGCGTGGTGTCTCCGCTTCGCACATAACGTCAGGAACCCCGCGTGTCGCACTACCGGGTTTCTCTCCGCCGCTGAGCTATCTGCCGCTCTAGACATATTAGTTAAGGCAATTCAACAAGTCGCTCTCACAAATGAATATCAAGCAGCCGATGACCCTACATCAAAATTGCATCTTAAACGTACTCTGCAATTATTCATCGATCCGCGGGGGGTCCTCCGCGTAGGTGGACGACTCCATCATGGCCCACAACCGTTCCTTGCTTCCTAAAGATCATCCTTTTACCAACTTAGTCATTGATCAAGCCCATTGTCAAAATCTGCACGCTGGTCCCTCTGCTACGCATTCCTTTATTCGTCAGCGATTCTGGATATTGGACGGGAGAAACGTAGTTCGGCATCGCCTCGCTAAATGCAACAAATGTTTTTACGTTAAGCCTCAACCACTCATCCCCACCATGGGACGCCTGCCCCGTGATCGTATCACACCCACATACCCATTTTCAAAGGTAGGAATTGATTACGCAGGCCCTTTTTCCGTATCTTCTGCTTGCATCCGAGGATGCCGCGTAACCAAGGCATATATCTGTGCATTTGTTTGTTTCACCACTAAAGCCATTCACCTAGAACTTACATCCGAACTATCCGTTGCAGCCTTTCTAGCTGCCTTTGCTCGTTTTTGTGGTAGACGGGGACGTCCTTCAGATGTCTACAGCGATAACGGAACCAACTTTGTAGGAGCTAGTCGTCAAATCAGCGAAGTCGGTCGTTTCTTCCGAGACGTAAATACTCAAGAAACTATCGTACAACATTCCTCGCGCGAGGGCATTCAATGGCATTTTATTCCTCCCAGGACTCCCCATTTCCGGGATCGTTGGGAAGCCGCGATTAAATCTACTAAACGCCATCTCCGTACCGTAATGGGTATTCAGGTTTTATCATTCGAGGAATTCTCAACCCTACTTACTCAGATTGAAGCCGTACTCAATAGCAGACCTTTATGTGCGCTTTCATCCGACCCTCATGATCTCGAAGCCTTAACTCCCGGACACTTTCTTATCTGTCGACCGATAACCGCTCCCCCCACTCAGGACCTATCTGAGGTGCCCATCAATCGCGTGGCACGATGGAAACTCTCTGTCAAGATCCATCAGTCGTTTTGGAAGCGATGGACCATCGAATATCTGCACACACTCCAGCAGCGATCCCGCTGGAACTAACTATCGGCGCTCTCGTGCTGATCCAAACCGATAACTCGCCTCCTCTGCGTTGGCCATTAGCACGGGTTACCGAATTGCATCCTGGAGCGGACGGTATCGCCCGAGTCGCTAGCCTCCGAACCACTTCCGGCATCATAAAGCGCCCAATCACCCGCATATGCCCTTTACCATCTCAATAATGCCACTTTCGTGCCATGGGCGGGGGAATGTTTAGTCGCGGACCTGGACTACCCGCTAGATGGAACGGACCGATCATTGCCTCTAAAATTGGAAATTTACTGTACCGCCAAAATCAAGGAGAGGGGGGATTGACGCTCAGAGCGCCCTTCACTTATCATCAGATCGCCGAGCGGAGCAGTTCTATCAGCCCTTCGCAGCTAAGATCATCGCACACTGCCGCCAAGTAATCCGCTTTCAAGCCGCTACTTCTGTGAGGACGTCCAGAGGTTTCAAGATTGTCACTCGCCAGAAGCTATGCTGAGATGATAATTGAGCATACATCACACAAATTGTAAGTCACATTTCATTACCATAAGGCTTCAATTGTCAACTAATTTTTCTCCGGATGATCAACGTATCACATGGTATCAACCGGACAGTTCAAGTTAATTAATGATATTATACTCATTGTTCCGTCATGCCGTGATCACTGGCGAAGATAATAATTATTCGCACATCTTCGCGCCTTATTGAAAACTTCATCATTACGTTCAAGTTTATTTTGTTGTAATTATCTCTTTGGCCATTATGCTAGCATGGAGCATTTCTGTTATTGTTAATTATCGCTCCCATTCATATTAATCATTTGTTCTTCTTTTTTTGTTTAAAATTAATTTGTTCATTAGATCGCTAAATTACATGTTTAGTTTTAAGTTAATTTTGTAGACGCTATTACTAATTTGCATTTTCTTTTACATGCATATTTAATAGTATTTAAGAAATCTCGCATGTTATTTAAATTAATAAATCAAACGCTTTGTTAATATCTGAGACTTCATTCAATTCCCGTGGTACTTCCATTTGCTTCCTATTAAAATTATTCAGTCTAATCACGCCTTAACACATTATTCAACCGAAGATTGTGTGGAATATCGAGAGAATTTAAAAATTCAGTTGGATAATTTACAGCTTGGTGTTCATCAACAATATTATTGATGGATTTAAAGGGCATTAGATCATCTGGTAACAACAGTAGTATTAAAAAGTTAATTTCGTCAACATCAGCATTTTTCGCTGTCAAAGTAACACAATTACTGATCCAATTATGGTTCATGTAATTATTTAGTACATCTAGGAAGACACTCCTAATTAATTCATCTTTTAAATAAAAAATAACATCAAATTAGGAAAAAAAGTTGGTAGAAACCTTATCTAGAATGTACTGAACTACTTCCCAAAGTTTATGGGGGAGCAATTTTTATTTTTATCCTCCCTCAGCCAGTTTTTTGTGTTTTGTTGAGAATCCATTATATTACATAACTAAAGGAAAATCAGGAACTTAGCATCTTGAAATTTGCAGACAGTTTTGTTTGTTATTATTTATCTATTTTCCGCCAATTTTTCCTATCAGTCCATTCTTCTACTCCTCGTAGTCCTCTTGCTGCCATCCCTTCTCTCACATCCTCCCTCCATGTCTTTCTCGGTCATCCTCTCTTTCTTGTATAATCCGGTTCATAAAAAAAAAAAAATCTATAAAAGGTTTATAAAAAAAGAATTTTTTGGGCCATCTATTGCCTCTCTTTCTCATCAGATGGCCGAACCATTGCTCCCTCCTGGTCTCTTTTTCATATAATATATTCTTCTCCTGCCCTATAGTTTCTCTTGTTACACTCTTGGGTATGCGTTGGAGCCTTGAGATACCGCAGCTACGTCTTAGAAAGCCCATCTCTAGAGCAAGCAGTTTACGTGCATCTTTTCTTTTTATTTTCCAAGTTTTGGCCCCATATAGGGTTGTCTCCTAAAGAAAAGAATGATTTATTTTCTTTCAAATTTCTAACAAGACCTCTTCATGCCAGAGGACCGAGTTGAGGTATCTTCATTTCTATATCCTTGTCGTGTGTCTCATTTATATAGACACGTAAGTAGTTGAACGTCTAGCTGAGAGATTGAGTCCAATCTTCAATCGATAAAGATGTGCTCGGTGAATTAAAGGACATGTTTTACGTTTTCTCTGATTTATGACTAGACCCAATTTAGTTTAGATTAGTTTGTGTGCGATCAAATATATTTATGAGCTCCTTTTATTATTTGTGATTATATAATAATGATCATAAGAATATATTTACTGGTGCAACAAAAATAATTTATTACATCAACCTTTAGCTTACAAATAGAATCGCAGGGCCCACTTTTTAACACCTGTGTAAGCTTCGTCGTTGATGAGATCCGCCCCTAGCCCAGGTGCGAGGAACTGAAAAAATGATAATAAAAAAATCAGTTCAAAGAGTTCGCAGGCCGTAAAACAAAAAACGTAGATCTGAGCATAGAATTTTTTCCTGTCAGAGATGTGTCCCCAAATTATTCACGGGCCCCAACCGCTCAGTCATGTTCACTGGAGATTTCAATAGTCGGGGTTTTATAAATGGGCGTGAAGCGATGAATCAAAAACAATAGAATACATTATCTATAGTGAGGTTTGAATTTAATTTTTTGTTTTAATTAATTCTAATATGCTTACAGGTATATTAATTATTTTAAGATTATAAAATAGCCATTAGGTTATTTAAGTAGATTATTAATTAAACTTAAATGTACAAAGAAATGTGCGCAGTGATGCCAATTCTGATTGGTATTCGGTAGAAACTTCCGAGTATATTTTCTGTTTATATCAATATTTTTAAATTTTCAAAATCACCAAAGATTGTGATAAAAATATTTAAATAGTTTTTGTAATATAAAAAATTAAATCATATTACTATCATAATGAAAATTTTATGTGGAAACGTTATTCTATTTTTTATGTACTCGTACATATTTTTTTTTAATTTTTTACAGTTTATCGTCATTTCTCAAAATGACCTTTATTGCTACTTTTTCTGTTATTATTTATTCCTTATTCTGAAAAGTATTATTGATGGTGAGAATGTAGTGAATTATATTAATAAAATTATTAATAATTTTAATTGCAATAAGGAATATGAAAAAAAAACAATATTAAAACAATAAAGAGAGAAAATAAATGAATTAATAAAGAATAAATAAAACACATTGTTAAATGATCGTTAGGGGTTGAGTTCTCTGTGTGAAACTTGGTGGGTTCGATTCCCACCTTTTTCAGTTTATATTTATTCTAGATGGTCTTAAGAAATGAATTGTGAAATTTTCATATTGGTTATCATATGGAAGAAGTACTTGTGACTTAGCTGGTACCCAGGGACTTATATCCGACATGATTTATAACCTGAAATCTGATTATTTTGGTACTAATCACCTACCATCTTCTTCATATTAATGGAAAATGAAATATTCAAAATATAATAATAAAAATTGCTTATTTTTGACAACTGTAGCCGCGTTCCTATTTCGTCAAAAATATTCCTATTTCTATCCTTTTCAAAATATCTTCGATGACTTGTATCACATAATTTCATCTTTGGAACTATTCCTAACTTCTGGAAGTACTTAACAGCTTCTTCTTTTAAATAATTCTATTCCTAAAGTGTTATTCTGTTCATTTTAAATGGGCAATAACAAAAGGAATAAGACAAAATCACAAAATTAAATTTTATCAACAATAGAGAAATTTAATTAGACAAAAAACAAATTAACAAGAAACGAAAACATTGAAAAAATAAAACAATTTAATAACACACACAAAAATAACTAATGATGGAGTGATAAAAAGTGGTTACACGAAATAAAAAAAAACTTAGCGATGTAAGAAGATAGGTTTAATGAGTACCTGCTTAGTCACAAGTACCTGTGGTCTAGTGAATAGCATGACAGGTAAGCCCTTGGTTGTGCTATCCTTCGGAAGGAACGTTAAACGGGGGTCCGAGTCTGTACCATGTCAGACCCTCGTTAAAAACCCTATCCTAATTAAACATGGATAGGCATAATCTAGATATTAATCCTTTTTGTAAGAACTCGACAGACACTATGAAGGCCTACTATAAGGCCTGCTGACTGCGCTAAATCAGGCGGAAGGAATGTGACGCTAATGCGGTATTAATATAGGCTCCTAGCTGCGACAGGTCGGGTCCTCCGGGGCGCGCAGATAAGATCTGAGAACTGTCCGGCGGAGCAAAAACTGCCACTGTTGACAAACACTCCTGCTGTCACCGCTTACTGTATTCATGGCCTCTCAGCGGGGAGGTGTGACGGATAGGCACTCGTGTCGCTGTCTTGTCGCCTATTCTAGTATGTCTATTTCCTCTTTGAGGGTTTGCATTCTAAATAGCTTTTAATAATCGTCCATATCTTTCTTTTGACATATGCAATATTTCATTATTATTTACGGTATCAGGAGCAAATGGAAAATGAGTATTTCAGACACTCATAATAGGTAAAAAAAAAAACCCTACATGGTACAACACTACTGAGTACTAAACACAGTAAGTAGTAAAGGCTTTGTAAGCTGATAAGCTAAACCTGTTTATAATGTAGGAGATTTGGCCGAGATCGCATTCTATCCCCAGGTTTTCCCATTTATGCTGCCCTATAAATGGATTGGGAAAACTAGGCACCAAATACATAGCCAATCCGTACAGTCTAAATAGTTAGGTGAGTGCATTAATATAACTTTTTTAAAACAGCGTCAAGACGACATAGTACATATTCGGAATATATCTTACTAATATTATAAATGTGAAAGTTTGTATGTTTGTCTCTCTTTCACGCAAAAACTACTGAACGGATTTGGACGAAACAACAGTAATATAGGTTATACATCAGAATAACACATGGGCTATAGCAAGCGCGGATTTAGGGGGGCGCACGGGGGCACGTGCCCCTCCCCACTCCCGACAGTTTTAGAGGTACTGTGGAGAATCCATTATAGTACATAATTAAAGGCAAATCAGGAATTCAGCATCTTGAAATATGCAGATAGGTCCTTTGTATGATTTAAGAAAGAAGTTTGGATAATTCCACCCTTATTATAATAAGGGTTCAAAGGTTTTATGGAATCAGTTTTGAAGAATTTTGTACGAGTACCTTATAGTGAAACAAATTAAATTATTTAAATAATTAAATTATTTATTATTTTAAATTATTGTTAAAAAGCACTGTCAAGAAACTTTATGCGGTAGTCCAAATTCTATGCGAGCGAAGCCGCGGGCAAAAGCTAGTCATTTCATAAAATATTTCGTTAATAAGTGCGTTTACAAAACGGTTTGTTAGTGTACTGACTGATAAATGCACGTTAGGTATAAGAAAAAAACTTCTAATTTTGAGCATTTAATAATGAATTGTTACTTTATTTAATGAGTACATCAAACTTATAAAGATCATGTTAATACAAGAAATTAGGCCATATTATTTTTTTTAATTAAAAAATAATACAAACAACTATATTCGAGTAGAAACAAGTGCTTTGCCTTTGCTTCCACACCTTATATTCATAATGAAGAAAAGTGAGCAAAAAAATTTTATGAAAAATAAGATTAACAATAATTATTACCAATATTTAAATATGATAAATTTAAAAAATGAACTAAAAAGTAGTGTACAATTTGACATAAGTACGTTGTTATATGAGGCATTCATAACCAAAAGCTGAATTTTAAATATTGACTTTTTCGCTAGTTTAATCAAGGAATTTTGTCAAAGACTTCTCTTTGTAACTGTATTGAAGGAAGTGAAATCATGTAATTCTCGTAATTTTTGACTTATAATGGAGTTGTAATTTAAGAAACACCTCCTTTTCAAGCCAATGCCAATCATTTAGACACTGCTGAATCGAACCAAGTTATACTTAATAGAGAGGTGTAAATTTAAGTATGTCTTACTTTGGTTTTTAATAGTACCTTTGATTTGGGCCGTTTACCAATGCCACTAAATTCAGTCAGTAAAAATCTAAAAATCATTTAGGTATACGAAACGGCAATGATTTTTGAATTTGGTAATACATCTATAGTGTTTCGAGAATCTCACGACTTAGCTTAGATTTTACTAGTTTCCAATCCTCTTTGACTCCCTCTCTCTTAATATAAGTATGTACTTATATTGAGAAGATGCAGCAAGATCTCAATTCCAGTGCAGAGGCGGGCACAACGACCAACATTAAGTCGCCCAGCGACAGTAAACGGATACTTTGGAAGCTGAAAAAGAGGATCAAAAATTTTTTTGGAGCTGAGTCTCCCGTTACGGGGCCGGCCACCCTGGTGCGATACTAAACATCGCGCTCTACTAGCCAAGACCTCCTCGGGGCAGACACTGTATCGGCGCTGTCCTCCAAGACAACGTTCTTTTTTTTGGGGGTTATCAGGTCCCAAAAGGTTTTCTGGAATATGTTAACTGCTTCTTATGGCTGATTATATAGTCGTGTGAATAACAAATTTTAGAATGGATAGTGTCCCTTTAGAAATTCAGCTAAATACAAAGACCCCGTATCGCATTCGAGAATTCTGGCTCGCCCCTACAGAGCTGACCAACAGTGGAGAATAATTAGCAAATTTATAGATCTTTTAGTTTTTTTACATAATAACCACCCTTTATTATTCAACCACTCGGAAATTCCAAATTAAAATTTTCAGAAATGTTTTTTTGCGAAAAATCCATTAATTTATTTAAAGTGAAATTTCAAAATGAAAATGGATTAATTTTTTTCTGCAGTTCATGATTGCGGTTAATTATGTACAATCAATATATTTTAATTTAATATTTTCAAATTTTAAATCTTAATATTTAAATTAATGGA
Organism: Arma custos; assembly: GCA_037127475.1. NCBI lineage: Eukaryota > Metazoa > Arthropoda > Insecta > Hemiptera > Pentatomidae > Arma > Arma custos. Next base: position 93,896,892 of record CM073760.1, on the reverse strand, counting down.
CAATTATCGTGACCTAATTTTTGTTAACAATAAATTTAATTTTTTATTGTATTAGAGTTGTATTTTCAAATCTAATTTCTGTTTGTCGAACACATAAGACAATCCAATTGTTTAATATTAATTTTCCATGTAATTGTATCAGTTTGGTGATAAAAATTCTTACGTTCCTCTTTCTGTAAAGCATTTTTTTTTTATTCCGGCAATTACTAGTACCTTAAATGAAAGAAAATCAGAATAGTGTCAATAAAGTAGGTTTTATTATGGCAGCCTATATTTCGGTTCTGGTGAGCAATTATTAGCATTCGAGTTGTTTTGGAAAAGTTCTATCTTCGAATCTTTCTAAAGATAAAACGGTGTTTAGAGATTTTTTTTTTTTTCTTATCATTCATAGCTTTAAAAAGAATAAAGAAAGAAAATTTTAATGAATTATACATTACTGAACAGAGAAGTATAGTATGCCCGAACCCAGAGAATGTCGGTAGGAGCGTGAAGGCAAAAGAAGCCGATAATGTTCACTTGCCATAAAATAAAAAAATAAACAAATTAAAAATTCATTTCAGACAATAATACATAATAAATTTAGTATACACATTCCTTTTGCTCCATTTTTAATTTAAAGCGAATATAAAAAATTATCTAATGAGAACAAGTTAGCAAGATCATTGAATTTTAACTGGATTATTCAAAATTTAAGACGTAATAAATAAGATAAGAAGAGTGTTGTAAATAGAAAATAGTTCTACTTCTAGAAGTTCTAGTATTAAAAGATTACTAAAATAATTAATTTTAAATTATACTACTATTATTGAGGAAGTAGGTAATTAAAAAAATGTTATTTTTTTTAATGAAAGTAAACACCTTTGTTATTATAATGGAATAGTCAATTTTGTTTCTAATCCATAAATCGATAGATAAATTCAATATTTTACCCTGTATTATAGCACATATGAATCATAGAACATGATGAAGTCTAAATAGTGTAAGCAGAAGGGTAGCCTGTTTTTTAAACTGAAATGTTAAAGATTTTATTAATCGCGCTTTAATAAGTTAACAGAAAATATTTTTTATCATGTAATAATGTTTAGGTATCTGTTCCGCTGGTTGTCACTTCGAATTGAGTTACCACAAGTTTTACCTGTTTATTCGTTTCATTTTTAATGTTTTTCGAAAATACAAGTTATCGCGAAGTTATTATGGAAAGCACAATGCAATTAATGGTAGTGAGTCAATTTCGGTAATAATTTCATCAAGAAATAAAAGTTTCAACTAACATTTCGAGATATAGATGATATAGATATTGATGTTTTGAGATAGATGTTTGTTGAAAAGTTCATTTATAGCTGAAATGATGTCCGAAATATACAGAATTTCCATAATTACATTCTTTTATCCATAATAAATCTCATGATAACTTTTGGAAATATTAAAAGAGAAACGAATGAAAAATTAAAACTCCAAGTGCCAACCTGTGGAATAGTTGCCATTTTTTGGATTATGTCCGCTGTATACGGCTATGTTTACCGGAACCTATTTCATGTAATGGCAGCCTTCCGGGAAAATCATTATTTAAGAAGAGTGCCGATATACATTAAACAATATAAGGTTCAAACTTTGCCTTCACCACCACGACCCAAAGTCCAAACAGCTCGGCCAAACTGGTGCAAAGGGCGCCGCAAATGGGCAGCCAGAGCACAATGTGATTTGTTCCAGCGGCGAGCCGAAGAAAGGTAAACAGAGGCCTCCCGACCAATTAGCCAGCCAAAATGGAGCAATCTTGGGTCACAATTCATTGTTAGCTGACACAAACAAACTATCGGCAACAATTTGTACACCTCAACAATTTGTTGTGAGGCCGGCGCCATTACCTGAGGCGCCTTCTCGATCTGCGAACATCACTTCCTCTATTATAGTCATTAATATATCCGCCGAGGGAGGAGACAAATTTGACACATTGTGACCGATTTCCACATCCGGATTTCGACGGAGTGTATAGTCTGTCGCTAACGAGGGTTTGACGTGGGTGATGATTTTCCCTATTTTGACGCATTAATTTTGGTTAGAAGTGAAAAACACAACGGAAAGGATACAATATGGCTAGTATACGCAATCATGTAATTAAAATAATCGCGGTTAAATTCTTTGTTACTGAATGGAAAATTCAATTTGAACTAATTTGTGAGTGATAACTGTTAAGACATGTGAGTAATAACTGTTAAGACATGTGAGTGATAACTGCTAAGCAATTACATAAACATAAATAAGTTAAAGTTGCTAAAAAAACATTAATTTTATTAGCCATGTTTTACCTAAAAAATTGATAAGATTTTAAGCACTCATTATTTTTAAACAAAGAATGTATATTAAAAATATTTTGAATGTATTTTTGTTATTCGTGGATGTATAAAACAATGAAATTTGCCATAAACTTTGGAAATATATATGAAAGTGGATATGAAGAGATATTTGTGGCTAGTTTTTTCAAGCAATATTTCATGATCCCGAAATTTTTGTTAACCCGAAAACTAAAACCATGAGAAATAAGGCGGTAAAGTGTCGTGTCATACAAACTTGCTCGACTAAACTGGCGAAAAATGTAAAAAAGTCAATTTTAGAAATTTTGGAGTTATCCGCTGTTGATCCTAAACACCTCATATATTCTTACTGGACATCACCTCAGGGCAATATAATTCCTAATATTTCAAACGAACTACTGAATAAAAATGGCATTTTGAAATAGTTATTATGTTACCTGAAATAAATGTAAATCTTAAAATTTATCAGATTTTAAAATTAATTTTAAATTTAATAAAATACTAATTGAGATATTATACTGTCATAATCAAGATGGAATGGAAATCATGATTAAAATGAATGAATAAGTAAAAAAAGGGGAGGACACAGAACGCATCCCTGCGCTACACCTGCGTGCGACACGTGCTTCACACTATCTCCTACAGATCTGTGATGACTGTATCTGATCCGAAGGCGGCAACCCTTCGACTAATAAACAGCTCCTAAACAACCGGCAATTAGCCGATCAATCCAATATGTTTATATCCGATCCATCTCACACGTTCACTAACTAACGTCTCTATTCAGTCAAGAGAGCTATGTGTCGAGATACACACATCAGATAGTATTGATTTAGCAATCTTCTATTATTATAATGGAGATGACTTTGTCTTTTTACTTGGAAAAAAAAAGTCACGACCTAATACTGAATGAAAAAGGTAGTTTAAACATTGGACAAGGTTAATTGGTTGTTTTATCTGTGCTTACAATCCAACAGGATGTTACAATAATCTTCCTATTTGTTTAATTAAGCTATAACCTATCACTTTTTTTTTTTAAATCTGAAGATTATTTGAAAACATATAAAAGGTTATGCATTTTCTCTAGTTTCAATTGAATCTCATAAACCAAACTTTTCTAGTCATGGTCATTCCAATCACACTGTTAGCTCTATCTTCTCCTAGAGAGTTAATGGAAAGCGATTTATTTCAGTTAGTAATAGCAGAAAAGCACTGGTACAACAAGGGACATGCTGCTACTAGGGTTTTTTATTTATGGTGTTGAGTTCATTCCTTTATCTGAATATCTTTAATATGTAGTTCCTATGTGTGTAATAATATTTTTGTACAATCCATCTTTAAAAGCATCAGAAACTTTATTGAGTTAGAAATTAAAACCTAAATAAAAATTTCGTAAAACCTAACATGCGTGAATGCCCCAATCACTGATCATAATGGTATTAATAAACTGGCAAGGGTGTAGTACGCTATAGTTGTAGGTTCCGGACGTGCTAGAGATGTAGCCCATATACATCCTAGTATTCTATTTGAGACTAGTTAAAAGTAATCAGTAATCTATTTCTGTATGTGAGCATCAAAAGAATTATAATAATGGTCGTTTATTTATTTAATTTCAACAAGGTTTATGATTCAGATTTTAATATGTACAAAAAGGATTGCATTCCATTACAGGAAATAAACTAAACTTATCTGTGGACAGGGGTAGATTGGGTTACTGGTGGTTCTTCGCCGTGCTGCCTCCGGGATTCTCTATCTTCTGCCAGATCTCTCCTCCTTGCTGTACATCTCCAGAGTACATCCTTCCTGTTCCACCTTCGTCTCTAGAGTACCTCCTTCCTTCTCTGTGTCTATCTCCCGAGTGACTTCTTCAGCCTCGTTTTCAAGAGTTTTCTTCTCTCCCCCTCTCCTTCCTTCTCCACCATCTTGGACCATAAAACCATAAGGGGACCAAGGGTCTGTTCTTTGTCCCAAACATATTCCCTTTCATGTGTCCCGACATGACACATTTTCCCCGCACAGCATCCCTTTCATGGTGCCGCCTGCATCAATACATAGCACTATCTATCACTTAATGTCTATGTATCACTTGCAGGACCGTGGTCTCCTGAAAAATTTCTATCTATACAGACCTATCTTCGGCTGCCCCAATATATTCTCGGATCCCTTCTCGGCAGAAGTTTATCTTTATTATCTTGCAGCCAACTAAGTGTAAATCTACCTCTGCTTCTTCTTCCACCCGGATCTCCCTTCATCATCTTTTCAGGGAGTCTACTCCACTCCAATCTTTGGATATGTCCCAGTCATCTTATTCCGCCTATAATCAGCAATACCAACCTAAATAATGAAATTGGATGGATTTAACTCGGAGTGCGCTCAGAATTAAATCTATATTGAAATATTACTTGAAGAGGTAGAACATTTTAGGGTCTGTCTAGACCATTCAGTTTTTTATAGGAAAATGAACTTATGATTTCATAATTTTTTTGTATCTTTATGTTTTTAAAAATCAACATGTTTCCTATATCACCTAAAGGCATATTATATCTTCACACTGTCATTGAAAGACAACATGCGATGAGGTTGTAAATTTTAATAATAGTAAATTGTAAAATCAGGGATGTCGAGTCCTCCTAATCAGCCTGTTGAAAAATTTTACTTACGGTTTCTGAAAATTCAAATGTATTAGTTGTCATCTAATACTTGGTGCAACACTGAACAAGTCTATACACACTATTTTTGAAACATATTCATCAGTTGTTCTGTTTTTATCTTATCACTCGCTTAAATAATGTTTCCTTTAAATACGCTCATGAAAGACCATTTATCATCAGGTGTTCCGATTCGATAGCTTCTCCCCTGAGCCCACAGGTGAGGTGGCTGAACAAAGCTTAGCTGCACGTGTCTCTGACATATGGCAACCACCGAAGATTATATGGGCAAACCTCTTCGACAAAAAACGTTTGATTCCAGGTCAGCTTATTTAGATCAGGGTGTGCTAGCCGGCTAGACAAATCGGTTGTCTATTTGTTCACCCGACTCATTAGCTTAATGACTGCCTCTGATGGTGTTAATTGTATTTCCTATAGTCATCTGAGGTGTTCGGGATAAAAATCAGATAACCTATGTACATACTCACAAACCTACATTTTTGTCAAGTTCAGTCAAGCAATGTTGTCTGACACGACACTTTGCCGCCTTTTAGTCCGGTTCTAGAGCATTAAGCATCGCTTGATTAAACTAGACAAAAATATGGAAATATCAATTTTTTATATTTCGGAGTTATCTATTTTTGGTCAAGTCTCATTATTACAAACGGATATCAGAAAATAAGCTTTGAATCTTCATTTGCTCCTGAACTATCTGTAACACCAACATACTGTTACAGGATACTAATTCGATCCTGTGGCATGGTTGCATGTAGTCAAACGGTAATAAATTAAGTGGAAGAAAGTGGTCCGGGTAGAGGTAACAATGAATTTATCATAGAAAAATTTAGAAAATACAGTATTTTTAGCTATCAATATTAATACTGAATTTTCTAAAATATTTTTTATTTCATTTTTATTTTATTTTATATAATTTGGTTTCTAGATTTTTATAATTTTACAATTTTTATTTCTTACTTTTTTACTACCTACAATTTTCATTTCGTAATTCTTATCATTTTCTACATTTACCCATATCATTTTCACATTCCTATTTTATATTCAGTTTTTATTTTTTATCTGTATTACCTTATTTTTTTTACTTTTCAACACTTTCTGTTTTATTATAATTTTCTTCATGATGTGGGTTACTACCTTTTTGGCACTTCGTTGTTTATAGTATACACTCATACATTTTAACCTTCATAATTACCTTACTGTACATCTTTATCATTTTTATTGCCTGTATTCACCTTACTTTTGTTTATTTATATTTAATATGCTTTAATATATTTGTACCATTTTCTTATATTATCTGTATTTTGCATATAGCCCTGAAGAAGACCTACAAAGTAGGTCGAAACGTTGGCTAATCAATAAAGTTTTTCTCAAATTCTACGAGAAATTCATTGTGACCTCTACCCGGACCACTTTCTTCCACTTATATAATCAAGGTCAACTATTGTCATTCAAGGTAATAAATTAATTTTATGTATCCAGAAAGCCATCATCAATAAACGATCTAGCTATGACAAAATGATTTTTTCAAATCAGGAATGTAGTTCCTGCAATTATTATTATTGCACTCAGAAATTCTTTAGCTTGCTAAGGCAGTATAGATATAGATCGCCGAATAAATGAAATTGTATTTGGTTAGCTGAACTTTTCTTATATTACATTTCTTAAGAAAATGAATGTATAATTGTGTTCAACTGTTTATGAATGATGTTATCTCTTTATGCCTTTGAGCGCTGAGCAGCCGTGCCGAAGGTTCGGGGTTCAAATGCCGGTCGCTGGCAGACTTTTATTTAATCTATTAGCGGCCGGAGTTGGATCCTATGGAATCAAGGACTCTCCTGGGGCTCACCCTGCTTGTATAAAGTGGGTCCCGAGAATAAGGGGAGGAAATCTGCCGGTTGAGTGTGGTCTAGAATAAATCACATCCGAAACCGATGCTTAAAAAACAGTATAGTCTCTACAACATACTGAACCCAATACCCTCCCTGGGTTGTATTGGTACAGGTTATCTTTTTATTCTGAATTTGGCATTTGAAATGAGCTGTACAAATGCTTTCTTCATCAATTTTATTTCTTGTTTTCAATATAATGATGCCTGAATTAGCGAAACGTTGAGCGTTTACTTATTAACTGCTCCAGCGGTGCAGGTCTTGAAGAGGGTGCACTTCTCAACACCCTCATTCCTGTCGCAGGAAATGACAAAGCATGTTTGTTAAATGGATGTGAACTGGACATTTGAAAATGTCCAGGTGAGGGTTGAGAATGATCCCGTCTGATAGAAAATTAATTGGAGACGGTTAACTCAGGCTTTATACCACGTTGTTTTGCTGAGAAATATTCTTTCATTGTCATCCTTAATAAATAAATTAAATTTCCATGAAAATTAATTTAAAATTTCACTTATTTATTTTAAGTAAGCAAGTTTCATGCAGAATCTCATGCTGATAAAATTTATTAGAAGCAGAAAATTAATTAAACCAAATTATTAAATAAGATTTTATTGACTATCACTCCGAATGGGATCCTCTAAAAAAATAATTTGGCGTAGTGGCTCAGTGGTAGATCGCCGGGTTGCCGTGTCGAAGATCCTAGGTTAATGTAGTATTTAATGTATATGTAAGTTTGAATACTGACGCCAAACTTAGTCATATGACAGACGTGAGATAACCTCCAGGGACAGATGTGAGCGAAGGTTATAATAGACATTATAGACTGCTATTGTAGAAATTAAGTATTGAGTGTAATTACTGAATATTGACTATTGTGTTGATTCAGGTATGTTATTAAAGATACCTGGAGTTATTTAGTTAGTTATAAATTTGTAAATATGTTCTTTTTAATTACAGTTCTGAACTGCATCCACAAGAGTTTTATTCTATCACCTCATTGGTTAAGTCGTTGAATTCACGACTTACAAATCAACACAATTGAGATGATTAAGGCAAAATTTCATTTTGTAGCTGAAGCTGGAGCAAACTCTAAGACCACATTAGTAAAGGTAAAAACTATAAAATTGGTAAACCAGGTGGAAATTTTTGCTTTCCCAAAAGAACAACAAACTTGTGAAGCACATAAACAATTATTTGCCACTAATGTTGTTAAAAGTTTGAATGTGCGGGGTACATATAGAAATGTTGTAATATCACTAACAGAGGAACTGAAATCTATTTACATGGACGAGGAAGGTAATGTAGCCTTTTATGATATGTATTTGGATGAAGTGCAAGAAAAACAAATAGTAAATGTACCGAGCACTAACACAGAAAGCTATAGCTAAGGATATGGTTTTGGAAAAATTTGATGGACATAACTGTAACGCTAAAACGTGGATGAATCTATTTATTCAGGAATGTGAAAGGTTAGGATTGAAAGAAAATAAATATGCTGAGGCCCTAAGGTTATTTTTGGAAGGATCTGCTCTGACATGGTATACAATCTATATGCAGACAAATACACTAACTCATGTATGGGAATTTTGGAACAACTCTTTTTTGGATACCTTTGATGAACAGTCCTGGGATAAAATCGAATATGCTTACAGCTTTAAATACTTGAATGGATCATTTCTAGATTTTGGTTTAAAGAAAAGAAGTCTTTTGATTGAAGTTGATCCATCCTTAACTTTAACGTCACAAATAAATTTAATAGTAGTGTCATTACCACAATGTATTAAAAATAGGCTAAATAAAAAAGAATTAGTGACCATAGAAGATTTAATGTCTAAATTAAGACTTTTTGGTCAGTCAATTAAAATAATAAAACCAAAACAAAATATGAGTGAGAAAAAAACTTGCATCCATTGTGAAAAATTAGGGTATAAAAATAGATTTCATCCTGAAAATTTATGTCGCAATAGAAAAGTAAAAAATGAGCATATTAAATTAGTAAATAATTCGGAAATTCAAGATGCTGTTTCCCATGCTGAAGAAGCAAAAAACGTGTAGTCACCCCACTTATAAAATTGAAGATATTAGTCGATAAAAAACCGGCAATTGCTTTGTACGACTCTGGATCTAATACCTCCTTGATGAATTACGAGTTTTATAAAAAAGAAAAAATGAAGAAAGGAATAAGTGAGGGTGAAAACATAGAAGGCGTATCAGGCGTTCCAAAATCAGAAGGTATAGTGTCTGTACTAATTAAGATTTTCGATATTGAAAAATATGTATCGTTTTTTATAGTGAAAAGCAGAAGATTTAAAGACGACCTGATATTAGGTTTAGATTTAATTCAAACTTTCAAATTGCGACAAGATGAGAATTTGAAGATTAAACAAAATTATAAAATGTTAGAAGAGAAAAAAATTAATATGAATGTTTTTCAAGAAAAAAAGGAACATGCTATTAACAACTTAGACGACATCTTATTGGAATATGAAGAATTGTTTGCAAAAGATAAATTCGATATTGGTAGAATAAGAAACTATGAAGCAGCTATAAGATTAACTGTAAATAAATATACAGCGAAAAAACCTTATAGATGCACATTAGAGGACAAAATAGAGATTGAAAGGCAAACCAATGAATTGTTGAAAGCAGGACTAATTCAAGAGTCTTGTAGCCCTTATGCTGCCCCAATAACATTAGTCTTTAAAAAAGAAGAAGGAAGAAAATCTCGTTTATGCATAGACTTCAGAGAACTAAACAAAATAGTCGTTCCAGAGAGTCAACCATTCCTAAGAATTGAAGATTTGACGGTACGTGCTGGAGGCTGTAAGTTCTACACTAAACTAGACATAAACTCAGCGTTTTGGTCGATACCAGTACGAGAAAAAGACAGATATAAAACGGCTTTTGTGACACATCATGGGCACTGGCAATGGACATGTCTCCCGTTCGGATTGAAATCGTCACCAGCTATTTTCCAAAGAATATTGTCTAGTGTCTTGAGAAAAAATGGTTTAGATGCCTTTGCGGTGAACTATATAGATGATATACTGATTTATTCCGAAAATTATGTAGATCATATTAAACATATAGAATTAACACTAAAAGCATTGAAAAGTGAAGGTCTCAAATTAAATAGAGCAAAATGTAAATTTGCACAAACAAAAACTGCATATTTAGGACACGAAATTGGTGATAATTCAGTAAGACCATTAAATGATAACCTGGTGGCCATAAATAAATTTCCTAGACCACAAACAAAAAAACAAATAAGACAGTTTTTAGGAAAAATTAGTTTTTATTTAGAGTATATACCAAAATACTCTACATCATTACAACCATTATATAATCTATTGAGGAAAAATGTGGATTATAATTGGACAGAAGATTGTGAAGAGAGTTTTAATAAAATAAAAAAAATTTTATGTTCGGATCCAGTATTGACAATTTTTAACCCACGAGCACCGATATATATTTATACTGATGCTTCTATAAAAGGAGTTGGTGCAATTTTGAAGCAGCCACAAGATGATAAATCTTTGAAGCCGGTATTTAATTTTTCCAGAAAACTGACAGAAGCCCAAAAAAGAAAGAAGGCCATATACTTAGAAAGTCTGGCCATAAAAGAGGCGATATTATATTGGCAATATTATCTATTAGGAAAAAGATTTATCATTTTCACAGATCATAAGCCACTGGAAAACTTCAACGTGAAAAACTGCAAAGATCCAGAATTATTACAAATATTGAATTACATTTCACAATTTGATTTTGTTATAGTTTATAATCCCGGAAAAGATAATTTAGAAGCTGACTGCATTTCCAGAAACCCAGTTTTAGAATCAAATGAAGAACAAAATGAAAATGATTCAGCAATCAAAATAACAAACTTTTTAAAATTGGAAGACGTAGTAAACAATCAAAAACAACTGAAACCGGACAAAAATAGTTTTTTGGAAAATGATGTCATTTATAAAAATTTGAACAACAGAGAGAAGATTTGACTAACAGAAGAATTTGGGAAAAAATTGGTAAAAGATGTACATATTAAACAGGGACACATTGGCATGAAACAATTAACGTAAATAATAGGCCACAAATTTTATTTTAAAAATATGTACAAACATATTAAACAAACATGCCGCCGATCTTGTGAAACTTGTATTAAGAATAAGACAAGAATAGGTTGTTTTAATGCACCTATGTCACAATTGGGTCCCGTAAAAGAACCTTTTGAAATTGTATCTTCAGACACAATTGGTGGTTTTATAGGAAATAGAAGTACAAAGAAATATCTGCACCTTATTATAGATCACTTTACTAGATATGCTTTCATTGCTACATCTAAGACACAGATTGCTAAAGACTTTATAAAATTAATAAAAACAGTGGAAAATAAAGGCAAAATAAAAACTTTGTTAACAGATCAATATTCTGGAATCAACTCCACACAATTTAAACAATATGTGAAGTCAAGAGGGATAAATTTAATATTCACAGCAGTAGACTGTGCATTCTCAAATGGGTTGAATGAAAGGACAAATCAAACGTTGGTTAACAGAATACGGTGTAAAATATATGAAAACAAGGAACGTCCATGGACTATTATAGCAGAAGAGTGTGTTGAAGAATACAACACTACAATCCATAGTTCAACGGGTTTCACACCAAATTATTTGCTAACAGGAATTGACAACTCAATCTTACCAAAAGAATTGGAAAAAAAAAAAAAGAGAACTTAGAAGAAAATAGATCAATAGCTTTTGAGAACTCGAAAAAAATACATGAACAAAATAAGAAGTATTATGACAGAAATGTAAAGGAAATCATATATAAAGAAGGTGATTTGGTTTATATTCAATATAGTAATGGTCTAAATAGAGGTAAATTGGAAGTGATTAGATCAGGCCCTCATAGAATAAAAGAAAAATTATCTAACGTGATGTACATCATCGACAGTGGATTCAAAAAGAAAGAATCAAATTTATTTCACGCCAGCAAATTGGTTCCTTATCGGGATGACGACGGTAGTCCTCTTCCAAAAAAGGGGAGCTGTAAGTTTGAATACTGACGCCAAACTTAGTCATATGACAGACGTGAGATAACCTCCAGGGACAGATGTGAGCGAAGGTTATAATAGACATTATAGACTGCTATTGTAGAAATTAAGTATTGAGTGTAATTACTGAATATTGACTATTGTGTTGATTCAGGTATGTTATTAAAGATACCTGGAGTTATTTAGTTAGTTATAAATTTGTAAATATGTTCTTTTTAATTACAGTTCTGAACTGCATCCACAAGAGTTTTATTCTATCACCTCATTGGTTAAGTCGTTGAATTCACGACTTACATATAGTATATAAAAGAGTAGTCTCTAGGTAGTTAAGTTAGATGTAGTCCATAGCAATAAAACGCCTACTTAGTTCACATAAGAATATATCTTGTATATCTATATTATATATGCTCAAAATCACTATAAACATATATGTCTTTCTTACAAGTCGTCCAGCGTTTGTTAATTCTAGTCTACGAAACAGTACAGTCTCTGTTACGTACTGGCCACACCATCCCAATGGGTTGTAGTGCTACAGGTTTTTAACATTTTTATTTAGGCTTTTCTCTCTTTATTTTCAGAAATAAAGACCACTTTTTAACAGTTGAAATGCTCGAGTTACCATGAGTGCTAAAAAATAATTTTTATTTGGAGGAGCGGAGTGGCTCAGTGGTAGTTTAATGAGTGGCCTAGACGAAGGTCCTGGGTTCAAATCCAGCTTGCTGGCAGACTTTTATTTAATCTGTTATCGGCTGGAGGTGGATCCTATGGAATCTAAGACCCTCTTGGAGCTCACCCAGCCTGTTAAGTGGGTATCGAAATAAGGAGAAAAAATCTGGCGATTGAGCGTGATCTTGAACAAATCACCTCCTTGGACAACTGTAGAGTAACCGGCCAATAATAACGTAAATTGTTTAATGAAATGGTGAGGAGTAGGGAGGTAGGAGAGTAGATTAAAGAGTAGATGTAGTCGTTAGCTTATAGAATGGAAGAGAGTAGTGTCCAACTTAGATATAGTCCATTGCAATAAGTTATAATGTCAGTCCATAGTTCACATAAGAATGTAACTTGTATATCCATGTTATATCTGTTAAATCACTATACTATATACTTTTCTTTCAAGTCGTCCACCGTTTGTTATCTGTATCCCAAGAATACAGTGCAGTGTCTACCTCTTACTGAACAGAAGACCTCAATAGGGTGTAATAGTTTAAACAATTTTTTTAGGATTTTCTGCCTTCATTTTCATAATAAAAAGTCATTTTTTAGCAGTGACAATGCACGAGTTACTTTGGTTACGCGTTATTCTTTCATTGTTCCAGTTGAAGATGCACGTACAAATCAAGATGGTATTATGCACCGCCAGATATATTTACGAGAACCACTTACGGCCGCTGAGAGCGGTGCAGACGCAATAAGCTGCAATGTTTTCGAGATGCAGACGACCATATATCAACCCTGACATCTCAATTCCACCCGACCGGCCAATACTTTTTTACCAACTCTTCTAATGGCGCAATCTTTTTTTGTCTCCTTGCTAATAGATATAGTCGGGGTGGGCCACGATCTTAGGCAATTCTCTTTCAGGAAAAAACTGTTTCGGGAGTCAAAGCCAAATCGCCCCTTAATCGTTAAATACCATGCCACTAGAAATTGTTTACCCGATTTTTTTAGCCAGAGTGGTTCACTGTTTGAGCACTAGTGTTTTTTAATTCGGCCCATATCATTTTGTTTAGGGTTTCAGGGTTCTTCCGCCATTAGAAGAAATTATACTCATTTGTATAGTGCTTCCTTTTGACTTTTTTGTTATTTGTAGATATTTTATAATTATAAATAACAAAATCTATAATTGTTTTTTTTTGTAATAATAATAATAAATTAAATTTTTGGGGGGTGGCTTTTACAACCTTGGGTCATATTTAAACCCTATACAATTTAAATTGTATATTATATTACATTTCCAGTGCAAACTACTTGTGTAAACTATTTATCTTACTTAGCGACTCTTATTTATCAAACTATTTATAATTTATCTACTTTTAATATTATCTATTTAAAATTTTAGATATTAAATTTAAAACAAATTATTGTTAACATTATTGTTAATATTCATATCCCACTGTTTCAGTTCGTACATTTTTAAATAATACCATTTTTTTTTCATCATCATTATCATCATAATCATTTTACCCCCTTTTACCGCTGAAACAGTGTGTGGTCATCATTTGCAGTCTGGACCAGATGCCTCATTCCTGGGCCAACTCTCTTCTCTTCCTCCAGTCCATATTCCGCCTCATGAACGCCTTTTTAACACTCTCCTCCCAAGAAATGTGCGATCTTCCTCTTGGCCTTCTTCCCTCCACGCAAGTTTCGTACGTCTTCTTGGCAGTTCTTTCTGGGCCATCCTAAGAAGGTGACCGAACCACCTTAGCTGTGTTCCTCTAGGACGGTCTCAGTCGGCTTAACTCTGAGACTAGTCGGTATGGTACTGTTATTATTTAAATCATCCCCATTGTGTTTTAGTCCAAAAGTTTTATTTTTACATATTATTTTATTTATTTTATTCTTTACAATTTTTTCTATTTCATTTTAATTTGTTTGTATGTTTTCTACCTAGCCCTGAGGAAGATCTTGTCGAAAAGCCGGTTTCCAATAAATAAGTCATCTCTAATTAAGAAATTCTTTCTTTGATCTCAACTCGGTCCATTTTCTTTTGTACTTATAACAACTATTATAAAAACGTTAAATTCAATAAAGATTATTATTAATTTGTTAATTACTTGTTCATTACTTACGGCAAGTGTTTTTGTTACTTTATTCCCATCTACTGTGTACTAAGTAATGAGTTTGCTCTGATTTAACATGTTTTAGCTGTTTAATTAAATAAACATTTATTTGAAAAATTATGCAAATGTCCTTGCTCCAGAAACGTTTCAATTTTGTTGTTGGATTCTGTGGTAATGTGTCTGTTAGAAATGTTAGTACAAGTATATTTGGGTGTCCAGCAAAATAAACATATACATGTAGTACAAAAATATCTCCTATTGTTGAAGTATTTTTATGTTACTTTATTTTCCTGCCTTGTTTAAATTTAGGATTACAGAAAACTTCATATTGGTAACAACTATTTTTACCAATATTAATAAACAACACGAGGACTTGTGTAACTATTCTCAACCGACATCATTTGTAACTTTGGATCTTTGCCATAAATTTTGTTATTGACTTCTTTTACTATATTTTCCAGAACTAGTACTAGGTAATTAACTTTTGCTGCGACATCGAAGACCGTTACTCCACTACTAGCCGAAGCCTCCCTAATGACCTAAGCCTGAGGGACAACTGCTTACCTGTGGGTGGGCGGCTGGAAAAAACACTGGATCCAGTATTAATAAATCGCAGAGTGGACTACCTGATCCCGCCGATTTATGGCAGGAGGCGTTATAGACATTAGTATGTGTCAATCTTGGTTCTGTGGCGGTGCTCAACCGGCGTAAGGTCTAGTCCTCGCTGATCAGCCGCTTTTGGGAAATTATATTTAGCTTCCAAGATTTCTTTTTTTTATTAAAGAGACAAAAAAAAATCAAAAGGACCCTTTTTGTTTATTGGACTCCCTTTGGGGTAGCTTGTTTGCATATGCGAGGTATATATGGACACCTTATGGTTCATCCATCCCATAAAGTTACCATCACCTTAAAAAAAATCTTAGGAATGTTACAATTGCTTCGGAGATCTTTTTGACTATTTTATATTATACTTTTTTTATCATCCAATTCCAGAATTCCATACAGTTAACAACAGATATAGTTAATATAATAAAAATTATATATTATATTATATATTATTATAAAAAAATATAATTTGTTGATGCGGTCGACATCAGGTACTAATTTGTTGGACAATATCATTTTTCCTATAATCGCATCGCAAAAACTACTCTTTCAAACCATTACTACTACTGTTCTGTGGCACTACAACTCGATTATGGGTCCTGACCTCCTCTACCATATTCTTCCAGTCTTCTCTATTTTGCGCAGCCGTCATCCAGCTCTTCCAAACTACTTTGTAAATTTTTGTTTACATATTTAACTACTTCAAAAATTACTGTACGTTTGAATTTGTTTTCAATACTTTTGTTTTTCTTGTGATGAAAAAATATGAGGCTAGAAACAGGGAATTGTTTACAGCGAAATCGGAAATGGAAAACATATTTTAATAATTGAAATTAAAAAGGTGACTGTAGCTTGGTTCGGGGTCGGTAGTGATATTACACTTGGTAGATTAAGAAGTGTGTATTTATTTGTTGTTGCCTAAAGCAATATGTTTCTATAAACCACATCGGAAAACAAAAGAAAATAAACTTACACTAAAAACAAAAAAAACACATTACCTTTATTACCGAATTTCCTGCGATAAATTCTGTCGTTATTTACAATAAAATAAGATGAAACAGCCTGTAAAATGCAACAAATTATCGTTCAAGAGATTTTTAACATACAAAGATCTATTGGACTCGTTAATTACACAGCGTCCAGGATACACAGAACCTTTGGATTTAAGAGAGCAGTATTCATCACTCAGGAGGAGAAGGAAGAACTTACTGAATTTCTTGAAAACTGAGCGGGGAAAAATGGTGTTTCAAGTTAAATGTAATGTAATAAAAGGGAGGGACGAGAAAAATGATTCGCAGAGAGGCAAGCTATGGAGAAATATACACAACGTCTATTCAAATTTTAATCTGATTCTATAATTAAACCTATTTTAAAAAGTAGGTATATTTTATAATTTTATTTAGTACGAGGACCTGGCTTAGTATGGGGATTTATCAATCTTCCATTCTATGATTGTCACGCAGTCCTAACTGTGGTGTGAATGGCAACTTGAAGTAAATCGAGTAGAGATGAAGTCAGTAAAAAAAGATACGCAAAGAGATGCGTGCCTTAGTATGTTGTTACTATTTAGTACCACCCAATCTACCTGCAATCATATTTCTTGTCAGATTTTATAGAAATTTAAATTCTGTACTAGGCTTCCTTATTAAATGAATAAAGTAAGAATGTTCGTACCGGTAATATCCTGATACCTCATCTTGCGCAGAAGGGATCGTTCCAAGAAGATCCATCGTCATAATTTTATCAAATGATGGTTCTTCCTCTACATTACATTTCATCATGCTCTACCATAAAAAAGAAGTTGTCCCACAAACTATGAATGAACAGATGGTTGCTGATGACGGCGCAGTGCCCACTGAGTCTTAGAAATTATGAGAAAAGGAGTCCGGATGAAGCTCCCAACCCTTCCACTAACGTAATGAATACGTGGGTGGCAACAAAAACTCCCAAAACAGTCTTTAGTAGCCTCCTTAGGGTTGACAATGGGTACCTGCTGAAGTTGCTTCTAGATTTGTTGTGGTTGACTTAACGGGTTGATGTCTCAATCTGCTTAGTCCCGAGAAAGATAAAGTTTCACATAGGTAAAATATTTTAGAGTATTAGTTATTTGTGGCTCACGAACCACTTATTACTAATTGTATGCACTAACCCTCACTGATTAGAAATATCGGTTTGTTGTATGACTTTTTCCCTTGATGACAAACAAGATCTATGACTAATACACTCCAAAATAACCATAAACAATTTTTAATTTAATTTGATTTCATTTGCAACCACATTTAAGCAATTTTAGAAATTATTGATGATTTATGCCATATATTTTATTTCATTCACGAAATTAGAGTATTACACTATGCAAGGGATATTACCCTCAAGGAGAAAAAAGTCTTCTACCTTTACATTTCAAAGAGCTACGATGTAAAATATGCTATGTTGGAATAAAAATATTAGAAAAAGGCTGTTAAAAGACTTGGGTGTATTCTCACTATAAGGTAATCTGAAGCCTGTCCAATGAAAGTTTTATGTTGGTAGACCCCGAGGTCATCTTCTTTACGAACTCTTCGGAGGGTTATTGTATCGAATTACAGTGAATATTGTTGGAACCAACATTAGTAATTAGTGAGTTTGAGTTCATAATGGAAGATTGAGTCAATCTTTTTTTCTTTCATTATGTAATTTTATATTCGAAATTATAAAACTATTTTTTGAAAGTTAAACACCAAGAATATAATATTAAAAATATTTGATAATAATGCCGATTAATCATTGTGACATAATTGTTATCACTTGTAATAATATTTATAATTACCTAAAGCTGAGGCAGCAGTGATAATTTTATGCTTTTAGGATCTCATCATTATGACTTGTGCTATCACAGATAAAGTGTAAGTTGACCAAAACTTCTGTCCCTTTCTTAAAAGACATTGCTGTACCATGGCGATGTCTCCTTGGTCGATCTGTTGAATAAGGAAAGGGATCCTGGACCTTGTCTCATATATATCAGACGGTTCCCAACATGCAATATTTTGTATATATATATATATATATATATATATATATATATATATATATATATATATGTGTATATTTTATGTGATGGTTGTAACCACTGTAATTCTTATTTTTTCTTCTATTTGTTTGTTATTGGATATTAGTTGTAAAATTTCAGAACACCGATTTTTTCGCTATTAAATAATTTTCAAATATTTTATTGGCAGTATTTGTCATATTAAAGGATAAATTAAATTAGTTTATATATTAAGTATTTTTTTGTGAGGATTTGACACTATTAATAAATTATATTTTATCAATTCGAGAGCTCATAAATAATAATAAATGAGCCGAAATAAATTTTAAACAGCATAAAGGTGAATACATAGTGTATCAGTGCTGCATACATTAGGGAGGAGCAGAGCGTGGTGGTAGGGGTAGTGCGATGGAGCGTTGGAGCACGACAGATACTGCACCTGCTCCATCTGTTCTGTTCTGAAATAACAATGGCCGTGGTCTTAGAATAAGTAAATTGATTTGAAACAGTTTTCGAAGCTTATAAATCTTAATTTCTTCGATCATTTAATAAAAAAATAATAATACGTTTTTATAAAAACGAATCATGCTAACATCATGCCCTTTTTCCCGGTCGATATTTCTTTTTTAAAACAAGATTTAAAGATTTCATTGACTAAAAATATTTCAGCGTCAGTTTATATACAGCACACCTAAGGCATTTTACTTAAATAATGGCAAAATGGATTGGCCTAAACATAATCTTAATTTAACCTCCCCCGAAGATAATATTTTTTTATTATGTGCTACGTTATACTATTTCATTTCTGCAACATCTCAATACTTATTGTGTTAATCGTTATAATTGTGTATGACATCTAAAAATATAATGAATTAAGTTAAACTACAAGCTGCTTTCCAGATCAGGAGTTAAAGTTAAAGTTACCTTTGATCTCGGGTTAGATAAACAAAAATATGATAATCTAACCTGCTTCCTAAGGTAGTCTTCTAGTCTTCTTCCGTTAGGTTAGCCGATGAATACAGAGGCTCTTCACAGAACTGCCAAGTGCAGAACATCTATGAATGTTATTTTGGAAAAACCTGTATTGACAGCTGGATGCCGAGAGGATTATAGTTTTAAGTGAAATTCTTGAAGATAAGTTGTATATTACTCCAAACAGTTGAATTGTAATGTGAAAATATGGTTTTACCATTTATAGCCTGTTAAGTTTTTTTTTTTTAATATGTAACAGAACTCGTTTTTACTAGATGTTCCATATTCCTACAATGGGGGTGAAATAAGAATAAATTTATTGTTATTGCATACTAACTGAAAGTAGCTTTTTCAGAAGTTTACGGCAATTTAATTACTTATTAGACATAACTAATTATTATACTTTTCTTTAATACATTATTCAAGTGCTTACTTAAACAAACATTACAAACGAATTTTTTAACAATAGGTGCATATTGTTGTGTTTTTGATTAATATGTGTAAGATTACAGTTTTCACCAAAGTTGGTGTTTTCTCTAACCAAATTTTAGGACAATATATGTTCCATTCCTTTCTGTCGAGAGCAACATGAATTTGGTTAATCCGTGAGAATTTTGGTCGGCCTCTTCATCTTCTTCCTTGCGGGCACAAGAACAGGGTTATTTTTGGTATCAAACCGTCAGATTTTTTTTAGAATGGTTTTATTTGTGTTCATTGACTTTCTGACTACTGCATTGGGCATCCTGTATCGACTTGGAATTCCGGCTGCCCTTCTCCAGACGTTCATTTCAAATTTTCATGTTTCACAACCATTTAACATTATAGACATTAAAATAGCATAGGAAAATATTATCCTTGTGGTTTTGTTGTGTAACATTTTAGTTCGCAAGCCTTTTATTTCTAATGCCACTCTAATGTTCTTCTTCGGTATACAAGAATTTAGCTTTTCGAAGTTCACCTTTATTCCCCACCTACTCTATTAATCCAGGAGTTTTGTGCACACGTCCACATGTTTTGTTCATTCTGTTTCTTCTTTGTTCTGTGTTTTATTAATGACTTGGTCATCTGTGTTTATATTAATATTTGCCTTGCCATATTATAGTTTAACTTGTATTAACAATATTCTTATTTAACGAATTATAGAATAAAAATACTTTAAAATTTTCCCAAAATGGAAAAAAATATATGTTTTCAATGCTTATGTTACAAAAACAAATGAATAAAAAAAATCTAAGCTATAGATCAACCAAGAACGGAATGAAGAATACCTCCCTCCACTCTCCCCTCTATTCCTAAAGTTAAAGGAAAAGGGGAAGGGATAGAATTAGGAGAAAAAAAATAAATAAAAGAAGATTTAGAAAGTGAGGAGCAGGAGCCCTGAAACTCGGTGGAGGTAAACTCTTCGTAGGACCTACCCCAACCTGTCCCAAAAACACGAGCTCCTACTGGCTTTGTGGTCCTTGTAGCTACCACACTGATATGATTCATATTTTTATTACTAAAGATGAACGTATACAACTAATTATAATAATAAAAACACGGATTTCATACAGTAAAAAAATAAAGTAAAACATTTAACAATAATGCAAACGTAAGTAACAAAAAAAAATCCTGCCATTTACTTGGTTCATATGGAATAAAATTAAATCTGCATATTTTTTTTTGGTCAATTAATTTTTCATAAAAGGACTTGATATTGGATGTGGTAATTTCTGTAAGTTCACGAACATGTATTTGGCTATTTTTGGCTACTTTTCCAAAAATTTTACTTGTTCCATATATATTACGGTATATTCGGCGTTTGGTATTAAGGAGGATAACTGCGAAAATTCAAAAATTTTACACATTTTTCGCTAATTTATTATAAAAAAATTGTCTACACACAAAACTTTGCCGCCTCATTTCTTTTGGTTTTTTGTCTGTATCTGAACTTTAAGTTTCGGGAGCATAAAATTGCTGGACTAAACGAGCGAAACATGTGGATTTTTTAAATTTCGGATTTGTCCATATATGGATACTTGTGAAAAAAATTAAGATCATACATATAAGGTTGATCTTAATTCTTTGTATTTTGATAATAATCCATTTTGGTATAATTATCTTTCAATATTTGGTCATTTGGTCCGTTACTTAATTTGGTTAAGGGATTAGGCATTACGTACAAACCATGATCTCACAACAAACTAACTGGTTATTAGCGCGACATTCATGGCTGAATGAATTTATTTTGGCATAATACACGTAAATTTTCAGTTATGTGGCTTTAATAAAGTTGTTTCTATCAACTAAAATCATTGTTTATTTATGGTCGTTTATTCATGTTCATAATCACTTATTAATTTATGTTCAATAAATTATTAAATGCACTTTTTATCAAACTTGTCATTCAAATTAACATTTTGCCCTCTGTAGATGTAGTGAGCATTAAAGAAAAAATTGGGTTTATCAGACTGGCCATCCATAAAATTAATGAACAAACTTTTTTTTTTTAATTTTTAGCGAATTTCTCAGTTACTATACTAGTTAAAAAGAGTTCCATGGATTAAACATATTTTTCAAAACATGCACAAATAAATTATTTAAATATTGGTACATAGACAATTTACCTTTGCAATTTTTTTTTTTGTGAAAACATATTTTATTCTGCAATTTAAAATAACTAACACTTGCAATTTACACATGAAAGCTGAAACATAATAAATTTGCATTTTAGGGTGTATTATCTTAAATCCTCATCAATCGAAAATGTGAGGTAAATAAGTTAGGACTCACATTATATAAATTCTACGAAGAAACTAGCTAAATCTAACGTTCTTTGCTCTAAAATTTTCAGATGTGATATTGATTCATTAAAATATTGATTTATATCTTTATCAGTATTTTTTTTTAAATATTGTATTGTAAGATGTAAAATATGATATAGATTTATTTTTATGATTTAGGAATATTTATGACCAAAATCGTATATAGGGGTCATAATAGCAAATTAATTAATAGATCGATTAAATTATTCCTCCCTCCCCCTCTAAAATAATATTCAAATTTCATAATTTAACTAAAATAAGGAATTTTAACTAATAAACTAAACAGATCTTTACATGATTGTGCATTTTAAATGTTTGCAATGAAAACTTTTTTACCATTGAGAAAACAAATTTAATTAATAAATAAAAGAACAAATAAAATAAATTTATATTTGAACTTTATCGGGAGAATAGTAAAAATTAAGTAAGACTGGAAAGAAGAAATACAACTCACTTATCTCATCTCTGTATACCAATCCAAAATTGCTACAAAACACAAAATAATATGTAAAGACAAAATTAATGACTATTTAAATTAAAGATACTGCCGGTGGGTAGTTTCTCCTGATTTGTCATTAACCTAAGCAATTATCTATCATTCCTTGTATGGACGTCCTCGGGGCAGAAATTAACAAGTCAAAAACTCAACTTTACAGGAAATAACAAAAAAAAAAAAAGTTTCTACAGTTTCCTTTGAAAAATAAATTGCAGTTATTCACATAAAATGTTATTATACAAGTAGTGATTGTTGAACTAATTAAAGTTACGTAATTTAATCGAAAATTTAATTAAATTTGTTGACTTGTTTTCAATAAAAATAAAATCAAAATATTGACTTGTTTCTTTCTGCCCCGAGGCCGTCCATATGTACTTGTTATATTGTTATAATACAGTTGTAATTTAAAAAAATAAATTTTAAAAAACAGTTATAGAAAAGATTTTATATATTTTTAAAATGAATAATAAAACATTTGTTGAGTTTTCTCCTTACAAAACTTTCAAGGAATCGCCTAGCCCTGAATGAAGGGTCATAGCCATATTACGTTTTTTAATCCATTTCAATGTCTTTTATTGTTTGAGTATCTTATATGTTCATTAGTATTTATTTAAATTTTTCTTCACCCGTGGAACATTCTGGAAGATGGTGAAACAATCGAAGTGTAAGATCCCCCTGGGAGGAGGAGAGACAGCTGATGCAGAACATAAGGTCGGCGGGGCACGAGCTGCTTCCTACCCTCGTAGTTTTTATATATCCAATTACCTGGCTCTATATCCGCCATCACTTGTTAGCGGGGGGGGGGCTGGTCCAATTTATTTATCAGGTGGTACCTTCAGGATCTTCTTCGTCCTTCATTAGCTATGCCTCTCTTCTACTGTCAGCATGGCGGTTCGAGTCCTCTCGTCTTCTTGGTCCTTAGGGAAAGTTATTGGTATGTCCTGAAAATAATGCAGGATTTTATGCTTTCTTTAAAATATCCCACCGAATAGTAAACTGCTTATCTTTATTGGACTTGTGACTTTCATACATGTAATTTAAATTAAGTTTACCTCTGTAGCATTATGCTACTTGCAAATAATTCAGTATTTACTCAGATGTCAAAGCGTGTTTTTCACATAATTTTGTTTTACGAGTTAAAACGGGGTCCAATCAGCCAGAAATATCAACGATGTCTGAGACAAAGGCAGTATAAGTGAGTGCCTTCCAACGATGGTACCAGAGATATCTCAAGGGAGACTTGAGTCATGAAGACAAAGAAGGCCATAGAAGAAGTTCTGCCCTTGATGGCGCTCTGCTCTGAGCTTTGGCGGAAGAAAATCTCAGCAAAACTGTTTGAGAACTGGCAGGAAAATTCGAAGGAAAGTCTAAACATTTACCGTTGATGACCATCTGAAGGCTGTTGGGAAAGTGAAAAAGCTTGAAAGTTGGCAGAACTTCTTTCATATCATTTGTTGTAATCATGGCCAAGGAAAATAAAGAAATTACCCAGTGGTAGTACTCAAATAACAAATTCAACTTAGAAGGTCACGAGGCCATCTTCTATTCTGACGCCTCATGGAATTATCGGTGGGTGTAAAGTTTATCATGAAGGGATTGATATAGGATTCAGGGGAAATCAAACCAAGTAAAGAGCAATGAGTATTTTGGATTATAAGAGAGAAATGTTTCCTTAGTGAAGCCCAAAAGCTCTACTCTGTAAGTCCAAATAGGTTCTAGTCATGCATGTGAGTCTTTTGTAATTAATTAGGAGATTAGAGCGTCTTTCTACTAAATGTTGAAGTAGCCTGAACCGTTGAGTTGAAAACAAAAATTAAAATTATTTTTTCCCCTCCTTTTTAGATCCATGCTTACTTATTTATTCTAATATCTGTTTTTTTAGGACGTGTATTCTGTTAAGCTATTGGAACTATTTCACTTCATGTATTATAAAAAATTAATTATAGTGACTTTCATGTTTCATTCTCTTGCTTACAATATGTTCCTCACAGTGTTTATCGTAAGACGACGAAATTAACCTAGAATGTTTTCTCCAGTTGGCTTAAGGGAGCGGGATGGTTTTGTGGTTGTCGTGGCGAATGCCCCCTGTTCAAATCAGGCTGGGGCAGATTTTATTTAATCTGGTAACAACCGGGTGTGGATCCTTTGGGATCACGCGAAACGTCCGGGTCTCACACAGCCTCTAGAGAGTGTGTATCCAAAATACAACATAAGGGAATATATCCTTGGCAGTCGAGCGTAATCTACGACAAATCACGTCCCTACATAAGCAGTTCAGTCCCTACCACTTACTGAACGCAACACTCTTCATGAGTTGTAGTGAGACAGGGGTTTTATTAATAGATAATTATTAAAAAAACATTTTCTGCATTCTTGGAAAATGTAAATGTAAACACTACCTCATCTTCTTTTATTTAGGATAATTAGAGCCCTGGTCTCTCACACACGAGTCTATGAAAGTGGTCCTTTGGCAAACCAGATCATTAAGGGTATCATTCCTTTTTGAGAGAGAGCTTAGTGAAAAGGCTTCTGACAAATTGGCCATATGTTACCATCGCCTGAGACACAAATAGGGGAGGGAGTAGACTCGTGTGTGAGAGACCAGGGCTCTAATTATCCTAAATAAAAGAAGATGAGGTAGTGTTTACATTTACGCAAGAGCTCAGGTAGCCCAGATGTCGGCCAACTACAAAGGAAGAGGGTAATGTATTTAACAAAGTGAGCAATTTGGACGATTTGGGGGTTTTATAATTCGGCAGTGGGCCAGCTGACGTTTGCGCACGCGTAGTCCAAAACTGGACCGGTTGTCCACCTCAGACCCGCTCTCGGGATTTCCTCTGAGGGTGCGGTTCTCGAGACTTCGCAGTTAGTCGGGGGTAATTATCAGCGGATATGTAATTAAGGGTATTTTAAATGGGAATAATTTGTATTATTATTGTTCATTTGTGTCACCTATATTTAAACCATTCTGAATAAGTAAAAGAGTCATTTCAATTAGCTGAAACCTTTACAGGTATAATGGTTTAACAATTTCACTTCCAACTAAAAATAAAGAAAAATATATGTTCTTTTTGGAACGGTTCTTGACGATTATGAAAGATAACCCTGAAATAATTTTTAGTTTTATGAATGATTTCTGAAATTGTCGTGACCATTTCCAGACCATCAGAAAACGGATAGATAACTGAAAAGCATTGAAAATTATCCAGGGAATTTTCCTTTCAAAAACGAATTTACAATATATAAATATTAATGATATGTACATTTTATTTCTTAAACAGTTAATAAGCTGTATGTCTGTCACTGACTGGGAAGCGTTTGAGAGGTAGACGGTCCGTGGACGGAAGTGTGTAAGCAGAGATTGGTGGTATCGCCATCCAGCCTTCGGGATAGCTAAGCCTTATTATTATTTATTATGTACACATTATTTGTAAAATATTATTATTTACAAACTGATTAGAGAAATTTTACATTTTTTTGTTGTTATTATCGAGAGTTTTCCCGATGTCGAAGTTTTCTGCAACCGATAATACTTTTTTCCAGGTCTTGTCAAGAGCAACTTTTCTTCTTCCTTCAGAGCACAACAGTACATTCATACCTCTTTCGGTAAATTTTCGTTTGATCTAATTTGGAGGTCAAGTTGTACGTCGGGATTAGATTTCGTTTTATTTTCCTTGAAATATGGATTTGAAATGGTTTTGGTAATATTTTTATTTATTACAAGACAGCCTGAACCGTGCTTTTCTTCTTCATGTTTTGGTCGTACAAAATAGCACAGAATACTTTTGAATCCATGGAGGCAACAAAAAATAATATGCCCTCGTGACATTCCAAGTTGAATTTGTAATTTGAGTATTACCACTGTGTAATTTCTCTACTTGCCTTTATCTATGGCATAATGTTTCATTCCAGCCATTATATTTACTTGTTGTATTGTTATAATACAGTTGTAAATTTCGATGAATAAATTTTAAAAAATACTTTCGCAATTCCGTGTTCATAGGAACCTTTTTTGTGCAACGTTAACATTCTATATTATAAACTCCCTAAGTAATACTTTTTATGGTGTGGAGGGTAGTATGAAGTCTAGGTTGTTTTATTCACCGTATCAATTTTTTTTTCTGTGCCAGGTTTGGAATATGCTCCTCTATTTGCCTTAGGACCAATTAGTATCTTTTTCTACAACGTGTTTGGTTCAGAATAAAATATGCTAGTTATAACCAAAATCGAATCATCACAACTGAAATATTTATCATTTCAAGCAACATTCTAATTAATATTACATTGTAGTTGGATTATTATATATATATACTTCTAACAAAATGCAACTTTAGGCCCTGCTTTAACTTCCCAGTTCCCCAGTTCTATTTTCAAATACAAGAGGATGGTCTGATCTTCCACAGATTCCTCCACTATTTAGTAAATTTTTCACGAATGCCAACCAGACGAGTACCTTCTTGTACGTTCAGCCATCAGTATTCTACAGCGACGGAGGAAAGCAGAATCATATTATTTTTATAGTGAATAAGAAACTAAGTAAGGCATTGACTGGAAATGGAGTATTGCTTAAATTACATCAACATTTCAAGATAATGACAAGATTCCGCTTTCCTGAATACTCATTGTGAACGAATTACGACTTTCCAATTATTCACTGGAGCTGCAGAAATATTATTCATTCTATGTTGGTTACCTCTCTATGTTGCTAATTACTCTCTTGTTTATAATAATTTTTCTGGCTTTACCCTGTTAGCATCCCATTTTTTTAAATTACGAGTCATTATATATCTGAAAATCGCCTTATCCTCCAACCATCTAGTTATAATTTATACGAACTGGCTAACGATATTAGTATATGAAAGACTACCTGAGCTTGGCCACCCAAGAACTACCCCGCCTTCTCATTTGAAATTTGATACTCTGGAGGATATTCGCGTGTGCCCCTAACGACCTCAGCTACCTGATGTCCGTTCGGGTAATTGAGTAATCGCTGTAGGCGGACTATAAAACAGATATTTAGTCTACTGCTGCTTTTTTAGCAGCAGTTATTGCTGCCGAGCAGTCGGCTCCTGGGTCCGGAACTTCGGAGGCACGTCAAGGAGAGTCCTGAATAGGCTTTTCATGTTTAGGATGATGGGTAACATACTTTGTATTCGACCGATGCTGTAAAAAAAAAATACTATGAAAGGCAATGAATGCTCTCATTACTTCAAAGAAAACGATCAAGAAATAGTGGCATATCAAGGTACACGAAAACAATCCATTGGTTTTATTCTGTGTACAGTCGTTATTATTAAGGATGATTTTTTAAGGAAATAAATCGGTGATAGTAACAATCCAGAATATAGATCTATCTAGAATATAGATAGCTACTTGAATAAAACTAGTAGCATTTCAGTATAAATTCTGAGCCGTTGATACATCATTAAAGCGAGGAAAACATCAGGGAACATAAATTATTTCTCTTGAGGATGGTGTGGTTAAAAAAAATAATAAATAATCGAACAAATTGAAGGAATGGGCTAACTTGGGTAAGTTTTTCTCGAAACGCATTCGTGTTTTCAACTTAATTTGCTCAGTTTATAGAATTGATCAGTTTTTACAATTTTTGAACAAACAATACTGTTATATTATATGCTACAGTGAGAGTCCTAAATTGTCTCTATCAAGGTATAATTAGGTTTGGATTCTTTAACGAAAACCTGACGTCCGTTTTACGTCCCTTCCGAAGGACGGTTTAACTAAGGATTTTTTACTTCCTTTAAAAAATCCTAAGGCCCCCCGCCGTTATTGGTCATAGTAGGTTGTTATGCTAACCACTAGACTTTTTGGTTTCAGTACTGATTAAACTTCATTTTATTTAACTACTAATTTATTTAAAAATGGTCGGTCCGTTTGACTAACATTGTTACTGAAAATATAGATAATTAAACTGTAATCATCAGATTTTTTTTAGAAATCAAAATAATAATATTATAATATTAACAATTACAGTAAATTAATGTAAATGTGTTTAGGTAGATGAAATACTTTTCTCCAATTTTTTTTATTTGTTAAATTCGCATTAGTAGAGAAGTATTGGGGAAACGGTGCATACGTCAACGTTTCCCGTGGAAGGAATCCAGGAAACTGACGGAAACGGAACTTAAGAGGCCACCGGCTTCAGAAGCGCGCCTGCGCCGCGTAACACGATCCACTCCACGGTGGCTTCTAGTGACGCCTGTCCTCTTGGGTTAGATTCCCTTCGCGACATCTAAAATTCTACACCTTAAGACGTCCCTGTCAACATGGTTGGAGTCGATGATGCGTCAAAAAAAAAAACATGGAGGTAATATTTTTAAATGTCTTTAAATTTTATAAGCCCGGATGGACCCTATGAGATCTGAAGACACTCCGGGGGCTCACCCTGCTTCTATAATTTTGGTACAATTAGATTGGGGAAAATCTGGTTTTGGATAAATCACCTCCCTGAACATCCATAGTTTTAGGAACAGTACAGCCTTTACTACCACTGAACCTTTCTTTCAGCAGTTATATGCCTAGATGTCGCTGGGCCATCTTCTATCACCAGTTTTTTCGAATTTATGCAGATGATTGAATGACAAGGACAATCCTACTCTCTGACAGAGTAAATAATTATGGAGACGTATAGTATTTTGATTTAAAATAATTTAATCTAATCTCTCTTCATGTAAAAAAATGATGCTACACAAGTTCATTTTAAATTTTCTAAATTAGAATAATCTTATCATTGTTACAAGTGTAGTAAGAAAGTCAAAATATGAAAATTATCGGCAATGATGGTCAAAATTGGTGTATTTTTTCTGCCGGTTACTATGCTTCTTTTCTTCAAGGACATTTTCAAATGAAATGGGTGTATTTTTGTAAAATAAGTCACATTTTTCGGCGAAGGGATTCAGGGGATGCCAGCTGATCAAGTGTACAAATGGAGATTGAAGAACTAGAGAGGGGTGCCACTTCCTATTCAGTGTGTGTATTTTGTAATGGTCTTCGAAATGGTCGCACTATTGATTAATAGAATTATCTGAATGCATAGTTTTAAGGACAATATACGAAGTTAAACTTAATGACTACAAACCTATGTAGCAACATGTTTTCCTGATCCCATTAAATGAGGATGATTTATTAAATAAATTGAAATTATTTAGTTAAAACATTAGTTTATATTATAAACCTATACATAAATAAATCTACAGAGCTTTATTTTCAAGAATTTTTTTCACTGACTCTTTCATGGTTAATCGGTTTCTTTTTCCTCAAATACCGTCTTCATTATGAAGACTGTTAACAATCGAGTCTATCCGTATTCGTGACATCGCCTACATCGCGTGACAGCCGATTTGTTTAGCAATAATTATTAAATAATAATTAATTATAGAAATAATTTCTTCAATTCCACATCCATGAGCGATGCCTTCTGCGAATATTTCCCTTTCTTTGAATTTTTCCCTGTAGTATCGATTGCAGTTTTTGATATACTATATATATATATATATATATATATATATGATATATATATTTACCTCTTCATAACATGATCCTGATATTGCAGTTGAGGTTTTTTTTATCATGATAGTTTCATCTTCGCTTCATATTTATGAACTCTGCACAATATTACAACACCGACAACACAACATCTCATCAATCTGATCTTTAACTCCAAAATGCGCTCACTGCCAGAAAACACTCAGTTCATTTTTAAACACGTGGTTCTTGTTTGTCCTATTCTGGTTATGATTTCCTGAGAACAGTCGTTCATACTATTTATAATTGTAAGATAGTATTTATAAATGTCTACTTTTTGTATGTATTGTTTGTTTGAGGGTACCTATTCGGGGATTGTTTTTGATATTGTCATGAATTTCGTCTCCTTTTCGTCTAGCGACAGTTCGTAATCCTTAATTGATATATTTACTCTATCCACTAGTACCTGTAGCAATCTGAATGATAGCTTGCAATAAAGCTATCATAGCTCTGATCAGATAATATTTTTTATTCAAAACATTTTGGTGGTTTTTCATATACCCTTTGGAAACTACGACACCTACATCCAAATGAGCCATATCTATTACCTTCGCCGATGACAAACCTGGATAGACTCCGCCGAATGGCTCTCAATCAATAAGACATCCAGATCCGCCGCGATGGGAAGGCCGATTGGAAGGACGGAGGACGAGCCAGGTAGCAGGAATGCCTAACGGTGCCGTTGGTGTTGTGCCGATGTCATCACCAAATGATGTCTCTATTAGTGGTGCTTATCTTGGTGCAGGTGACCCTCGTTAGCACCGGGCATTAGCACCCTTGAATATTTCTGGGCCGCCTTTATTGCGCTTCGACATCGAACCTCGTTTAGTTCTAAACCTTTATTGCCTCGGCTGCAGCTCCCTGGCGTCGTCCGTGCCCATCCAGCTTACCATTCTGCGCCATTAGCGATAAACTTAGGGCTGCAGAGATTTGCTGATCGAAGTATTGTTTTGGTTACTTTATGTGAAGAAGAACGATATTTCAGATTTATTAGTCTCTGTACTGTCCTTTCTTGATTCTTTCATTTGCAATGCAGCAACTGCAACAGTGGTAAAAGGCGTCGAAATATCTATAAATCGTAATTACCGTTACGTTCATCGTTTGGGTGTTTTGAAAAAAGTACAATTTATTGGGAGATCGAAGAAAATTTAATTCAAAAGAAACCTAAAGTACTTAGTACCATAGAGCTTTTATATTCGTAATATAATCCGTAATATAATCCGTAATAGCTTAGAACAGAAAGGTGTGATTTCTAAAATATTGGAAGTCAACTAACCAATAAGGTATCACTAGGACATGCAATATATATGTTTTATTAATTTATTCGATGAAATTTACAACTGCATTATTATATTATAACAATACAACAAGTGAATAGCTGGTATGATACATAATGGTATGGTACAAGTAGAGAAACTACCCAGCGGTAGTACTCAATTAACATTTTCAATTTAGGAGTGCACAGGGCCATCGTTTTTGCAGACGCCTGGAGGATTACCAGGAATTGGATATGCAAAATAAAATTAAGTTTTGAAATCAAATACAACACATCCCTCATCACTTAATAATAACTCATCACAAGTAATTTCCGTACCTTCTGAGATTTTCAAGCTACGTACTTCCAGGATCCGTACTTCCGCAAAATTGCTCTCGACCTTTTTGTAAATATTTAAAAGGTGTTATTATTCGTATAGGATTGGTTCAACCAGCTTTATAGTAATATACAAAGGTGTTAGACAATTCTCACTGGGCCAATCGAAAGTAAAAGACCTGGGTATTTTGCCTCCCACCTAATCCCCATGGGGACTAGGACATTTTGACAATAAAATAGTATCTTTACTTAATATTTTTAAATAATCTGTTTTTTGAAGTTTATAATTGCACTGGTAAAAGTTATTTAATTTCTAATTGCTAGTTGGATTCACAAGAGAATATACATGTACCTACTTTTGTAGTGTAAACCCAAATAAATGGACAAAGAATCTGGTCTGTAGCTAGATCCACACTGTATTAAAAATACCTTAAATCATTAACCTTAATCTTCTTATATAGGAAGTAATTTGGATCGAGTACTGGAGTTCATATATTTTACAATGGTTCCTAATTGCAATATCATGAAAGTGCGTTATGTAATACAAAGTAAATAAAGTTTATTTTATTTAAATAAAAGTAATATGTATTGAAAAGTAACTGAAATTACAAAAATTCTGTTTTACGATACCAACTTAATTTTTTTTTAAATCTGTAATTTACTGTGAGAAGATGACTTCAGGTAGAGGAAATCTTATGGCAGAGACAATCGTGTGGAATTTCATAGCTAAAAAATTATCATATGATAAGTATAAAATAAGATGTGATTTGTCAACACTTTTTTGTCCCCCTGCCTTTGGCGGGCTTTGATAAAAAAAGTTGTGAAATTTGGAATGGTACTCTAACGGAACATCAGTAGGCGTGATTCCTTTGTACCTGTGGAGCCGCATCCCAGGTTCCTTCAAAGGATTTGTCTCGGAGCTAATGGCCTATCTGTCCCATATTTTGACATCCTGGCGCTGAAGAACTGAAAAAAAATGTTTTTGAAAATTCACTTATTTCATAAAAATGACCACTTCACAAAAGCTTTGATAATGTATTATTCGAGTCGTCTTACCTTTATTAGTTCATTCTACTACGGCCTCCCATTCCCACTTAAACATTTAAAATGTCTTTTTTTATTATGGAAATAAAATCCTCGAGAAAGGCTGATATGCAGAACTTCTCTTCCGGAATATACTTTATGTGTTTTTCAAGTTAGTGTAATAGTATGGTCTGTACAGTATTTCATACAGTTTATTGCCGAAGGAAAATATTTACTGGTGCTGTAAGAACCCACTGATAAAATATTTATAAATAAAAAATCTTTACTATTTATAAATTTCAGTTAAAAAATCTGTAAAAGCACTAATCGTGGATTAGGTAGGATCCAGGGACGTTGGATTTAGTCAGTCATGGTTTTGACTTTACTCCAAGGAGAGGTTATTTGGCCAAGATCACACTCAAACGCCAGGTTTTCCTCCCAATAAAGGGCATCGACTTTATAAGAGTTGAGTGAGCCTCGGGATGGTCAGCAGATCCCGAAAAGTCCATCTATGGCTGTTAACAGATAAAATATATTTACTAAAAAAAATCGTATATATCCGACAATATGTGCCCAACGGCATTTTTATAATTTCTTAAATAAATATTTTTATAATTATTATTACATATCCAATATTCACAATTTGACCAAAAATTTAGTACCAGATTCAGTCAACCCCTCAAAATTTGGAAAGAACAGCGATCCTCACCCAGCCACGCACTGGTATTGAAAGTCAACTGAGAGATTTTAGCACTCAGTCACACCCTCTCTCACCGAGACATGGTTCATAGGGCGAGTACTAGTAGTTGATGCAATGAAGGAGGGTTCAGATGAAGAGTCAAGTTCTGATGAGAAAGGAAAATCTGTATGCAATAAGGTGAAGAACATATGGGATATTAAATGTAAGGTGTTGTTGGTTAGATCATAAACTATTCTTTGCAGAACTAAATTGATAGAAGTGTTTGTTCCCTTAAGCAATCTATTGTATATAATCGGCTCTACCTTACTCCATCTAGAATCTGGTAGAAATTAAATATTTGTTTTGGAGCACCATATTTTTAATCTGATCGAGATATACAAGCGCACGTAGCTTCGTGTGACTTCAATCAAATCTTGCCTACAGACCATTTAAAAAAAAATAAAAAACGGGTATTTTTGATTCACTGTCATCCTGGACAGCCAGATTACCATCAATGAATGCAACAATGTGCCAAATTACTACAATGACAGGTAAACGATAACTCCAAAGTCGAAGTACGGCGGTGCCTCGGAGCCTTTGCGATTGGACACAGTCACTAACAATGGTCGAGTTAGTTCGCAGATGAATTAGCTCTTCCTGAACCAACCGACAAAGCAGGTTAGTCGGCACTTTCTGCTTTGTTTGTTGTATTGCAGGAAACAATGGGGCTGGATGTTACTACGAGAGCTACGATTTCCACCTTTGTCTACGAAATAAATTTAAGCTTTGTATACTTAGCTAAGAAAAAGATAAATAAGATTTGTTAATTACTTTATTTTTTTTCGAAATTTTACAAAGTTATTTTACAAATAAAAGGAAATATATAATCAGTGTAATAATGAATAAAAATCTTACTTATGTACTTCCATAGCATATCAACTTAAGCACATTGATGGGTCTGTATTGAAGTTAATGTCCATGAGCAACTTCGGTGATGTCCGATTTCTTCCAAATGCAAACTGTAATCAACTATTTTTATTTTTATCTTTTTTTATCAATGAATCAATTACTTTATGTATGTTTACAAGCAAAAATTCAAAGAGCTCTCCTTATTTTTAAATTTAAAGATCCCTTATAGTCACTTCAAGTTCACTCAGGAGATTAAACATTTACAGTAGTGGAAGAAACTGTACTATGTCACATATTTTTAATATCCAGGCAACTTAACTAACATTTCACTAATGCCTTTAAGTAGATATGTAACGATTTTTATCACAATACTTATATTACAATTCACAGTACAATACTAAAAATAATTAAATTAAACAAAAACAATTGATTCAATCACGTACGTAGATTGTTTTATTCTTATAATTATTCTTAAGACAACACTTTATATAGCTAAATGCTTATTGATTAAATACCTTATGAAGTCCTTATTCCATGAAATAATCGTTATACTGCTCACTAAGTCACTGAAGACTTCTTCTTACCTACTCAGGAACCGCCCACAATTCCCTGCTCATTCACCTCTTATTCTTGACATATTTCGCCATTTAACCCGAGGAGTTACCTGAGCAAGGTAGCACTAGAACCGACAAGACGAACAAGGTACCAACGAAGAGGGAGTCGTTTTTTCCCCGGCCGAAGTGGCAGATGATGGGCGCGCTCCGCAGATGTCGGGCACGTGCCGCATCACTTCCGACAGCAACCGCTCAATTAGTATTAAGTCCGTCTGTCTTTTGTGAATACCAAATCCTTCCATAGTCCGTTTGTTTCAGATCATTGTCTTCTGCTAGAGGGTAAAACGGTTTGATGGAATGAATAAAATACAAGGGCTAAGCATGTCCTACAGATAGCAGGGGAGGGATGAGTAATATTCGAGTTTTGCTATCCGTTTGCATTTATATGTTGAAAGAAGAATGGAATGGTCTTTTTAGTGCCAGTGCCAGACAGATCCGCTCCCAACCACACTTTTGTGATATACTATTGTATTTTAAACTCATAAAAAATGAAACGATTTCTAAGGGTTGTAAAGGTGTACTTTTATGAGACCTTACGAGAGTTGATTTAAAGGTTTACATGATTTATTTTGATGATTTGAATCAATTTGATTCCATTGAAAATTACATACCAAAAGCGGTATTATGAACATTTTAAGCGTCTTATGTTAACATCTGCTTGATGTGTGTCGATCCATTTTACTGAGCAGAATTACTCCCTAATTATGATGAATTAAGCCAACAGAAATTATTTCATAGACCCGTTATAAATTAAAATCCATTGCACATTTTTCAACAATTCCTGATAACAACCCACCTGGCAAATTAATCTGGCCACTTCTTCCTATACATTACCTTGCAAAAGCACTACATATATTTTCATAAAAAAATTTAAAAATTGTAAATAAATAATAATTTTAGGGAAATTGAAAAACCAAACTTATATAAACCGGTCCCATATGTACATATTTTTATATATATTCGATATGTATATAGAATTTTAATTGACTAAAATGAATAATTCCGAAATATATTCTCTGGTTATGAAAAGAGAATATGCAGATGGGCTGAGAGGTCATGTTTGAAACGATTTGGACTATTTCATAATTTCTGATATAATTATTGTAACTATCTAATAAAATGTTATTCAATTTAACCTAAGTGGGCAACCAAAATAAGGGGGAAAACCAGGCGGTTGAGCATGATCTCGGACAAATCACCACCCTGCACAACCGTTGTCCTAGAAACAGTACAATTCCTTCTAAGTACTGAACCCTTCATAAGAACACTTTAGCGGCGTTGAGTTATTTTCGCTAGAGGAAAAACTTATGGATTCGCGGCATAACCGACATGCTCGTGGCGTATTACGCGCGACTCGCGAAGCATAGTGGTCTAATTGTATGAGTTATATAATTTATATAGTTTAAATTAAAGTTTAAACAACTATAGCTTAAACGTTAGAATTCGTTGAGCTGTTAGAATGAGTAAGAGTTCAAGAGATGTAATATTTAACAAAAAAATCTTTTAATAATTGTGCAATTATAGTAATAATAACTTAAAACAACAATAACTAGTTAAATTTTTCGGTCCCTCTCTATTATTTTCTTAGAACTGTATTAATATCTGTATTGAGCTTGTGCAGCGCATCTTATATTTTCATTAATAAATAAACTGCTTGAAAATCTATATAATTATTGCTCGGATTGCCAATAGATGTGAAAACCAGATCAATGTTAATAATTTCAATTTAAAAATTATGAAATTTAAATAATTCAGACTATAATTGAATTCGAAATTCAAAAAAGAACTAAGCTTTTACT
Organism: Arma custos; assembly: GCA_037127475.1. Taxonomy (NCBI): domain Eukaryota; kingdom Metazoa; phylum Arthropoda; class Insecta; order Hemiptera; family Pentatomidae; genus Arma; species Arma custos. The sequence goes on along the minus strand of CM073760.1, from coordinate 93,860,123 downwards.
GAATATTGAATTTTCACATCTGTTGGCAGTACTTCCAAGTAAGAAGTAATCTTATTTCTTTATTAATTTTTTTGTACATATTGACTTACTTATACCTCGCCGTTTTAAGTTATATTATTTAGAACGTCATTTCATTGATTTTATTATTTTTACTTTTATTTAGACAATCAAATGAAAATGAGCATGCGGTTTAGGGACCTACTAGTTAAGGAAAACATAACAAGTAACGACACCCCGTAAATTTACTCGTCACTTCTAGACTGTCCCTGTGAAGGGCCAGGAGTGGCGACGGAGGGTTACACGCCATTTAGGGCCATAAATAACAGAACATCCATTAGTCAGGGAAGAAATTGATTTAGGAACTATTGAGTATTGTCTTGGAAGGGCGGTTCTCTTTCTCAACCATCGAAAGTCATCACAAGTATCACTGCGCTTTCGAAAGAAGAGTCGGGCGGGCCTTCTAAAAAACTTGGTCTTAACAGTTCTATAATAGTAGCTAGTGGCCAAATCGTTTAGTTTCTTTTTTCTTCCGTCTAGCAGGCGTGGGTCTATTGAATTAATTGATATTTCTGGGTCGGTGGTCTGAGAAATTGCATTGTCCGAGATCTTTTGTTTCTGTGTCTGTTATGTTGACCCCTGCAGTGCGGGGTTATCAATTGTAATGACAATGGTAATTGTAACGATAGGGTCCAATCTTATTTATAACCATCAGTAAATAGTATCTTATAAACATGCATATGAGTGTGTGTGCATAAATCCTAACCAAATCAGAAATAGCTTATAAACAACAACATGCATATCTCGGCTTCTTAATTAATTCCTCAGATAAAGAAGGGAAATGTAAATCTAGATATGCCATAAGCCTAACACTTGAAAATGTAATATGCGCTTTTCCTTATTATAACGCTACCTTGATCGTCCTTCCTTCATCTTCTTTGGTAACCGCTCTCCGGCCATCCTCTCCTGATGCATCATCATTCCGATAAGACCGTCTCTTATGAAGGCGATGATATCAGCTTTGACGTACATTGCTATCACTTTCCGATTGTACCTTCCACCCCATCCAGTCCAGATCACTTATCATCACAAGGTACACACCTGAACGCATGTCCTGCAATTAAGTCTACTTTGTTATGCTACGTCTGGCTTAAGTTGCTATATGGCGATATTTTCCTGACTTATTTACGCGATATTTTCCTATGTTAAAACCTCAAATTGTTTTCTCTACCAGAAATTCCTTCAACAAGTTTTTGGTTGTTACCGCTATTGTTTGTAGAGTTCTCGCAGAGTTCTCCACACAATCCGCATACGACAGGTGTTGCGCTGAGGAGTAATTACAAGCTCCAAGAGGAAGTACAAAGCTCCACCTTTGTTAGATTTTATGGAACAGTACTCCTCACTGATATATAATCGACATCATGGAAGCGTGTAGTCCTTCCTGAATTATTTCTGAGAATATTGGGAATCACTCAGATAGCTCAACTTGTATCTTCAACCAACATCTTGTATTCTCTAGCGCCAATCACATTAATCGGAATATATTTTCTTATACTGATCGTATCTGTGTATTTCTGCACACTATTGACAATAGTATCTATTTGAATAGTTATTTCAGGTCTAAACTAAATTTTCTCCAGCATAATATCTTACTAGATGACATGCATTATGGAGACAAATCTGAATACATACAAATACGGTTGAAATACTTGTGATGTAAAAAATGTAAAATGAAAATAATGTAATGCGCTATTCAGAGGCCAATCAGTTAATTAGAAATATATAGAAATAAATGTGTTTCTGTGGTTATGAAGTTAGTAAATAGTAAGAATATCTATCTAGGGTCACCATCGATGCCTAATATTATAATTACCATTAAAATACCTGATCGAAAATTTGTATTAGGCAAAACTTCTAAGAGTATAGCACAGATATCTTGGTACCTAACATTAATCTACGACCTCTTATGTTATACTCAATTGAAAAGTCTACTGAATACGATCGACATTCTTCGAAAATTGAAAAAGAGTTTAATGAAAGACATCCTCGAGTAAATAGATTCATTAGAAAAGAATTATAAATACATTAGAGAAGAAGATCAAGAGGTAGAAGATACCTTCCGGCAATTTTCTTCCTAATTATGCCTTAATATGGATTGGTTCTTGGAAGAATTAGTTTGTAATATTTTCAATTATGTACTTGCAATGTCATTCACTGTTTGTGAAGCCGGACAATTGTAGAGCTCAGAAAGAGAGATTGATAAATATCTTCTTTTTTACCTTTGTTTTGGCCAGCTTTGGACCACGTGCCAATTTGAATTCTTTCACATTTGCTGCTTTCTTATCCTCCAATATTCTCTCATCTTTTCACCATGTATGTTCTTTCTTTCTTCCAATCACTTTTCACCTGTTCTTTTATTGTTTGTACACCGCAATCAGGGGCGAACTGTGCTCTCGTGGTTAGCGTAACAAACTACTAAGCCCAAGACCGCGGGTTCGTAGCCCGGCAGGTGGCCCAAAGAATTTTTTAAAGGGAGTAAAAGTCTTTATTTACGCCGCCCTTCGGAAGGGACGTTAAACGGGGGTCCCGAGCCTATACGATGTCAGGTACTCGTTAAAAATCCCTATCCTAATTAAACCTGGATAGGCAAAATTTAGAGCTCCCACTGTAGCATCGTCCGATTAGCCATAGCAGTATAGTGACTTAATATGAACAATCAACTACTCTGAAATCCCAACCCCAACACTAACTTTTTGAAGGCATCTCTTTGTGCAGTAGCTTCTGCTTTTATGTTGTGTATTTCTAAATCTTTTTTAATTTCTCGGGCCTACCCTGTGTTTAATTTCTTTTCCGGAGATAACAAATTATTTGTTTTGACAATCTGTCGTCATCCATTCTTTGGCATTCCAGGCCATTAATCGTTGGCAAACAAGGCGGTCGAGTGTGAACTCAAATACCTCCTTGCACAACCGTTGTTTTAGGAACAATACAGTCTTCTAATATATTCTGTATAAATGGATTCTAGAATTCTAATATATATTCTGTATAAATGTCCAAAAAAAAAAAGAAGACTGATGTTCTTTTCCTTATCGTTTCGGTTATTTTTTCTATGTTTTGATATGTCTCATCATTGCTTCGTAATTTCCAGGTTTCTTATAGGTTGCTTATACAATCGAAAATTTCTCTCATAATTTTTCTCTGAAATACTATATACAATACAATAGTTTTCCAACCTATAATTGAATGCTAGACATTCACTTGCTTAGAGGCATTCTGGTATCGCAACTGTGGTGTATTGTCATATTTTTGCATTCTGCATCTGATAGATTTTCCGATATATCGCAAAATCTTCTACAAAACCGAGGCAGTTTATTTTAATCCACTGATTCATTCTCCCCAGCTGTATAAGTGATACTTGGTGTCCTTTTATTATATATTTATCTCGAAAAACTAAGGTAAATACTCAAATCGACTGCCTATGTAAACATTTTTTGGCAAGGCATGGTATCTATATAAAGCATAGGGTAAAGAGCACCAACAGGTACTTGGGACTTCCTCCGTCCCGTGAGAAAGCCCATTATAGCAACAGTCCAAGCATTTTTTTTCGATAAGTTACATCCGGGCCTACCAAGGAGGCTATTATAGTAAATAGTATGCTTCTTTATCAATACACTATTACTAACTAATCAAACCAGTAGTAATTAAAAGCGAGTAAATAATAGGTAAGGTGTGATATGGTACCAACATGCTGGGTTGCTATCATTATTATTGGAACATTAACACTCAATTTTAATAATATGAATGAATGGTTTTCGATTTTTTAATAGGAAATAAAGCGATAGTTCAATGTGTAGAGCACTGAGTTGCTGTGCTCAAGGTCCTGGGTTCATATCTCGCTCTTAGAGCTCACCCAACATCTATGAAGTGGATACTTTTAATCGTTGGCAAACCAGGCGGTCGAGTGTGAACTCAAATACCTCCTTGCACAACCGTTGTATTAGGAACAATACAGTCTTCTAATATATTCAGGACCAAAAAAACCTTCATCAGTTTTTATGGCACAGGCATTTTGTTATCAATAGTAGTGATTTGGAAGCATATACCATTTCTGTATTTATTCTAATATAATTCTAATAAGCATATTATTTTTGAAATGTGTAGAAATAGTATTAAAAGTAATTATAAGTATATGAACTATTTGTTGCAGTAAGTTTTTTCGCCGACTCTTTAAGATATTTAAAAACTAAACCATTATGCTGAAGTCAACCTAATGTCGAATTCATTCATATTTCAACCGACCCTGCCTAATTCATAAGTATTTTCCCTCAGAATTCGAAAAATAAATATAGCATTACATTTATGAGAATCAGTTAAAAAATGCAATACTGATTTCTCAAATATTAAGGTACCAGCGCGTTTAATTTAATATTTATAATTTAAAACATTTTATTGAATGTTTTTGAATTTTATTGATATATACTCTATAACTATTTCTACTCAAAACAATAAAGTTCCCCATATAAAAGCTTGAATCATCTGAGTTTGATTAATTTATATTTCTTTAATATGAATAAATGGAGATTTGAAAAAAAAAAGTTTGATTAATTGTAATGTATTTTCATATGCCTTGTCCGAAATGAAGAGTGAATGATAACGTAATAATAGACTTTGTTTTGTTTTTTTACAGCCTTTTATGTTTCTTCTCGTAATACTTAAAGAATCCGGGTAAATCGTGAACATTGTCTGACAAGAATATCACAGTATATAAAGTAAGATAATATATTGTAGGATAATTTGGCGTTAAATCCTGGAAATGCCAATATAAATAATTGATATACTTCGGTAATGGGATGTTCTAATGCTGCTAAACCATAAAAGAATTCAAAACATCCAGATCGGAATGCTAACTTTGAATTCGTGGACTTGATCGTCATGCTTGGTAATCAGGGGGCAGAAACTGGTAGGAGTTATGGAATGAACCCATATCTGTATATCGATTAAAGGGACAACCATCTAACAACTTCTGCTTTCCTGGGATTTAGACTTTATTACGTTATTAGCTTTTCTAAACGTATTCTTCACACCTTTTCTGCTTTTAATAATTATATTAAAATTAATACTTTATTTAAATATTTATATCCATATTATTCATCATGAAATCCGAGACCCAGTATATTTATGTTTGTGATAGCCAGACAGAATAAATAGTGAGGATACAGACGTGCCATTCATATTCATGTTAAGGAAGGATATACATATAAGATCTTTTTAACACGTGTTTAGTAAACATATACTCATTTCTATTAATTAAGGTAACCTTTCATCATAATTGACCAAAGAATATTTTGTAGGGAGTGGGCTAGCTCGTTAGTAAAGGCACTAGACAACTCAAGAGCAGAGTCGGGTCGTGATGTGGGAAAAAGAAATGTTTACTAAAGATCCTCCATAGACTGGATGCCTTACATCAGCCAAGAACTTGTTTCTCTTATCCAAGTACTCAGAGGATGATAATGTAGTGAATTCGAAATGAATAATTTCATAAAGTGCAAATAATGCCGGGAAGGCGGAAACCTCTGCGATAGGATCTGAGTTGCTGCGCGTATCCCTATCCCGCTGTGGTGGATGAGTTATTTATTTTTGTTGAATAACAGACAAGGACGAGCCCTGCAGGATCTGTAGACTCTCCTTGGACTCACCCTGCTACAGAAAAGGGGGGACTCTTAATTGGGGGAAACCATTGTCATAGAAACAATACAGTCTCTACCACGTACTGACCAAGGTTGTAGTGTTACATTACTGTTACTTATTAATTGTTGGTGTCATGAAGAACCGATGTTTAGACCATTAATATTTATTTATCGATAGCGGGGGTCGAAGAGTTAGTGATCACAATCCATAATACATTGAAATGTAAATACAAATTTAAAAAAAAGTGAGAGAAGCCTGAAATAAAAATATATCCTGTATTCGCTTACTCCTACCCGATTACAAAAACCTTACCATGTGTTCAAACATATGACTATTTGTACTCTTTGAAATGTTTCATAGTTTATTAATTAAGATAGGTGTAGATAGGTAAAGCTGATGTCTCATTTAAACGTTTATTCGCATACATTTTATCGTTAAAGGTGCAAATTTATGACGATCTGTGGAGATAAACTAATATTTTTGGTAAATAGCTTCGATTCTAAGAAACATTTCGGATATTAAAATTTTTTCATACCCCATATTTGGTCTCTTTGTTAAGTGTTTCACCTCTTTCTTAGTATTCATGCTTCAATTCGGAAAAGTTTGATGCTTGGATGCTTTCAAGATCTGTTTCCGTAAAGTGTTTCTAATCGAATATAGTATAGAGGTAAGTTCAGCATTATACTATAGTCGTAGTTTGATTGTAACATTTACCCTATATTTATCTTTCATTAAAATCCAAATATAATGAAAAAAAATGTATGAGAATATATGAAAACATTGTTGCAGAGACAGGTTAAGGGATGAAACATAGGTTGGCCTCTGTTGGTTGCATTTTGATCTTCTTTTTCATCTTGTTTCCGTTCGATTATAGCGATGCAACTGGAGTAAGTATAATCTTGTTTCCTAATACTAGAATATATATTTAACTAAATTGGTTGTTACAAAAATACATCAATATCTTTTCTAGAAATGGAGGAAACACAGAAAACATAATGATGAGATGCTGGATTTGGGTAAGTTCAGCATTCTAAATAAATAGTCAAGTAGCTCCGCAAAAATTTAAAGGAAAAACAAAACCAACCATCCCTTGAATATCAAATAGACCGTTTATACAATATCTATAATAGTTGGGTCTTTTTAGGCCGAAGTGGATAGTAAATAGAGTCACACATAAATAATAATAATAATATATAATATCAACCAGCTTTAGAGAACTGTGTATTTCCAGAACCAGATGAAACCGAAGAGGAGAACTTGCTGAAGGAATCCATCGGGGTCTTCAAGGGAGGCCCAGACACCTACCTTCTCACTTTCGCTGAAGTAAGACCAAATAAATGCATTGGAGAAGACGCCTTCAACGATAACCTCCTCCCTCCTGTTTGGGCCAACAAGACAAAAATCAGAAAGAGGAGGAGAGATGCTGGGGATGAATCAGTAACTGTAAGTATGCAATTTGAAGATGCTTTTCCAGCGTATGCAATATGAAACAACTATCTTCTCAAATCCGATAACTACCCAATGATTCGATTAAATATTCAAAACATCTTGAGAAATATTTCTTTTCTTACTTTATGACGTTCCATTGTGATCGAGGTATCTTTGTGTTCCAAGAAAATCATTTAAAAGTTTTTTTTTTTTTAAATTTATTTATTGATATTTACAACTGTATTACAATTATACAACAAGTAAATAGAATGCGTGTTACATATTGACATGAGAATGACAAGTAGAGAAACTACCCACTGGTAGTACTCAAATCAAAGTTCAATAAGAAGGTCACGTGGCCATCTTCTTTTCAGACGCCTCGGAGGATTATCGGGAATTGAAGAGGAAGCTAGGTTTGAAACTAGAGGGTTTGAGTGGGAATGAAGTTTGCTATGAAAGGATAGATACCGGTTTCGGGCCAAATCAGCAACAAAAGGGACATTAAGGTCGTTATGGATGACTTTATTCTTAACAAAATAAGGAGCATTGAGGATTTTACGAAGGATTTTGGATTGTAGGGATTGGATACGAGAGGAATTCGATGGCTTAGTGGAGCCCCATAGCTCTACTCCGTAAGTCCAAATAGGTCGTATGATGGTCATGTAGATGAGTCTTTTGTAGTTAATTGGGAGCTTAGAGCGTTTGTCTATAAGTATTGAAGTAGCCTGAAACGTCGAGCGGTTTCTTGTCTTTTCAGTCTTGTATGAGGATTCCAGGTTAATCGTTTGTCGAGGTGCAACCCTAAGTATCGGATCTGTTCTACAGGCACCAGTGGGATATTATTAAAGGATACTGTAGGGCAGGAAGTCATTGATTTATGACGTAAGGTAAAAGTGATTTGATGCGATTTTTTAGAATTTATTTTCATTCTCCAGTTTTGAAACCATTCTTCAAGATCAGTGATATGGGATTGGAGGCTTTGGGATGCAATAACTGGATTGGTGTTGACTGATAATACACATGTATCATCAGCATACGTAGTAAGGATAGTATTAGGATGAGTTGGGATGTCAGCTGTATAAACTGTATAAAGGATTGGGCCAAGGATACTACCTTGAGGAACACCAGCAGATTGGGAAAAGAGGGATGAATAGAAATTATTATGGTTTACTTGGAAAGTTCTATTTGTGAGATAGGATTGAAGGATGAGAAAGTATGTCGGGGGTAGGAATTTACGGAGTTTGTAGAGCAAGCCCGTATGCCAGACTCGGTCAAAAGCCTGTTCCACGTCAAGAAAGACGCCCGAACAATATGATCCACGTTCTAATGCAGAGGAGACCACATCCACCACACGATGACATTGCTGAATGGTGGAGTGTGATGCTCGGAATCCAAGCTGGTGATCTGGTATTATGTGATTTGCATCAAGGATAGGGTACAATCGTTTAAGGATGAGTTTTTCTAGGATTTTACCCATGCACGGTAAAAGAGAGATAGGACGGTACGAGGATAGGTATTCTGGTTTTTTTTTAGGTTTGGGTATCATTTTTACAATGGAGAATTTCCAGAGGTCAAGAAAATATGTGGAGCGGAGTACAGCATTATATATATAGGTAAGGAATAGAATGGCTTTTCTAGGTAGGTGTTTTAAGATGTGAATTGTGATGAGGTCGTGCCCAGGAGCTTTGCGGGAAGGTAATCTGTGAATAATGTTGGATATTTCTGAAGGATGGAATGCTTTGGGTGGAAGGGACATTTGGAGGGGAATATCTAACGCTTCTTTTATATATTCAATTTGAGTTGGGTTAATGATATCAGGATGGGGATGAAAGATTTTGGAAAGGTATTGGCCAAATAACTGTGATTTTTCTCCGTCAGATCTTGTCCAGTTATTTGATTCAGTAAGGAGTGGATGATTGAATTCTTTGAACTTTAGGAGTTTTTTGGTAGTCATCCATAATGTTTTGTCGGTGGTTGTAAGATTTTCAGTCCAGGTAATTAAATTTTGAATTTTGAACTTCTTGATTTCTGCTTTTAGTTTGTTAGTTAATTTTGTATAGATAGTTTTATCTGCTGGATATCGAGTTCTATGCCACTTCGATCTTGCTCTGCGTTTTTCTCTTAATAAGATACGAATATGCTGTGGCAAATCAGTCTGTTGATGGTTATTATTTGTGTGATTTGTGATATTGTCATGTATACTGTTTCTGATTGATGTTGTAAGTTTTTCTATGGCTGTATCAATGTCTTGTTTTGTCTTTAGTGAAATTTTTAAGTCCAGTTTGTCCTCCAAGTCATAACAAAAATCGTCCCAGTTAACACGTCCTGTAATCAATGTGGGAGGGGAAGGCTTGGGAGCGAAACTTGAGTGCAAGAAAAGGAGGACTGGACTATGATCTGATGAAAGGTCGTCCAAGGATTCAATATTGACTTGTTCGGGGGAAATTTGGGATGTGATAAATATGTCAAGGATATCGGGACGTTTTTTGGTAGATGTAGGCCAATAGGTGGGGTTGTTTGGCGCCAGAATGGAATAACTCTTTTTGGATGTTACAGCAGACAGGATATTTCCTCGGGAGTTGGATGTTCGACAACCCCATCGTTGGTGTTTAGCGTTGTAGTCTCCTCCAGCAATGAAGCGTGAACCAAGAGATTGGAATAAGGATTCAAGAAGATTATAGGAAACAGAAATCCCAGGAGGACAGTATACAGCTGAAAATGTGATATGGAAAGGACGAGTTATGGTTACTGAGGTTGATTGGATAGCATCAGTTGGAATGGAAGGAATAAGGGAATGAGATAAGTTTTTGTGAATGAGAATACAAGATCCGGCATGTGAAGTGTGGTCTGATCTGTAAGTGATGTAGTCCCGTATGTAGAAATGTGCGCGATGAGTGAAATGTGTTTCAGTAAGTAAAGCAATATCTATTTGGTTGTCGTGTAGAAATATGTCAAGTTCATCACGGTGATTAAGCAGTCCATTAGCGTTCCACAGAACGATTGCTAAGGGCTTTATGCTCATCGTGGGTAATTAAGAGGGACTTCGCTAAAGATTCTCGTGAGTAGGATGATGAGAGGCTTGATAGTCTCTTGAAGGTCTTTGAGGAAGGATGATAGGATAGAATTTACGTCGATAGGATTTTGGACATGGGATGGATATGAGCCTTGAGTTTGATAGGGATAATTAATGGGCAGAGGAGGGTTGGCTGGGGGTTGTACCCGAGGTGCTGGATTTTCATTCAATGTTTGATGAACTACAGCATTCGTTTGAATGCTGTGGTTGGAAGGGAGAGGATTTGGTTGTTGAGGAGGTAATTTGACCCGTAAGGGTGTATGGTGGTGAGGAATTTGTTGACGTGGAGGTTGAGGACAAGGATTGGCTGCCTTGGGCTTGGATATGGGTTCCCGAGGCTTGGATTGGGACGTCTGGGATTTGGTAAAGGAATTCTGAGATTTGGTTTGGGAGGTTTGAGGCGTCTGAGCTCGAGACTGCTGCTGAATGCTTGATGTTCCCCTAGTTCTGTTGTTCGGAAGTCTATCTGTGGGGTTTACGGTTATATAAGGTTGTAATATGGCAGGTGTAGGCAATTCAGGAAAGGTGGCAGTATTGTCAACTTCAGGAGCCTGGATTGTGCTCTTCTCTTGACTTTTTAGCTGATAATTCTTAGTTCTAAGGCGTTGAAAGTTCTTATGAACTGAACAGCCTCTATAGTTCGCTGGGTGATCCTCACCACAAAGAGCACATTTAGCAGGCTCGTTTCTTGATTTCTGACAAGTGTCAGATGAGTGTTGTCCAGCGCATTTGACGCACATAGCTTGATGATGGCAATACCTCTTGGTGTGGCCTAAGGCTTGACAGTTAGTACACTGAACTACAGCATTTTTATGCCTAGGTTCTTCAAATTTTACTGTTGAGTAAAAAAGTCTTAAAACTTGAAATATTTCTGGGTTATTTCGGGCTGGTTCAAGTTCAACGAAAAACAATGGAAGGGGGTACTTTTCGGTGGGATGCAACACTGGCGATATTTCTTACTTTGTGACCTATTTCTTCGAGGTCACTTTTGATTGCTGTTGTGGGCGTTGAAGAGTGCAGTCCTCTTAAAACGACTCGATACGATTTATCCTGTTGTAATTGGTAACAGTGAAAATCATAGTTCTTCACTGTAAGATGGTTAATTAATTTTTTATAGGATTCCTTGTTCGATGTATTTATTTTAATGTCTTTTACTCTAGAAAAGCATTTAAAATTAGTTTGTCCTATGAGTTCAGATATTTCTTGAGCAAATTCATAAAAATTTGTTATCTTCGTGACAAAAATAGGAGGAGGGTTAGGGTCAATGAACCCTCGGTGTTCTTGGTTTTCGTCACGATTGCTTTCTGTAGTTCCAGGGTTGCTGGAAGATGAGGCGATTGGAGATTTGTTTGAATTGACTGCAGTAGTTCTGCTGCGGGTTATGGGAGGCTCCGGTGGTGTGTTGTTTTTGGTCACTGACTTTTTTGACCCAGCTGATTTATTTTTTTTTGAGTTGGGTGAGTTGCCCGCTGAGCCAGGGGCAGCCTTTCTCTGACGTTTTTGGAGAGTCCGTGGTTTTAAATATTGCGAATCGGTCTCGCTTATTTCTGAAAATGGAGTCTCTGCCTCCGACACTTCACTACCCGAATTGTCTACTTGCATGTTGAACATAATTAATAATTAAATAATTATTAATGATTAAAATTAGAAATAAATAATTAAATCTCACTAGAACAAAAGAAATAAATTTTAAACAACTTTTCATATTTATATAATAATAAAATAAATATATATATATGTGTGTGTGTTTAAAACGAATAGACAATAAAAGAAAAGAAAAAAAAAAAAATGTTGACGAATGCGGGATTCGATCGAGAGAATGGTTGCCAAGTCTTGACCGTGAACTTGAGGTAAATATTTAAGTCCCGTGGAGGGATTACAGGCCACGTTGCTACCTTCAGCAGCCCGTCACCAATGTATTTACTGAATTTATTGTTTAAAACAGTCACTCACCTCACTGATCTTGGATAAATGTCTTAAAGTACTTATGGATTCTTCTGACACAGTTTTGAGAGTTTTTAACAAGAAATATTGTTATAAAAACGTAACAAGCACAGAGCGAATTAACAATTTAACATCAGTAGCGGCCATGACACTTGGTACTTATAAAAGTTTTGGACAGGAATTTGCACTCTTGTATTGTGCCTATTCTTACAGTTGATCCGCAAGCCTCATAAAATTTGTATTCCTCAATACTTCCGTTGGCTTAGTTGATTTAACTTGATTAAAGCTTGTAAAACAACCTAATTTAGTGAAAACTTGTGATACCCGAGACAGGTGTCGCTGGAGCAGACGACTCCTGCTGGAGGAACGCAGCAGGCGGAAATCATGCTGGCGAGCGGGGAAGCGGAGGAAGTGGTCTCTTCGGCGCTCAAAGCTACCGAAACCCTGAGGAAGGGCCTTGGGGTCTGCAGGAAGTTTGTTCCCCGTAACTTCCTCAATCCCCCGCTGGACAACCTGACGAACACCGTCATCAAGAGTATCGTTGGATGTGTTGAGGCTAGTACATCTCCCATCTTACTAATTTTAAGCTGGCGTTACTAAGTTCCTATGGTATCACAATGGTCCGATTTTGCAAAATAACATAATAATTAAGAACTTTTAATTTTTTAAAAGTAGTTTTGGTTCAATTCATTAAGTTTTTCTTAAGTGAAAATTATAAAGTAATGAATAAATATAAATCATTGAACTTTATTTGAAAGAGTGTATAATGAATTAACTAGGAATTAGGAATGGATTAACATAGATAGTATTTGAAGAGAATATGTAGTTTGTAAAGGAGTCCAATTAAGCATTGAATTCTAACCAAGATTATTGACACTAACCAGTATGACAGTTCTCATGATGATCCTATCTATTAAAAGAAGTATCAAACTACTTATTTTACAAGGTCCTTCAAGAACTAGTGTTGCTATCAGAATTTCGTTATTTCTGACTATTTCTGCTGTATTATTTCATAGCCAACTTGATTCATCCTTTCTCTAGCTGAAGATAATAGGATAGCTGGTTTGTGGAGCCATTGGTCTCCGAGTCCATTATCGATTATCCATCCGTTTTCTCATTACACAAAACAGCGAAGACACCAAGCACCTAGTAACCATACACATAATTGATTTTAGAATTAAATTTATTTTTGCAGCTAAAATAATTTGGATCGGGCTGTAATGTAGCTTAGATTATGGATGGCCGCTTGGACATCGGTTACATTTGAGATTAGTCAGCCACTCTCTCACGCCTATTTTTTATTAAAGTTTGGATACGTTCATTGATAGCCTCTACTTTAGACCGAAGTATACCTAATGATACAGGAAACCCTTTTCTTAGTTGATCCATTGTCAATACCATTGTTTCTTTAACTGTCAGAGATTCGTCTGATAATAATACTGTGTATTATAGCTCTACTACAGGGTTTGTGCGAGCTAGTATTTGTTTAAGTTTGACACAGTCTTTCTGTTGCTTTTTTTGATTCTGTGAAAAGTGAAAAGTTAGTACTCGTCCTTGCCCTTCGTGTTAAACAAGATACCAAGTTTTAAAAATTTAAAATTTTAAAAAGTTATTCAAAAATGAAGAAGATAATGCTTTTAATTATTTAGCTTGTACGCTGTACTAAATTTTCCTTGTGCAATGGACATAACTTCAAAAGATCATTCATTGCAGCAGTAGAACTGCTGATCAAGTTCCCATTAGGGATACGGCATATATCACTTCGCAGCTCTTCGTTCTTATTACTTGAATTACTGCCTGTGATAGGTCTCATTGCTGCGGCATGCATCTAAAGAAGGATTTGTTATCAGAGATGTAGACATGATTCTTCTCAGAGGTGATTCCAAAGTCATTTGCGTGATATCATTCGCTCAGATCTATAGCTTCCAGTAATATAGAAAAAATACCGGATAGCTGGAAGGATTCAGTCATAATACCGTTCTTCAAGAAGAAAGGTGTTTCCACAGACTGCAAGAATTATCGGGGAATCAGCCTCTTGAACACGTAATACAAGATATTCTACGCTATTTTATGTAACCGAATGGTGGAATTTGTGGAACCTCGGTTGGGCGATTATCAGGGGAGTTTCGTGAAGAACAGATCAACTATTGATCAGATTATCAGCTTAAAGCAAATAATGGAAAAAACAAAGGAATTTAACAAGACCATATGGATTCTATTCATCAATTTTAAAGCGGCTTATGATTCCATTATCAGAAAAGAGCGGGAATCCCACCGAAACTAATCCGACTTGCAGCTTGTACTCTGAGAGGGAGCGTAAGTCAAGTGAAAATAAATGGGAAGCTGGGACAACCTGTTGCGGTGAAGTCAGGAGTTGGACAGGGCCACCCCCTGTCCCCTCTTCTATTTAATATTGCCCTCCAAGTGATGGTGAACAGAGCCGAGATTAATCAGTCCGGCACAATTTTTATTAAGTCAACCCAAGTGCTTGCTTATGCTGATGATGTGGCACTGATTGGACTGTCCCTCAAAACGATCAAGGAGGCCTCTGAAAGATTGCAAAGGGAAGCTGGAAGAATAGGGCTATCTATAAATGAAAATAAAACGAAACTTATGGTGCTTAGGAAGAAAACGCCTATAAATCCACCAAAGCAATAAGTTGTGGGACAATATGCATTCTAATGCGTTTCCAGTTTTAAATACCTCGGCTCCATAATAAGTAATCGGGTGGACGAAGAAGAAGAAATTCAGAATCGCATAATGGGGGCTAACAGAGCATTTTTTGCCCTAAGAAGTTTACTATGTAGTAAATTACTAAGCCGGGGTACCAAAAGAAAGCAATCATCCGACCTGTACTGACTTATGCCTGTGCAACCTGGACCCTGCGAAAGATCCTGGCTGAAAAGATGGACAGGTTTGAAAGTGTTGAGGCGCATCATGAGGCCTGTTAGAGAAAATGGAATATACGGTTTGAAAATGAACAAAGAGGTCTACGACTTATACGGCGATCTCCGAGTTTCCCATTTCGTGTGAATTCAGTGCTTCAAATGCGCTGGGACACATTGTCAGAATGGATGATGGGAGAGCAGCGAAGAAATTATCTTATGGAACCCCACATGGAGCCAGGCCACGTGGAAGACCGAAAGGAAGATGGAAGGACGCAGTGGCTGAGGACCTGAGGATGATTGGAGTGTCCAGCAGACATGCTGCAGACCGAAATGAGTGGGAGAAGGCAGTTGGAGGGCCAAGGGCAGGTTCAGGCATCTGTTCAGCCGATAAAGGAAAGAATCCTGGATCTCTTAACTTTGTTGAGAGAACATCAACATCCTAAAATCACAGAAGGTATTGAACATCACCCCTGGAATTCGGTATATGTGTCATATATTCCGGTCGAAATAGTTTTTCCTGTACCAATGTATTTTTTCATCTTTTGGTAGCAGGATCAGGTTCCATCTGTACCAGCAATTTAGCACCCATCCCTTGCTTAATTAACAGTTCTGTTTGTATATATCTCTTATCTCTGCTTCTAGTTTTTCGAAAATAGATTACTTGTAATCTGAATCAACAAACTGCTAAGAAAGGATCCAATTTATTTTATTATCTATTAATAACTTGTTCCTCTTCCTACAACATATTTTTTCCCCGATTTCTCCGTTCAGGAGAAACTGCAAGACGACCTGGGTTGCCCGGATTGTCTCACTCTCCACACTGACCTTCAGACCTTCCTCAACTGGTTGCTCCACGGTAACCCTGGTATGGCTTGCTGTCCCTCGATACGCAAAGTCTCAGTTCCAGAGAGAGAGAAGCACATGTTCCTCTTCAGGCAAGTAAATGTAGATTAACGATGATATAGAAATAAATAGAAAGTTAGCCCATAATATTTTACAATTCATACATATTTATTTTTATAGTCCTTCGTTTTATTATCTAAAAGCAAAATTTAAAAGTTTAATCACTGTAATTTCAGTATTGTACACGCACAATAAGATCGATATTATCCTGCTGTCCAACGAAATGCTAATTGTTCCCCATACTAAACTATTTGAGATATTAAATCATGTGCTATGAAAACAATAAGTTCATTTTTCATATTTCAGGCAAGAAGCATTCGGAGGATCGAAATGTGTCACTAGTAACCCCCAGATACCCACCATCTGTGAGCCTGTTCATTCTCCTGATCTGGTCTCACAACCGACTAAGAAACCGGATAACTCAAAGGGCTTGGCCAGAATTGTTAAATAAACTCATTGCACACTGGTTATATGTTTTTTTTTATTGGGTATTATATTATTTAATTAGGAATAATAATTTCTGAGGCAGATTACTTTTAAATTCTAACAAAAAATGGCATTCAAAAAAACTTTCTTCACAAAAATACATAAATTCCAAAAAAATCCCTCTTAGCAAGAGTAGAAAAAAAACTTTTCAACAAGCTTTTCTTGTTAAATATCAGGAATGTCAGGATGACTGTCATACCACTTCAGTACATTTTATTTGTCAAAATGTCGCAAGACATGACCGCTTGAGATAAGAAGAGAGATGGACGTGAGCGGGCCTCAATGGCGGATCACTTGCTCGGAGATATTTACCTTGATTGCGATTTGTTGCCGCGACTCTGTAATTACGCGGCACCGTTTCCTTTGTTGGACAGATCTGGGTCGGACCTTCCGTGACCCAGCCCTACCTTATATAATCGTCTTCCTTCCAATTGGAAGGATTTACCTAAACAACAAGGCAGAGAGTCCTGGTAACAAAAACGGCCTTTGTGCCTTAATGTGATTGGCCCTCGTAGGCTTTAGTTCGGAGGCGATTGATTGTTTCTTTGTCGAAGCTCACAGGTTTTTTCTCAAAAGTAACGGACCCGACACGTACTAGTGTTAGTAGTTTGTATTGGTTCTCTAGGATCGACTGGTGTTGCACTTTATCACTGGGATAAGCAACCAACCCCTTTGTCAGAAAAAAAGAAAAAATTCTTAACACTTTAACATATACATTAATGATGAATTACAAACCTATTTTCTAATGATAAAATTAAATTTCAGTTTAGTAAACCTTTTATTATTATTTTTCATGGGATCACGAAAACCCTATTGGAAATTTATGTACTTTTTTTCTGAATTTTCGGACATGCTTTACCTATCCCTTTCTTCAGCATCTGATATCCTACTTAGTACTGCTAGGTGGTTCACTTTTTGCAAAATAAGTACATCGAATGTATATATGCACATACACAGTGTGTAAATACTAATATATGAAGACTACAGGAAAAAAATTAGATAAATCGTCTGAAGAAGTATGTCCGTACAGAGGAAAACTGCTTCATCCAATCGGTGCCGTTTAAAAGCAACGTTATGTGGCTTTCCCGAATTGGACATCACAAAAATCATTTGAGCATTCTTTGCCAGACTGAAAAGACCCACAATTTCTATGGCCTTAAAAACTAAATTAATAAAAAAATTATGATAATAATACTGATAGATTCCGAGGTTAATTTCGCTTTTCTGGATAATTTAGGAATGAGTGAGTTACATCGGTTTCCCCAGTTGTCTTCACTAAACTCCGTAGTGCACCGCAGCTGCCTTAGCAATGTCCATTTAATAGGGGAAGGTTACTCTTAAAATTATTCTTATTATTTTAGTGTTTTAACATTACTTACCATACACATCCATGAACTACAACAAGCAAACAATAGCAATATTATTACAATTAAATTGTTACGGGCTACTGGGTATTAAAATGAATTAAACAATGCCTTAATTAAAGATACAAATATTTATTTACTAAAGTGATAAAAGAATATAATTAAACTATTAACAATTACTAACAAAGAAACTAAACAAGGAAATTACTAACAAATAGATTATTAACTGCAATAAATTTACAATAACTATATTTTAGATATATATAATCTAGGCCTAACTTCTATTTAATTATTACAATAATATAAGATATTATTATTACTAAATAGCTTGACTATTTACATAAGCTTGTACAAAGCACATACAATTACAACTGCTACTTAACTAATTAATTACTACTAATTAACACTTACAGTTCACTAATTAAAGTCCACCGACCGTAAGAATCTCTGAATATAACAAACTGTCACACAATTACACTCACAAACTGTCACTGACTTATTACACTGGCTTATCACTTATCACTGTTTCCGATGTTAACCGTACCGTGTGCTTTAACACTCTGCCTCTACTCGCGCCGAGCTCCTGTTTATATACAGAATGACAGATCCAGATCATACGCGACGGATCGCGAAGTTTCCGGAAAGGTCCTCTTACATCTCTGCCGACAAGGGGGCTTTGTTCTCTTCCAGGAATCGCCAATTCCCGCGCTCGTAACAATATTATTAATCAGATCTGAATTAAGTAAGTAAAAGTAATATTTCTCAATATCTAAATGGTTAGTTATGATGATTGACTTCATGACAATTTATTTTAGAAGGGAACTACCAACAATGATAGGTGTGAGTTAAATAACTGAGGATAAGGGGGCTGTTTGGAGTAAAGGGGAGGAATATTCAAGAGATCACGCTAACTAACACACACGATGAAATCCTGGTTGCTGTAAAATCAATAGAAAATGAGAGTGCTCTGGTATTGTAGATAATACGAAATCATTGTTAAAGAGATAAGATGGAAAGGAGTTTTTAGTCTTACCCAAAGTATTGTCGGGATTTTGGGGTCTTCTGGGGTAAATGAAATCTTGTTATTCCAGGTGGTATTAAGCAGGGATGCTAAGTACGTTAACTGCCGGACAGTTAAAAGAGAGAAGTGAAGGATGAAAATATACACTCATACTGAAGCCTACTACATTTTAAGAGTAACACATACCATGGATGAATATGCAAAGAAAAAAGAAATAAGAAAAACAGGAAGTCAGCTATAATCATTCCATCCTCATATGATTCATCATTCACAAAGAGAAAAACATGATGGAGATAAGGCAAAGAAGGGAGGAATAATGCATGACGAATAAAGTAGTGTAATCCCATTCACAGAAAGCAAAGATCTACATTAATTAAAAATTAAATTTAGTGCAAAAACTTCAAGTTTAAATATAACATGACATCGAATCGGCGATGTGAAAGGCAAGGGTGTGTTAAACGATGTTACGTAAAAATAAAACTTTACTATAGGACGAGATGTCTTAGGCTTGGGACGGAAAACAGAATATTTGAGAAACGTAACGTGCAGAGCATATAATCAATCATCTTTTTTTATTTGTATATAAACAGCAGTTAATGATAGTGATATTAAATGAATGTTTTATTTCGCAATTCACAAAAAAAAAGAGAAAAAAAAGGCTATTACAATAAATCAAGAGAAAACTAAAGGGTCTCTTTGGTCCCTCTATCCTAATAGAGACGCCTACAATCTGAGGCATTCAATTATAGCCATTGCCTTAAGTGTTTATTGCCGGTGCGAACTGTTATCTGGGCAGAGTGAGATAGGCGAGGCGCCTCGGCAGAACTAAATCACAGTTGCAAGTAGCAGAGCTCTATCAGTCGGTCACTAGTAACAGGTCTGTTAGCTATCAATGGCTATTATCGTAAATTACTTAGGCAGGTACCATTTTCTACAAATAGGCTACTATTTAGTTGTTCAAATTCTCTTCCTTTCTTGGTTTGTACTATACACATGTGCATACATGTACAATACATAGGCAAAATTTAGAGCTCCCACTGTAGCATTGTCCGATTAGCCATTGTAGCATAAAGTGACGTTAAATGAACAAACAAACATAGTTAGTGGGCACACTGCGTGCAACTATTTAGTTACATAAAGTGCCTATGACTTTGTACTCGTGTGCTTATGAGCTAGTGAGCTTTATTTTATTATATCAAACAGGACATGTTATTAAATTTAAATTTATGTTTATGTTCAATAGTATTTTATTAGTTTCTGTTGCGTTTGTAAGTTTCAATTTTTTAAATCATTGTATTAGTGAACATATGCTTCTCAGTTTATTATCTCTTTTAACGACCATTTCACAAAATTGTATATATTGTGTAAATGTATAAAAAGTAATGTTCAATGAACATTCGTCCCCGTGTTTACATCGCAAAAATTGCGAGACCTTGGGATATAGGATCGGTGAAGAGAATGGATTTGTCTGGCCTGGTTACGAGCCTTGTAGATTAGTTGGAAGAGTGTCGCCAAAGAGATGCGGAAGACTCAGGTTCGAATTGCGGCCAGGATAAATCTTTTCTCTTAAAAAATATATATAAAAAAAATTCTTCTTTTATTCTTTATTGTGTAATAATTAATACTGTCAAAATCCGTGTTGCCGTAAAGCAAGGAAGGGAGTTTAAATAAATAAATAATAATTCTTCTGTCCTCTTGGGCTATATTGAACTTGCATTCAGACAGCAGACATCCTCATCGATTTGTATACAATCGACAATATTTCTGACTACTCCAACACATTCTAATCGAACACTGTAATTTAATTTAAAAACCGCTTTACATTCCATTATTAATCGAATACTTATACTTTTCTTTATAGGCGTTCCGACAAGGGTTGCTTCCACTGGTCAGAGCAGAGTTCCATGTCTCCCGATCCATCCAATCATTCTTCTGGAGTCCTCGACCAGCCATCTCCTTCCATCTACCTGCTTCTGGGCCATCCGCGTCGTCTCCTCCCAGGTGGAACCCAATCCAGAAATTGGTATGGCCAACATTCAAACATTCTATTCACATGACCGTACGATCTTAGGCGGCGTGCACCGATCTTTTCATTTGTAGATATAACCACATCCATCCTCTGTCGAATTTTTGGTTTCTTACTTTATCTAGCTTAGTGACACGGAGACACCTCCTCCAGAAATCGATCTCAACCGCCTGCACCTTTGAGTACTGACGGGGCCTCATAGTCCAGGTTTTCGAGAAATATGTCAGGATATTCCTCGGAAAACTCAGGATCAGGAATCAAATTATTCGGTAAATAAATTTGTACATTCATTAATACGTAACATTTGTTCAGTATCAACCCTTACAATCTAAAACCTGTATAATAGTTGTTATATAATCATCAAACTATCCACAATAATCTCAATAGAAACCATTCGAACCTGATTAAAAATACAAATTCATTATGAACAACATTACTACATCCTTTTTTAAATCAATTCCACAAAGAGACTTCACTGAAAGGTGGGGTCGGAATCTTTTTTACATAGAATTCTTACTGGCCATCATGCTCAGTCCATCAAAACTGATGTTGATGTGATTTTTAACATCTGCTTATTACAGCTTTACGTGGATAGATGATTTAACTTACGACATGAGGATTACTATGCACTCATTACTAATTTACTTAATTACTCGTACTTTCACCATCTGTGGTCACCATGGAATTTTGTAACCAAAAAGAGCCAAATTTTTTATCAATTTGATTTCACTTAGGTTCAAAAATATAATATATTTCCGAGCTTATATTACAGGGTATAATTTATCTTCATCAGGGGATCAAAAGTGGATAACTCATCAATCCAAATACCAAATATTGACTTTTTCAGATTTTTGCTAGTTCAGTCATGCTTTATATGCTTTATATATATGCTTTATGCAGATATGCTTTATGCTCCCGAAACTTGAGGTTCAGAACCGGACTAAAACCATGAAAAATTAGTCAACTAAAAATATTGAAAAAATTGCTCGACTAAACTAGCGAAAAATGTGAAAAAAATAAAGTTACGGAGTTATCAACTTATGATCCTGAACGTCTAATATATAGAAACAACTTCTCGGTTTATAAAATTGCATAAAAGGTAAGTTAATCGGCAGTTGTATATTAGATTTATCAAAATGTGTATTTTAGTGCCACGCCTAAAGCGTTTTTGAGGGTCCCTCCTTCTTTTTTTATATGTTTTTATTTTGTAACATTAAATACAGTATCATTAGACAGAACCTGTGGCGTTTAGACTTTAAGATTTTTTTTTTAAGGTTGTTTATCTGTAATTTTTTTTAATTCTATATTTGTATTGTATTTAAAACCGACCTTCTTCTAAGAAAGTGGTTGCAATTTACCAAGACCACGTGCCAAAATTACAGTTTAAAGTAATTTCGTTTTGGGTAAAATTAAATGGCTAGTTGACACGCAATTCTTGAGCATTAGACCGTTCCGGAGTATTTAGCTAAACGGTACTTGGGAGTCTTTCACTAAATGGGAACTAACTGCTACTAAGCTAGTATCGGATTTAAACACCGTTTTGAGTCGGTTTGCTACACAACCCTCCTCTTTAAGGATAAATTTGTTTAACCTTCAGGCAAATCGCCCAAATTAGCAGATCGATATGATTTATTTTTAAATGTCAATTAAATTGCTACTTTTCAGTTTTATTAAGGTGATTATTAAAACACCTACTTAGGAGAAAATACTCCATCACGTCAAATTCTCCTCACGTATTTGCTTCTCCATTACATCATTAGCCTACCCGCCGAAAGTCTAAAAGCTGTTTTAGTTAAGAAATGCAGAAAAAAAGACGTATTTTCTTTTATTCCATGGAATGAAAAAGAAAGAAACCTGAGGAAACATAGCAACCTCACTAAGATGCATATAGTTTGGACGATGGAGTATTTGTGGGTATTAAAGTGTAAGAATGTAAAAGAAGTATTCAAAAACATTAAGGGATTTCACAAATTATTTGTGTTTTGCAACAGTAAGGATATAAAAAACATATGAACTTCTTTTGAACAAAAAAAAAAAAACTTACTAATCTAAATTTGGGCATCAAACTTAAAACATGTCCCTCTTTTTAACCCCTCTTCAACCTTTCCCTATCATGCTCTCTAAATAACTAAAAGGAATATTTCTTAAAATAAAGGTTGAAACATTAAATAAGGGGTTTATCGGACCTCAGATGCGTATGTTTCCACCTGATATTCAGCTGTAATCCTGTAGCTTAAAGGTTCAGTAGCTGCATTGGGACATTAAAAGTGGCTGTATTTTTTAATAAAACTTGTTTTTAAAAAAAGTTAATATAAGTTAGCGTCGTTTGATTTTTGAATGAGCGTTTTGAGGTTTGGGTGTGCTTTATTAATTTTTTTCATTTGCTATACTAAAGATGTCTAAATAGCCAAAATATTGCCAGGTGTACTGTTTCCTGTTTTTGGTCTAGAGACTTAAGGCTTTTTGTTTGTAAGTTTTCCACTCACGTCTATTACACTGCACAAAGCTGTTTATGTAATAACAATAAGATATGAGTTTAACATGATTATCTTTAGCATGTTCATTATATATTTTTAATTTATTATTCGCTACTTACACGAGATATAACTACAATCCAGAAAACACCAACATAATAAATCTTATTAATAAAAACGTTTCAGAGGAAACCGCTGAAAAGATTGTAACATAAATAAGAAGTAACATAAATTTAATAAAAAATTTGTATAAAATGGCTTTAAACACACTTAAACAGATTATGCAACAAGTACCCCGATACACTGCAAGGCCGCGATCAAGATTATTTGAACTATTACTACGTACAAAAAAATCTGGAAGAGGAACTGGACGAAGTGTCCTTCAAACATTTATTTATAAAATAAGTTAACTTGTTCTGACAGCTGCTAATTAATAATTAATCATAATACAGTAATTGCATTCCTTGAAATTACCAAGCGATATCAATAACGCAGATTTAATAGATCATTAACTAATTCCACTGAATTCCATCATAGGTGGAAAAAAAACTTCAAATTTGGAGTTTCGAGTACTATAAGATAGTAATCAGTAATAAATCATGTCACTGTGTCCTCGGCTGAGTCCACCGTACCATCAGGGATTTTTTCCTGGGGTATCCATCTTATAGAGGCTGAATGAGCCCCATGAGAGTCTGCAGGCCCAATAGGATCCATTCATGTCTGTTAACAGAAAAAATAATTCATCTGCTACCGCTGGAAATGACCTGATCCTCACAACTATGAGCTATTCCACTCACCTATTCCTTTTCAAACGTTATTATGAATTTTCGTAAGAGGAAAAAATCCAAACAAAGAGCTCTAAGTCTCTAAACTAAAAACAGGCTTGTCCATATGTAATAACAGAATGGGAGGGGAATGGCTCATTGATAGAGCGCTGTGTTGCCGTGCTATATAAAATCCGGCTATGACTTATTATTGATTATTTAATCTCTTAACAGCCGGGGATGGATGCTGTGTGATCTGCAGTTCCTCCCGGGGCTGACCCGGCCTCTATAAACTAGGTACCTAACTAGTGAGAAAATTTGGTGGTTGAATGTGATATTGGACAAATCAGCTGCACAACGCAGTCTTTATCACGTACCTAACGAAGAACCCTTCATGCGTTGTAGTGTTACAGATTTATATATATATCTATGAGCTTTATATATTTTATGTTTATTGAGCTTTATTATACCGGCTATATATATTTTATGTTATAACAGTATGGAATTAATAATGAATAAAGCATATAGACAAAGTCTTTCGGATTAATTACTGTATGCTGAATCCTACCACTTCTTCCGTTTCATGCTCCTTGACCATCTTCTTTGTCCCTTAGCTATTCCGTTACTCTAGGGAAGCTGAATGGGTCCCGCTCCAAATCTAACCTACTTAACATAAAAGAGATAGCATTATGATCGGAGATGACAAAACTTAATTTCTCCGCTTTAGAGTGGTATAATTATGAATAATTCGTTAAAAGGCTTCCCTGAGACGTCCCTTCCACGAAATAGCCTCATTACGAGAAGATATCACTTCAATAGAGGAGGAGTAGGGCCGGGGAAGGGACGCGGCGCCCTACACCCCCCCCCCCGGCTTACCTGCCCGCTCTAATGACAGGCCTGTCTTCCGGCTAACTAGCTCGCCTATTAGCCCTAGCTTTTTCTGCATTTTTGGGATGTTTTGGCGGGTGTTGCGCCGGTAATGTATTGCGTCCCCTCCATCATTGGTTCGGCTACCGCTTATTATCTCCGCGTAACGTTGTCAAATTTACTTGGGTAGTATAATCAATATAATAATTAGAAACAAAAACCTATAACACTGCAACCCATGAAGGTTCTTGGAGTCAGTACACAGTAGAGATTTTGCGGTTTCCAGGACAATAATTGTGCAAGGAGATCATTCGTTCGAGATCATGCTCAACTGCTAGGTTCTCCCACAATTAAGCGTACCTTCTTTATAGAAGCAGGATCAACCCCAAGAGCTCCTCCCATGGTGGGTCCAACCATGGATGTTGACAGATTATATAATTTCCATACAGCTGCTCGAAATGAATTTTAATCCGGGCATAGGTAATACAGTAGGGAGAAATATATTCATATACGTAATACTCGCCAGTTATATTAATTCGGCAATCAACTTACAAATTGTGTGTTAGCGTGTTAACATTTACACATATATGTTAAATACAGCACTTTCCATTAAACACATGATCTTCGTCCTTTTGAGAGGGCAATAACGAGATCTTTTAACTTTTAATTCCAATCCATTGCTATACTTTTCATTGTTTATAGTTTTGTAGTTATACTAACCTACTACCTAACCTAACCAACTAACCTACTATCTTTTGAATAGTTGAAACATACTAAACGACTACAAATTAAAAAAAATATTTTATTAAAAGCTGTATGAGGTTACCAGACTTTAGGTCACAGCGTAACGGATATGTTAATTTGCACAAGTTGGTTATAGAGTTTACTATTGTTTTTGTGTATAGAAATCTATATACTTCAATATCCATAAATTTTTTCTCCATTTGTTCTTATGATGTTCTTTTCCTTTGTTTTATTTATTTTAATTGTACATATTTTTTTCATTTTTGTTTTCTATTTTAATAAAGAGATTTCTTGCTAGAAACATTTTTCTAATTGAAGATTGTTATACCTAACCCGGAAGAGGAGTTCCCGCTAGCATTTCCCTCACACGGATCGTTATTTAAGAGGAAATATCGAAAAGATAGCCCTTTTGCAATTAGGGTTTGCCTAGCTGGACCTGTACAGACAGACAGTGGACAGACAGCGTTCAATACTGTCATATTCACACTACGGGCTGAGAGATATGATTTGTAAGTCTTAAGTTTGTTTCAAGATCTGTGTGGGACTCAGGAAAGCGGGGTTTTCCCTCACGTTTCAATATTTGTATTCACCACGGCAATTCCCTTGAAGAGGTAGATACTCTTAACGTTCCAATATTAATCCAACAAGCGGATTATTTTTATTTGTTAATAAATAAACCTTATTATACTTATAATATAAAATAAGATCTTTCCACTTTACCTCTTTCCTAAATTGTTAACTAACAACGATACTATTTTATTACTCTGATTGACAAATGGTTCGATACGTCGTTATTACAACATAATATTTAATCCAGGAATCGTTTTTAATAGCTTGCGGATCCTCTTCCATGTCTCTTTCCCCTACTGAAGGTACGGACTCTCAACCCATACGATACAATGGGGAGTGACGGTTCATCGGAGTAAGCTCTTTGATTTTTCGAAAAAGCGAACCTCGAGGAAAAGGGATGAATTGCAGAAAAGTCTGACAGGATCATTGCAACTCGAGCAACTAATAGCAGGCTCACCGCAGCATAATTGCTGGTTAGCTTTATCAACCACTTGTCAATTCCCTTCGGGACCGGGCGCAGTTTTTGTACTTAAGCACCCTATAGTCTTCATTTCTCTCCTTCTTTTTTTTTTTCCTTCCTTCGTTTGTCTGCTAAAGGAATTATTATTGTCTAGCAATTAACACAAGTTTCGGCACCAGGTCTACTATTTCTAGAAAATCTAGGAACTAGATTAGTAAATTGGTTTAATTGCCCAGTCAAAATAATTTGGATTTTTTTTGGAAATGACAACATCTCTTATGTCGAGTTATCTTATTCACCACTACTTGTTCAAGAAAATATTTTTTTATTAATTTATTCATTGAAATTTACAACTGTATTATAACAATACATGATGAATGAGACAGAATGGCAAGGAAGTAGACAAGTAGAGAAACCTCTCTAAGAAGGTCAAGAGGCCATCTTCTTTTAAGGCGCCTCGGAGGATTATCTGGAATTGAAGAAGTACTTAGGTTTGAAGCTAGTGGGTTTGAGTGGGAATAAAGTTTTTCATGAAATGACTGGTTTTGGTTTCGGGCCTAATCAGCAACTAAATCAACAGGTCATTATGGATGGCTTTTGTCATACCAAATTAAAGATCATTAATGATTTTACGAAGGATTTTGGATTGTAAGGATTAGGTACGAGAGGAATTCGATGGTTTAGTGGAGCCCCGAAGCTCTTCTCCGCGATTTTTATAAAATTAAGAATATCACCCGGACCTTCAATATTTCGTAACGCTTCATCCCTCTGGCCTCTTGATAGCTTTAACAGCTATGCCGAAACGTTGGCACAAATTAAATAAGTTTGGCTTTAAAATTAATTGAGGAGCGGAGTTGCTCAGTGGCAGAGCGCTGAGTTGACATAACGAAGGTTCTCGTTTCGAATCCCACTGCTTGGCAAACTTTAATTTAATCGGTTGGCTGGAGTTGAGTCCTACGGGATCTAGGATCCTCCTTGGGCTCACCAATAAAGTGGTCACCCGAAATAAGAGGGAAAATCTGGTGGTTGAATGTGCATCGAGTGTGAATCTAGGCCAAATCTGCTCCCAGAACAACCTTTGACCAACCGTCTCTAATACGCACTGAACCCAAGACCCTTCAAGCGTTGAAATGGTACAGGCTTATTTTTTCTAATTTGTTTACAATTCATTGACTATTTTCACAATTGCTCATAAATATTTTCATTGTGTATTTTTTTAAATGTGGGAAGCCAGCCTTGATTGCTATAGTGATTAAAGTAACTAGACCTTATCAAAGAAATATTTTACTTTTTATATCATTGACGTCTGACAATCGGAAGAAAAAATAAATTTTAAGAGACATTTTTCTGTCCAAAAGAGTCAAACTAATTTTATATGTTATTCTTTCTGATCATTATTATTATAACTGTTAATCATTATACTATATTTCTAACTTATTAATATTATTTTTTATTTCACTGGTAGGTCATTCCATGTCAAATCTACAAATAAAAATAGTTTTCAACTTAACCATTTCAGATTCGGCTGAAACTTGGTTTTTTATACTCTCTGACATCCTGAAATGAAATATAATTGAATTTGTATTGTATCCCTGATAGTTTTTTAGTTATAAATTTTTAAAAATCACAAAATGCCACGATTTTTAACATGTGTTAAAATCTAAAATCTGTAATAACTTTGGTTCCATTAGTACTAGAGAGCTGAGAGATAGCTAATTTTAAAGAGGGTTTAATGGGCTTTAATATGGTACCCAACTTTAATGTGAATAAAACACGTTTTTGAAAAACTTTTGAGTTGGTGTTTTTTAATGTTTTTCAAATTTATTTTGTATATTTAATATTTAATTTTGTGAGAACACCATAAAAATTTCAGAGTGGGACCATGATGGAATCAGGAGATATGTTAAAAATACATTACTGAAGTATCACAAAATTTGTATTTCAATTTAATGTTGAATAGTCTATTTATGTGGGCCTAATTCTAATGTTTATATATATGTTGGACCGTAGTATAGAAAAAATATTCATATTACATGTATATAAAAATTGATTTTGTTTATCAAACTAGCTTTTGTTGATCTGCTGATTGAGCAGACACGTCCCTTTCATTTCCTAACATGAACAAGCGACGACTGTGTTCCATTGTATATTTACAACAGCTTAAACAAAATTACTAACACCATACTAACTATCACTTAATATCTTCTGCAGTTTTTAATGTGTAATTGTAAAAAGAGTTACCTTAAAATCAGTTCATCAAACTTAAAAACACAATTCTATCTTACTAATTTGAAACAGTTTAAACTTGTTTAACATTTGTTCACCCTCTGAAAGCAACAGACATACTGAAACGAGTAGCACAACAATGGAACATCAGGGATACAATTTTTTGAAAATTATATTTGAGTTCAGGATCTCAGAGAGTATTAATAAACCAAGTTTCAGCCAAATCTTAAATGGTCAAGTTGAATGCCTTGTTGGTTTGACATGGAATGACCCTGGTGCACCTTAAAAAATATACCTATTAAATCTATTTCCACTGTTACTTTTATTCTAAAAATTGCTCAGTACGATAGCAAGATCTTCTAAATGACATGAATATTTCAGACTTAGTCATTTGGAGCTAAAAGAAAATTTTAAGAGATCTGTTTCTGAGCATATGGGTCAAATAAATAATTAGCGCGTGATAGTTTATTATAATTTATGCATATCCCCTTAAGTAAAAAGTTTAGTATGTATAGACATTTTAGGAGAGAGATTTCCAAAATATTTTTTTGGCTACCTAAAGTTTTCTGAATATCGGAAAGTAACTAAGTTAGAAGTATCTTCTCTTAGCAAATAATAAAGATTACACATTTTATTGTAATTTTTAATCTAATGATTTCTATTTTTAAATTATAATTTTGCTGATAATTTAATTCCAAAGATATTTAAATGATATAAAAAAATGAGGTACATTATCTTACCCACAGAGCTGTTAATGAAAGAGTTTCAAGGATTTTCTCATTTATATATATATATTTATATATATATATATATATATATATATATATATATATATCAATTGATTGCTTTTGATATTCAGCGTAAACGACAAAAGGACTCCTTTTTTAACTGGTCTTCTCTGAATGAGAATACGTCGAATCCAAGGTTTTTTGTTTTATTCTCAATGTAATTCTTAGTAAAAAGTTAATTGCAGCCTAATTATCTTTTATAACAGAATCGTGTTTAAGAAGTCTACATTAGCTGGAATCGTTGGCAAGGAATACGACCGAAAACATAAAATAGAATAGGAGAACTGTCAAACAGCCTTGGTCATCGTTTTTAATATTTTGTAGTAAAAAGATAAGTGTTTTGATCAATGAATAGACCCGAAACGACAATATATTTTTGAAAATAAACATAATGACTTAAATTGATATTATTTTTAAATAGATTGCTTCAAGGCCAGGTCGTTCAGATGTCTCATGCCCTTCTCATGTAAAAAAAAAATTGTAAGAAATATATAAATTGAAGTATTTCGCTAATTATAACAATTGTCTTTTTATGTTTTCCTCTGTGACTATGAGGGATCTATAAGTAAATATTTTGTTCTTCCTTTATTTTAAAATTGTTGTAAATGTGTTGAAAAATATTGATATATCTTATTAATTTTTGTCCAATATGTATATCCGACAGTATTTTTTTAGTTCGACAAAGATCCATATAATCTATCTCTTAATTGTCAAGACTTTTGGGGAAATATATATGTATTGATATAATTTAAAATTATGTCGACAATTTCGACAGGTAGATTTTCTCCGATTTATCGACCCTAAAATTTAAGTATGGATAACAGATACTTTTTCTTTAAAATGAATAAACAATGGTAGAGTGGAATAATACAGAACAAAAACTGTTAGGTCTTATTATCTACAGAGACTTATTTCAAGTTATATCTTACATACATCAATATCTTACATACTTCGGTTTAGGTTAGATATGTAAAGCAAAAATATCAAAATATATCATCGCTGTCAAAACAATACCGCCTATCTACACTTTGGGCGATTTTACAGGAGAGGGAAAAATCTGCGACATATGTTATATTATCTTATGTTATATTATTGGCTATCTTTTTTGCTGATTACAGCACTGCGTTGTGTATAACCTTGAAAACTTAGTTTAATATTGTGTAATTCAACCTGTAGAATGCATTACCGTTACTAACTCATTTTCATGAAAAGTTGTAGATTACCGTTAGTAGACAACTCATGAGGGTTCAGTACGTGGTAGAGACTTTACTGTTACAAAGACAACGGTTGTGCAGGGAGGCGATTAGTTCGATATCACGCTCAACGCGTGATTTTGGTTACCAAATTCGCCAAAGAGCTGAAATCGCCGGCTGATTACAGATTAAATTGGTAAAGCCAAAGGTTGTATAATAATTACATATAACAGATACAATATATTTACATCACAGGAATTATTATTTAATTAACGTCCTTAAAGGATATTATTTTGAAAAATAGAACCGTTTTCTAAAAGTGGAATTTCGGATAAGAACACGATCGCTGAGTCGAGTGTTCGGATAGCGTCTAATTTAACTATTACTTCAAGATCCGGGGATTCATCAGACGACTTGACTGTTTGGCATTTCCTGAGATAGCATTTTATTTTCTGGCGGACTGTCTGCTGGTGCAATCCCTAATTAGAACTAATTGTCGACCCGTGACCCGGTCAGCCTAATACCAGACTGCATTGCTCTAATTGCAGGCCGATTGCAGTCTGTAATCTCGATGTCCTCCCGTTCACGACTCGGGCAGATGGTTCTTTTACAAGGGCAATCATTACCGCTGTTCTTCAAACAGGATTAGCGGTTAGTGCCGTATAAGTTGACAAAGTCCATTTGGTTGTGTAGTAATCATTTAGTTATCTAAGTAAGTAAGGCGGAAGAGGATTGAAGTCGAGTAGACTTCCGTTGAGAACTTGATGGATAATCCATCCATTAGACATATTAAAAAATATTCTATTATGACTGAAGATGAAAATTAAGCAACATATTTAATATTGTGTATATAACATCTTATACAACAAAACTCTTCTTTGTTTATTTAATTTAGAATATTAATTTTAGTTAATTAGAAAATTGATCTAACCTTTTATTAAAAAAACATTAATAGCATGTAAAAACATAACTATGAATTCCAATAACATAACCTGGATTGGTGTGAAACGAAGTTGGTAGAAACTCAGACAACTTTAACTCTTGCACGTCTTGGGTTCCGTTAATGGTAGTCAACGTTTGTGCCGTGAGGTGATTTAGCCGAGCTCACATTCAACAGCGAGGCTTTTTTCTTATCTAAGGGAATCCAGTCGGGTAGGCCCTGATAGGATCTTCTGGTCCTACAGGATAGATCCACAGCAAATCAGTACAAGTCCAATACTGCTAAGTACGGTCTCCATTCAGTGTCATACAGATCAGTAGCTCACCATTGTCCCCTTCTCCCAAAGAAACTTAATTAATACAGGAGAAAAGGATTTATTTATTTTTTACTTTGCTTTTTGCTTGAATCTTTCGTTCAGTCTCCTATAGATACAAATTAGGTTAACCATTCCTTTAATTATTTGTATAAATGAAATTTAGGCATCTTTACGATTGGTGTAGAATTGACCCTTGATTAGCGTATTATTTTGAGGAATGTGGTACTTACATTTTAAATACTTATATCTTTTCCAAAATGTTATAAAAATAAAAGGGACTAGATCTACAAAAAAAAAAAAAGTATTCTAAAACATATTCAGTGGGGAATATATTAAAAATATATTAAGACATCTACTAATATTATATGTGAGTCATGGCCCACAAGAATTTATTTTAGCTTGATACGCCAAACCCCACAGTATATGCCAAAAAAAAATTACCTATAGAAGTATAGCTTGATTGGACCTTAATTATTTTGAATAGTATTTTATGATATATTCCTGTTCGAAGAAAATCATGATTCAATCAAAAAGAAAAACTTAATAAAACTGTATTTTATGGAAAATCGTGATTTAAACAACGAAATTTATGCTGAAACCTAGATCCTCTGATATAGCCCGTAAATTGGAAATAAGCAATTTCGGAAAAAAATAAATCATAACCGTTCAATTTCGTTCTTAAAGAACAAAATGAGATGTATTAAATTTTGTTTCACAGAATTGGCATTGGATTGGTAATTCGCTATTTGTAGTGGCTAGGAAGGTAAGTCACTCCTAGTAGTAGTAAGTCACTCCTTCTGTAGGCAAGCCTAGGGAACCGCGCACTTGGGAAGCCTAAAAAGCCTGGAAAGAAAAAAAACTTTATTTTATGAAAAATCGTGATTTCAACAACGAAATTTATGCTGAAACCTAGATCCTCTGATATAGCCCGTAAATTGGAAATAAGCAATTTCGGAAAAAACAAAATCTTAACCGTTCAATTTCGATCTTAAAGAACAAAATGCGATGTATTAAATTTTATTTCACAGAATTGGCATTGGATTGGTAATTCGCTATTTGTAGTGGCTAGGAAGGTGAGTCACTCCTTCTGTAGGCAAGCCTAGGGAACCGCGCACTTGGGAAGCCTAAAAAGCCTGGAAAGAAAAAAAAAAAAGAAAAAAAACTTTATTTTATGAAAAATCGTGATTTCAACAACGAAATTTATGCTGAAACCTAGATCCTCTGATATAGCCCGTAAATTGGAAATAAGCAATTTCGGAAAAAACAAAATCTTAACCGTTCAATTTCGATCTTAAAGAACAAAATGCGATGTATTAAATTTTATTTCACAGAATTGGCATTGGATTGGTAATTCGCTATTTGTAGTGGCTAGGAAGGTAAGTCACTCCTTCTGTAGGTAAGCCTAGGGAACCGCGCACTTGGGAAGCCTAAAAAGCCTGGAAGCCCCGTGCTGTTAATTAATTATGTAAAATATTTATATTATATTAAAGTTTTAAGTAATTTATAATTTTAGAGAACCATGTACTTCTCCTTCATCTTGGAGTGTATTACATAACTTCCGAACCTATAGGCAGTCTTCCGTTCCATCCATTAAGGTCCTTGCTGTATCGTGTCTCCCAGGGCCTCGTAAAGTCTTGATCGATAGTTGGTTATTAATATTAGATAATAGTGAATAAAATGAGCCATAAAATGGTCATTCGCTTTAGATTTCTACAGCTCTTGTGAAAAAGTGATTAATTCGAATTTTCTCCATAATGAGTTTCTTGTACTTAGAGAAGTGGAATCGTGATATTTTCGACGTGAATGAGAGACTGATTTAAAAAGGAGTTATTAAAAAAGAGTTGACTTAAAAAGGAGTTATTGTTTATTTTACATATCAATTCCAAGCAATTAACAATGAGAATGAGGCGATTACGCTTCCCTCGACTCAGGTAACTCTCTAGACAAACTACGACTTAATCATTTACTCACCGGGGCAGTAGATTTGTATATAAAATAAAATATAATAATGATAACCCATAAAAGTAAAAAGTTAACACCTCGAATATTTTGATGTAAACCCTATCGGAAGCAAGATCCTCGGCTACCTGGAACATCACTAACTACTCATCTCCAGGGCCAATTGCTCCTCACCAACCCTTTCCTTCCATAAAAAAGTGTGAGTGTAGTTCCTCCAATTGATGGAGTTTTTTTTTCTCTCCCATAAGTTAACGGTTACCGATCTTTAATTGTTGGTTTTCCTCCCCAGCACTCTCTTTCCACACCTCCTGGCGGAAGGGTGTCATAATTGCTTAATAACAACTTCGCATGGACCACCCTCTGTGTTCGATAGTGTTATTTAGTTGAATCGGATTAAATACAGTGTATAAACCTGAGGACCAAATATTTACCTACACTACGTAGTTCGATTCTTAAAGTTTATAATACGATCATTTACCAGTCCAAAATTATTAAGGACACCATACCCACAAAATAGGTAATATTTCAGGTCAATTGTCACCCGTCAATACCATGATCAATACTTCCAATTACATATCAACGCCCATAACAATGTGAAACATTTTCTTTTAGCTGTTTCTATAAGTAACGAAGAAATAAATTTGAATACTTCAAAGTTATGGAAAATTGGCTCTTCTGAACACATACGTTACAAAATACAAACATTACAAAAATGTGACATGATGTCCTTTACCTTCGAGTTGAAAATTTATCTTTTTAAATTGGTACATAAGATGTTTCATATTTCATTAGTCTAAAATTCAATATGTTTAGATCTAAACATCTCAAATTTTTAATGATGAACCTTTTATTATTTTCTATTCTGCTCTATAAAAAATTGTTGAATTCATATCACCGTAGCCTTCTGACCTGACCGTAGAAGCTCAGCAATAAGATAACCTGCTTTAGTAGTCTGTAGTCTGTCGTCATCAAATTCTAACAGTATGTTTGTAATTGTAATGTGTAAAATCAAAATATGTGTAAAGATAAAAGATCCTAAAAACACAATACATAGATAAAAATCAAACATCAAGTTTATGACAGAAAATAGAAGATTTATATGTAAAATTGTTTCGACAGAAACATAAGGATTTCTTCCAAATGTTGGATTTTTTTAAATTCTCAATTTTGAATTTTTATGTCATGTTCTTTAATTCAGGCCCTAAAAGAAACAAGAAGGAAAATATAAAAATTATACTAAATTTATATTGTAGTAATATGCACAAAAAAGGATTTATCTTCCAAATTTAAATATTTTTGAAGTTCTTTATGCTGTGATACATTCTAACCGATTTTGATTTTTCTTACCTTCACTTTTTATAATGTAGGTCTTAAAATGTTACTAGGAGGTACGTATTAAGTATCAAATTCATAAGATAGTGCAATATACAATAAATGATTTATCTTTAAAACAATTACAGTTTTTATACTTGTCATAAGAGATAGAGAATATAAAAAATTAATTGAATTTTTATTTTCACTAATTGAGACCTTATGAAATTATGCAACATTACATTATATAACATACAATAGGCTGTTCATTTGTAAAAAATTCAGAATTCTTGAAGTTTATTTCTTCTTATTTTAAAAAATCCTTACTTAGAAGAAGACCAATTGTTGTATACATTTTTAATATTCATAAATTAAGCCTAAAATAAAATTTCAAATAAATTTTTTAAAAAGTATATCATAAAACAATAAAATAAATTAAAAAAATATATTATTTGAAATGGTCAAGCAGGATATCTTGTATCATTTGAAATGAACAAGCCTATTTGTGAATTAAAAAATCGAACAAATGTGTTATAAAGTTATTAGCATTATACTGTTATTCTTATATTTCAATAAAGCAATATTCAATATTTCTAGTTTCGGAATTCTCGTCGAAGACATAGAAATATTCCTACATTAATAATAATAATAAAATAATAATATATATATATATATATATATATATATATATATATATATATATATATATTGGATATTTACTACTGCCTCTAACATTAAATTAAATTATATTTATTTCTTTTGTCAAATGTGTTATTTAAAATATAAATAGCCTTATACTGCTATTATGTAAATAATATTATATTGTTTATTGAGAATACAAAATATCTGGGATAATAGAGGTATTATATTATAAGACATTTCTCGGATAAAAATTGAATTTATTTATTAAAAATATTCAAAATAACCTAATAGTCGAAACTAAACTAAATTCTACCTAATAATATATCACAGAGTTTCAATTAAGTCTATAATTCTTCCAGCATGGATTCACTTATAAAATTAATAACAATAATTAAAATAGTAACAATCTTTGTCTTTTTAATTACCAGTTTTACAGCTAATATAATTGAACTCATGGTCAATTGGTAATCGCTCAATACAAGTATTATATTTGTATTTACAAAATTCCAGTGTCTGATTTTGAAATCATCGTATCAATTATACAAATATTAGAAAAATTACAAAACTTAATAATACAACTAATACAGTAGCTGAATGCAATGTAACAACATTAAAAAGTCTTTTTTTTTTGTCCAATTATTAGAAATATTAAAATCTAAATGATATTATAGTGTGGCTGGTTGCCTTAACATGAGTACAAAACTTTTAATTATTTTGGTTTGGATTTATTAACCAAATCTTATTGAAAATAGGAAATATAGGTTGGTACAGAACTTAAAAATATGGTAAATAAAACACTACATTCTCAAACTACCTAACATATACGAATGACTAAGACAGAAAAAGAAAATGATGACTTAGAAGTGGGAATGGCAAGAGGACGTGATTTTTCTTGTGGATGGCCAACGTGGAACAATAACAAAGGTTCCTCGACTTCTGGAAATCGTTCCGGGAACTGGAGGATCCACTCTACTCGCTCCTACCTTGTCATAATGGCTCTTGTTTGTACCTTGTCTTTACAATATTTAACACGTGGTAGATTTCAGGACGTCAATCAAACAGGAAATAATAATTCTTTAAGTGATTTTAATAATTTTGAGACTAATCAAAATATTATTTAATCAATGACTTGATAAAGGATGAATTCAATTAAAAACCACAGAGAGGGAGAGAGAAACATGTTAATTTTAAAAATATTTTGAATCAACTAATAAGAAATATCATCCTTATTTTTGTTTATAAAATCCGTAAATCTGTATAATAATAAAATTTATATATAACATTTATATTATTGTATAAAATAATGTATAATACAGAAATTTAACATTTCAATGCTGGTATTTTAGTTTGATTGTTAACAAATATTTAATTTTATTTAACTAAATTTTATAAAAATTACGGATGCCAGTATTAAAAAATTTTTGATCACTGATCTGAAAGAATTCTGTAGAGATTCTTCTAGCAAGAATTTTTTATAATTTTACTACTTTTTTATAATTATAATTTTTTATAATTAAATGAATAATTTCGAGCTTTAAAATATTTCATATCACGAAATTATTGAACCGTTTTATTTTGAGGTATAGCACACATGACTAAAAACGTTTCTATGAAATATTTCACATAAATGTATATAAAATATCTAAGATTGACGTCCTACTTATATAAATAATATTTTGGCATTACAATTTAAAAATTAGCTACAAAATTAAGTTAAGTACTTCTAATGACTGGAAATTTTGGACGGACAAGGGAGCGAAATACTCTTTTATATCGGGCTACCTTAGAAGATCGTACAGGGCGTTGATGTAAGTCTGTGCCATCTGGAGGGTCTCGAACTTGGACAACTGCCTGTCGTTGCCGATCTGCGGGAGTACGGTCCTCAGCCTGTCAAACGCCTGGTTGAGGTTCTGCATCCTCCGGCGTTCCCTCGCGTTGGCGGCCAAGCGCCTCTTCCTCATCACGACGGCGGGCACTCCCTTCTTCCTCTTCTCCGGATCGTCGTCCTGTAGGCAGAAGGGCTCCTGGACGGAGGAGTCGCTGGAGGTGTCGACGTACTGATCGACGACGTAGCTGACAATGAAGGGCTCTGCGAGTGTGGTCATGGTTGGAGAGGGACTGAAGCCCTGGGAGCGAAATGCCTCCCTTATCTAGCTCCCCACCAGGGCTCGAGGGCTACCCCCACCGTTGGATAGCCAGGCAAAAAACCGCCGGGTCCTATTAACTACTTCGTCGATTAACGCATTTAAGGCTTCTATGATGGGTTGGCTATACATTTCTTATTATATTACTCGTTTTCGCAGAATTTTTGGCTTCACAACTGATATCATTTTTAAAAATGGTAATTATTCCGCTTAATATGGTAATTATAAGTTTCGAGTCGAGTTATCAAAGTTTTAATTGCTTATTCGTTTCATTTTTAATATTTTCCAAAAATATGAGTTATTCATACGTATCCTCAATTATTTCTTTTTGTGAACGATTGATTAATTGAGGAGATCAGAATCAATAACTTATCAATCCAAAGTTCGAAAATTGACTTTTTCGCTAATTTAGTCAAGCAATGCTTTATCCTCCCGAAACTTAAGACGCAACGTTTCTTGACTAGATAAGTGAAAAAGTCAATTATTGAAATTTCGGAATCATCGCTTTTGATCCCGAACTCCTCAATAATCTATAAATATTATTTTTTTTCAACAACACTACGGTCAACATTGAAGTTCAAAACTAGGGATTTTTTCAGGCTCATCCTTTTTTTTTTTTTTTTTTTCATTTTTAAATCCCTTTGCAGCTGAAGTTGAGAGAAAATGTCTTCAACTTTAGTTACTTTTCTGGTATAGTGATTTCAAAAGAATTTTTAATTACTTCAAAAATATATATACCACTAACACCTATATAGGGACCATACAGTTGCCAAAGTTTTGAGGATAAAAGGTTTTTTCCTAGAAGAAAATAAAAAAAACTGTTTTTTTCTCAAATTTAGACTAATAGCTTTATAGAGGCTGATGACCGAAAATGTAGTCTCCAGGTTTCCTAATTTTGATCCGTTGTTATCGACAGCATAAATAGTTTACTTGCCATCACCATTCTCGAAAGTGGACCATGGATATCAGCACTCCAGTACCCTGAGTCATCCCGCTTCTATTTCGTAACTAAGCATTAGTTAAAATCATATTTCTGATAAAAATCTTATAAATAAAATTAAAGTAAAAAATTAAAGCATTCTTCAATATAATTTATCTCAATTCTTATATGTATTGATGAAATGCTTCTGAAATTCATATAAAGTACGTTTGAAATATTTGAGGTGATAATTTATATGATGCATATATAGCTTAATAATAATTCAAATCGGAGGATACGCTGAAGTAGTTTCTCGCAAAGGAGCATTTTTTTTATTTATATCCATTTAAAAAAAAAAATGTCCAAAAGTTAAGTAATAAAATAAATCTAACTTCTTTTTAATGTGAAAAATTAGACACAGGTTATTCAGGATACTCCTCTGAACTATTGCAATTGATATTGTTTCAATTATAGTTATTGCAAGGATTTACACTGTTTTAAAATATGGGTTAGTTAAAATCTGCTGCACTTACAATTAAAAAATTGATCAAGGAAAAAAATATCCTAAATACAAGATAATCAATCTTACTAATATTATAAATGTGAAAGTTTGTATGTTTGTCTCTCTTTCACGCAAAAAGTACTGGACGGTTTTGGATGAAACTTTACAGTAATATAGGTTATACATCAGAATAACACGCAAGCGCGGATTTAAGGGGTGAGTGCACGGGAGCACGTGCCCCCCGACAGTTTTTTAGGTACTGTGGAGAATCCATGATTGTACATCATTAAAGGCCAATCACATGATCATAGTTGTTAAAATAACTGAAATAACTAGAGTGAAACTGTTTGTTTTAATATCCAACTAATCTTACTAATATTATGAATGTGAAAGTTAGTATGTTTGTCTCTCTTTTACGCAAAAACTACTGGACGGATTTGGATGAAACTTTACAGTAATATAGGTTATACATCAGAATAACACATAGGCCATAGCATGCGCGTATTTAAGGGGGGAGGATTGCACGGGGGCGCGTGCCCTCCGACAGTTTTTTAGGTACTGTGGAGAATCCATGATTGTACATAATTAAAGGCAAATCGCGTGATCATAGTTGTTAAAATAACATGAGTGAAACTATTTGTTTTGATATCCAACTAATCTTACTAATATTATAAATGTGAAAGTTTGTATGTTTGTCTCTCTTTCACGCAAAAACTACTGAACGGATTTGAATGAAACTTATTGAGTAAAATAGGTTATACATCATAGACTACAGCAAGGGCAGATTTATGTGGGAGTATGTGCCCCGCCCTTTGTAGTACATAATTAAAGGCAAATCAGGAACATAGGATCTTGAAATTTGTAGTTAGGTTCTTTGTATTGTTTAAGAAATAAATTTGGATAATTCCACCCCAAGGGTTTCCCCTTTAATATAATAGGGGTTCAAAGGTTGTATAGAATCCGTCAGTTATAAAGTTAGACAGCTGATATTTTGGATGTTACAGCTTATATTTTAAAAAAATAATTATTTATTCAAAATAATCTTTCACGAATCTTTATGTGGCAGACCAAATTCCACGCGAGCGAAGCTGCGGGCATAAGCTAGTCTTACATAAGACAAAATAAACTCAAGTACTTATTACCTTTTTTTGTTTGGCCTGTGTAATGAATAATTAGGCAGGCGAAAACTAATCTAGACCTAGTTATTTTTAAATATTGTTAAGGAAGGGATAATGTATCTTCGAATTGCGGAGCATGCACCCGGTTAATATAATTGAATTGAAAGCAATGCTGAGGTTAATATTGGCTTGTATAGTTGTTGGGTTCAGTGACAAACTCATTCTTTTTTTATTGATATTTATAACTGTATTACAATAATACAACAAGTAAATGGGCTAAGTGGTACATAATGACAAGTAGAGAAACCCACTGGTAGTACTCAAATCATAAGTTCAACTAAGAAGGTCGCTTGGCCATCTTCTTTTCAGATGCCTCAGAGGATTATCGGGAATTAAAGAGGAAGCTTGGTTTGAAACTAGAGGGTTTGAGAGAGAATGAAGTTTGTTATGAAAAGATAGATAGCGGGTTCGGGCCATATCAGCAACAAATGGGACATTAAGTTCATTATGGATGACTTTATTCTTAACAAAATAAGGAGCATTGAGGATTTTACGAAGGATTTTGTATTGTAGGGATTGGTTACGAGAGGAATTCGATGGCTTAGTGGAGCCCCATAGCTCTACTCCGTAAGTCCAAATAAGTCCTATGATGGTCATGTAGATGAGTCTTTTGTAATTAATTGGAAGCTTAGAGCTTTTGTCTAGTAAGTGTTGAAGTAGCCTGAAACGTTGAGTGGTTTCTTGTCTTTTCAGTCTTGTACGAGGATTCCAGATTAATCATTTGTCGAGATGCAACCCTAAGTATGGGATCTGTTCTTTAGGCACCAGAGGGATATTATTAAAAACATATAAAAAGTCAATTAGCGCTGTGCCAACTGTTAACCATCCGAATGGTAGACCGAAGCGTAAGTGGGAGAATTAAGGGTGGTCTTATAGGTTAGGGTGGTAATGCATGGATGAAAGTTGGAAAGCAGCATTTGGTGCGTTCTACCTTGAGCCTTTGCGTTCGCTATGACTTTTATTAGTATTCATATAAACTACTCCCTCACTAGTTTTTACGCACTTGTCTACCATCTCAAACTCTTGCTTTTCAATACAGCTTTACAAATTACTGTTCCTCATTTTAGGACATTTTTTTATTTTAGAATAGAATAGAAAAATAATTTTATTATTTAAAAATAACAATATTGTACAGAAATTAATAGAAATATTTCTGGCCGAACAGCTACATTATTGGAATACTACAATTACATATGAACTTAAACATATGTTCTCATAGAGAAAAAAAAATATATTCAAGACAGACAAAACAAAAAATAAAATAAAACAATAGAATAAAAAATTACAATAAACAGGAATTGGCTAATGGAAAAATAAAAAAGTAGGTAAGAACATCTAATAATATGAACAATAGTATCATAATGAGTATGGCATATTTTCACACATACATAAAAACACTCACATATTAGAAATAAATAAAAAATATACTGATAGAGAAATAAATATATATATGTATATATATCGTATCCAATCCCTACAATCCAAAATCCTTCACAAAATTCTCAATGCTCCTTATTTTGTTAAGAATAAAGTCATCCTTAATGACCTTAATGTCCCATTTGTTGCTGATATGGCCCAAACCCGCTATCTATCTTTTCATAATAAACTTCATTCCCCCTAAAACCCTCTAGTTTCAAACCTAGCTTCCTCTTCAATTCCCGATAATCCTCCGGGGCGTCTGAAAAGAAGATGTCCATGCGACCTTCTTAGTTGAACTTGTGATTTGAGTACTACCAGTGGGTTTCTACTTGTCATTATCTCATGTTATTATATATCACTTAGCCTATTTACATGTCGTTTTATTGTATTACAGTTATAAATATCAATCAATAAATAAAAATTAAAAAAAGAAATATGTTTGTCACTGAACCCATCAAATATACAAGCCAATCTTAATCTCAGCATTGCTTTCAATTCAATTATATTAACCGAGTGTATGCTCCGCAATTCAAAGATACATTACCCCTTTCTTAACAATAGATAAAAATAACTAGGTCCAGGTCAGTTTTCGTCTGCCTAATTATTTATTACACAGGCCAAATAAAAAAAAAGGAATACTTGAGTTTATTTTATCTTATGTAAGATCGATTATCTTGTATTCAGGGTATTTTTTTCCTTGATCAGTTTTTTTCATTTTAAGTACAGCAGATTTTAACTAACCCATAAATTAAAATAGTGTAATAAGTTAAAATACTGGTATAAATTAAAATACTGTAATAAATTAAAATAGTGGTATTTTTTTCCTTGAAAAGTTTTTTTTATTGTAAGTGCAGCAGATCTTAACTAACCCATAAATTAAAATAGTGTAAATTCTTGCAATAGAGAGAGAGAGAGAGAAGTGCTTTATTTTCAGCAGTGTTGTCCAACTATATTGGATTGCCGTAATACACAGCATACTGATAATTGATAATAATTGAAGCAATATCAATTGGAATAGTTCAGAGAATAACTTTACAGCTGGTCATACTTTACTTTAGTCAATTTTGTGGCTGATTTAAGAAGTATCAGTCATACACTGATATTGATTAGGTAAGATCCTATACTTAATTACGGGCAAACTAACTCATAAGATAGTTAACAGGTTACAAGATTGAAAACAGGATATATATATATATATTGTTAAGAATTTTAATTATATTACAAAATGTATTTATTATAAGAGCAAAACAATATTTAATTGAACTGAGATCTTTAATCTCCGTGGGCCAATGATAATTACAGTTTGGGATTGGTTGTAACAATTTCAATTAAAACACAATTTTTATATAATAACCACTCACATTTATCTCATCCATTTGTCTTCAAACTTCTTCACCCATAACAGTGACGCCGAATGACACCGATGCTTCTCTTGACACTTGAAAACTGATCCTTACAGCAGACTCTCAATGGTAGAAATGCTTGTAGAGATTCTACCTTCAGGACATCCAATCTTCAAGTCATGTAACTTAAGTCCTCACTCAGGGCGTTCTTGAAGAGAGCTCACAAACCTGGGAAGGTCCTATCCTCAGAAACCCACGCTGCAGAATGCTTGAAAGATGGCGGGAGCTTTGTATTGTCCATAGTGTGTGGCAAGCCATTTGTATGATTTGAAAATCAGTTTTACTTATAAAAATTGTGTTTTTCATTGAACAAACCAAATATTAATTTAATAGAAAAAAAATATGTTATAAGTTTTGGAATTATTTTTATTTACTTAATTAAACTAATCATAAATCTATGTCAACTTACGGTAGTCCGATTGATAAGCAAATCATCGATAGTTTTATTTTTATTTATTTCTAACATATTTTGAACCTCAACATTCGCCTGCCTTATAAAAAAAAAAATAATAAAAAAATGTTTATTTTCCGGATTCTTTATGAATTATTAAATTTACATTAATTTTTGGTTTTATATATAATAATTATTAGTTTTATTATATTTAGTAGCAGGAGTAAACAAAGATTTTATTGCGATTTAGTCATTCTGTAATCCTATAAAGTTCCTTAAATTCCAACCGGCGTTGAAAATCAACATTTTTCCTTCACCTTTCCCCGCAGGTAGTTTCGGATGTCTGCAGCTCTTTTCCAACATTTTATCCCAATATAATATTTACTGGCTGTTTGCTTGGTTTTTCTTTGTAAATTATTTCTCTTAGCTTTATCCTTTCTTTCTTTATTTATCTTTTCGGAATGGTCAAAATTTTCTTCCACCTCATGATTAATAATTTTTATTTGGCCTTCATCAGAAGATACTTCGGCATCATAAATATCACTGTCTAAATACTTATTTTTCACGGTAGTATTGGGCTCATCAATATTATCTTCATTTGTTTTGTTTGGTTTATCAATTCCCCAAACATCAACTGCATCATAACAATTGTCATTGGTAGCTTTCTTATCACCATCATCAAATTCATAATCACACACAGGTTGGTTTTTTATCAAACTCTTCTCCAAATTACTTTTAAGTTCATCCTCTGATAAAAAATCA
The DNA here is from genome assembly GCA_037127475.1 of Arma custos. NCBI lineage: Eukaryota > Metazoa > Arthropoda > Insecta > Hemiptera > Pentatomidae > Arma > Arma custos. The sequence continues at coordinate 93,815,333 of CM073760.1, read as the reverse complement.
TTAAATTCTATTTTCTCATTAAAACACTGGTTATCTCTTGTTTCATCTTCAATTACAAATTTTTTAATTGTTGAATTATCATCATCATCTTCATCATTTGAAAAAGTTAGTTTGGATTTTTTCTTCTCATTAATAGTTGTTTCCTCATCAATTTCTTCTTCATCATTGGCAAAAAGTTCATTTACATTTTTATTAAAATCATCGATAGTATAAGCTTCTTCTTCATTAATTTCAAAAGGTATAATAACATTTTCCGTATTTTTTATATTCGTATCAAGTTGAGCAAAACATACTTCATTTTGTTGATCCACAGTATTTGTTAACTTTGTAACCTTCTCTTCTTTATGACTCGTTAATCTAACCTCCAAACTCGAAATCCCGTCGTCAAATACTTGTTTAATCGAATTAATTATTTCTGTTTTTAACCCAGAAATTTCTGTTCTAAGCATTTCCTGATCTAAGCATTTATCCATTTTCTTATTATTCTCTTTCATCATTTTATATAACTCAAACATCATGCTTGCTTCAGACGTTTCTACCGCGCTTTCTTTGCTGGCCGCGTGTTGCCCGTTTCCGGCGAATTCCTGACCGGTTTTTAATTCTATGCCGCTTTGACTTCCGACGGCGGTCTGTGATTCCCTGACAATTGTTGACTCATTTTCCACTACTTTATGGCACTCTTCTAACATTTTAATTTGACTATTATTCTCCCCTATACCTTCACTCCCATCACCATTTTCAGACATCTTGAATTTAAATTAATACTTTAGACAATAATTAGTTAATCAATAGATTATAATTAATAAAACCTTTATTTTTATTATTTTTACCGGTTCTACTGTTATTAATAAGTGAATCTTATTCGGATTTATACACGAAACTTAAGGTATAGGTTACGTTGCCGCTGACGCAATTTTATATATATATAAAAATGTTTATTTACTTATTAATTCTGATTATTATCCCTAATTATCATTGCCTATACGTTGGGCGCCAAATGTTAAGAATTTTAATTATATTACAAAATGTATTTATTATAAGAGCAAAACAATATTTAATTGAACTGAGATCTTTAATCTCCGTGGGCCAATGATAATTACAGTTTGGGATTGGTTGTAACAATTTCAATTAAAACACAATTTTTATATAATAACCACTCACATTTATCTCATCCATTTGTCTTCAAACTTCTTCACCCATAACAGTGACGCCGAATGACACCGATGCTTCTCTTGACACTTGAAAACTGATCCTTACAGCAGACTCTCAATGGTAGAAATGCTTGTAGAGATTCTACCTTCAGGACATCCAATCTTCAAGTCATGTAACTTAAGTCCTCACTCAGGGCGTTCTTGAAGAGAGCTCACAAACCTGGGAAGGTCCTATCCTCAGAAACCCACGCTGCAGAATGCTTGAAAGATGGCGGGAGCTTTGTATTGTCCATAGTGTGTGGCAAGCCATTTGTATGATTTGAAAATCAGTTTTACTTATAAAAATTGTGTTTTTCATTGAACAAACCAAATATTAATTTAATAGAAAAAAAATATGTTATAAGTTTTGGAATTATTTTTATTTACTTAATTAAACTAATCATAAATCTATGTCAACTTACGGTAGTCCGATTGATAAGCAAATCATCGATAGTTTTATTTTTATTTATTTCTAACATATTTTGAACCTCAACAATATATATATATATATATATATATATATATATATATATATATATATATATATATATTTAAATTAATTAGTATTTAATTAATACTCAAATCACAAGTTCAACTAAGAAGGTCGCGTAGCCATCTTCTTTTCAGATGCCTCGTAGGATTATCGGGAATTGAAGAGGAAGCTAGGTTTTAAACTAGAGGGTTGTAGGGGGAATGAAGTTTGTTATGAAAAGATTGATAGCGGGTTTGGGCCATATCAGCAACAAATGGGACATTAAGGTCATTATGGATGACTTTATTCTTAACAAAATAAGGAGCACTGAGGATTTTGGATTGTAGGGATTGGATAGGATATGTATATGTATTTATTTATTTCTCTATCAGTATATTTTTTTATTTATTTCTAATATGTAAATAATTAATATGTGAGTGTTTTTATGTATGTGTGAAAATATGCCATAACTAGGTCCAGGTCAGTTTTCGTCTGCCTAATTATTTATTACACAGGCCACATAAAAAAAGGAAATACTCGAGTTTATTTTATCTTATGTAAGATCGATTATCTTGTATTCAGGGTATTTTTTTCCTTGATCAGTTTTTTCATTGTAAGTGCAGCAGATATTAACTAACCCATAAATTATATAAAATAGTGGTATTTCTTCCTTGATCAGTTTTTTGCATTGTAAGTGCAGCAGATTTTAACTAACCCATAAATATATATATATATACATACGACATACAAAGAAAGAAGATATCTTATGTTACAAGCAAATCTTTGTCTATGGCCCTTAATTCACAAACTAGTCATTGATGAAATGTTGGAAGTGGACAAAAAAAGAGCAGTTCACCTCCTTATCTTTTATATTTAATCTTGCCACTGTTGTGACTTCCAAGACTCCTGCCAAATTAATATAAAAAATAGGAATATTTCGCCAACTATAAAGGAAAAAGAACAAGAAGTTTAGGACAGCAGCTAATACTAAGACCATTCTTATGTTAATATGCTCCATCCAGAAGCAAGGGGTGTTGATTGAGGGAAAAACCTTCCCTAACATTAGATAGAAATTTTAAGTGATAGTTCCTTTGTATCTAAGTTATTGGTTATGGATAATTAGAGGCATTTGTATAAATAAGAACATTTATAAAAACAAAAGATATATATTTATATATTTATATATATATATATATATATATATATATATATATATATATATATATATATATATATACATATATACATACACACACACATATATATGTATACAAGTATATATATTCCTATAATTATCATGATACAATAAGATACAATAACATGCTCTCTTAAACGATAAGCATTTATTTTCCTATCATTGCCATCGGTGCATTGAAATTTACAAATATAAATATCAAACAACATAGTTTTATTTGTGCAAATGTGAAAAGTTTAGATAGTTCAACAAACTATTCAATTATAATAATACATAATAATGTAATACTGCAATAAAAATAAGGATTAAACCACTTCACTCTTTTTATCTTTTTTTTTTTTGTATAAATATTAGAATTTAAAATCACATATAAAATAAGTATAAAAAAGAAGTAATTAAATACATAATTATTTTTTATACATTTACAAATCAGTCAGTCTATAGTAAGCTTTCTGAAACTTCCTACATCAATTTCATGCTTTTTACTTGATTTTTTCATTAAGCATGAATTATCCAGGAGCTTCATTTTGTCAAGTGCTAAGATTTTATCCCTTTTTTCAACCAACTGAATCTTCCAGAGCTCTGAAATCGTATTTTAATATTATTTTATCAAATTTGAAAATTATAATGCTAAAATAAAATGTTTGCATGATCAATCCACCAGTAGTGCCACTTATATCAAAAATAAAATCTTTTTTCACAATTTTTCTTAAACAAAAACAGTTTTAATAATTTTGGCCAACTCTTAAAATCAATTATACTCTTCAATATCAAATAGTTCTTACATACTTATCAAAATAGTTAAGGCGGTCTCTCCCTGCTTTGTATGTATAGAGTCAGCGGCCTTGTGCTATGTATTTACTTAAAATACCTCCGGGTAGGAAAAGTATTATAATTATTTCCGTATATATATATATATATATATATATATATATATATATATATATATATATATATATATTGTAAATATATTTTTTTAATATGAATAAATGGAGATTTGAAACAAAACAAATAGTATGAAACAACTCAAATGTTGAATTTTTAAAATTCCTTCAAAGAGTACTTTTAATTTTTTTCACTAAAATAATTTACCTTTTTCCATTCTAGTAGTAATTAATAATTATGAATAATTATTTAATGATTAAATTTAAAAGAACAAAGAAGAAATATTTTTCCACTTTGTAAACAAACTTCCAAATATAAGAGAAGTATTATAGATCAATAAAAGGCAACTAGAAAGCTGAAGATTCTAGAACAAATAAGTGGTAAAGCCATAGAAAGTATAATAACAACATCCAAATAAAGTGATGTAGACTGTCATACGAGTAGTTAATATTTTCTACAGTTACATTACTTATTCAAAAATAAATTTTCGCATAGAAATTTAAAAGAATTCTCATGAAAAATAAACAAATGTATACACTTTTTAATTTAAATCGTTTTATAATATTCTAGCTTTGACTCCAAGGAAGGACAGTTTATAATTTGTAGATTATAATGTAGACTCACCAAATTTAAAAAAAAACTTAGAAACTAGCTTTAGTGCATCAAATGGTTTTAACAATCATTGCAATTGTGGTCACATTAAATCATTTCCTAAATAAGTATGCATTGAAATTTATTTTTTATATTAATACCTATCATGTCTGCCATAGGAATAATTCCACCATACTCCTTTGGTAACACTTTAGGATCAAGTTTACTATGAAGTTCTTCTAGTGTATCATGCAACTGAAATAGATAATTAAATGTATCAAATTTACTTTGCTTTAAAACTAAACGCTTATCATTTCATTTGGAAAATTTCAATTTTATTTATTAAACTTACCATTATCCTCTCTCTAATTTTGGCACTCATAAGATTTTTTAATAATTCATAAGTGTATCGCAATGGTGGAGAAACTTTGTAGAGATGAATTTCCTTATGCATCATAGGCATGGAATGCTAACGTCAAAAAGTTATGATTAATTTCATTTAGGAATCCTCACATTCATTTTAAAATATTTTTTTTATAAAAAGCACATATTAGTTTAGAAATGTCGTGAGTTTCTAAGTGTAGGAGGTATTATTTACTATTAGGGGAAAAGAAATAAAATTATGTAATCCAAGCATAAGAGAATGCTGCACTTTCAGGCAAAGTCCAAAGTCCAAAATAGTTTTAAATTAAGAAATATACTTTGCTTTTGGCTTGTTAATTACTGTACTGTCCTATCTAACTCTACTGTAACAGGAAAAGGTAACAGAACCATTCAACATACCATTCTTAGATATTTCCTTATAAATATGCAGAGCAAATTAAAACTGGTTAGCATCTCAAAAGAAGAATATACAATATATAAATAGAATTAAACAAAAAAAATGTTTAGCATTATCTTGAACTGCTGTACTAGTATCTCACATCCAATGATAACTTTACTACAGGGTCTTAAAAAGGGGGAGCAATCGAGGCACATACCACAGGTTGAATTTAGGTTCAGCAAATTTAAATAGAAATCTTATATTTATGATAATTAAAAAATAATTTGTATGTGTCCATAGCACTTAAAGAGTAAACAAAATCTTAACAGGTATCGACAAAAACATAACAAAACATCTGCCTGTGTTGTTATGTTCTTTAACTCATCTTCTTGAACTTATCATGCTTGAATGTAAATTGTTACAATTAAAACAAAACAAACATAACTTTTTTATTTTATTGATTTTTTTGTTTTACTGATTATTGTTGATTTAATAATCAATATTTAGTACATTCAAATCTTTTTAATGATACTGAATTCCTCATCTTAATGTTGAAATATTATATAATGCTTTTCATTCTTATCATTTTTTTTCCTTTTTTTAAACTGGATTTATTTGAATTTCATCTTCGAGAAAAAAAATCTGCTTCCAGTCAATTATTTTATTGTTTTATAAAACAAAACGTTTCGACACTATGGTGTCATTTTCAATTATTTCTTTTTCTGCATTCCTTAACTGGAAAGTCAATACTTTTAAAAATAATTTTTAAGGAGATCTCTAGTCCTCCATAGTCAAAATTATATTGTTTGTCAAATTTTGACTATGGAGGACTAGAGATCTCCTTAAAAATTATTTTTAAAAGTATTGACTTTCCAGTTAAGGAATGCAGAAAAAGAAATAATTAAAAATGACACCATAGTGTCGAAACGTTTTGTTTTATAAAACAATAAAATAATTGACTGGAAGCAGATTTTTTTTCTCGAAGATATAATGCTTTTCTTGAAATCTTTGTTTCTCTTGAGGTTGTTATGCATAGAGATACCAAAGCTTTTTAACTAAAGAAGTGAAACAAGTGTTTCTGTTATAGTTTATCAGCAAAACTAACTAGATAAAGGCAAAAACAATTTACAAAGACCTCAAAAATTGTCAATACATCTTAATTAAAATATGTATAATCAATAATTTGTTTTTGTGAGGGTATATTCTCACAATTCGTCTTATACAAAATTCTGTTCCTTAATAAAAATTGTATTGTCTTTGGTTTTACTTTCTGCACAGTCTAGCCATACTGGGTAAGAAATATCATTTCTAAACAAGAGTCCTTAATTTACTACTATTTCGTTCTTGCCATTTAACTTTTTACAGCAAGTTAATGCCTTATAAATAAATTAATAATTATATTGAATAATTTTGTGCTGAATATTATTAAAACTTCTTCTTCTTTCCCTACCTCTTTTGTGCCATTCAGCGTAGAGGGGTTTATTATATTTTTTTTATTGTCCATTTCCGAGGCCATTTTGATTTCTTTGAATCAGATTTACTCTCGCGTGGGTGATTGGCCCAACACGAGAGGCCCCATAACCTCGGGACAACAGGCCCCTTTACGACAGGCGGAGATTCCGTGGGTAAATTCTATCTCCTACCCACAGGGGATTTATTAAAACTAATGAATGTAAAAACAAAATAAATTTCTATACCTCGGCCCATCTGTAGGCTCTAGGGAATTCCATTGGGGACCAGATTGTCAAATGGGCAGGAGAAGCGTGCTTGATGTCACCAAAATGGGTAAATCCTAAAATTTGATTCTTTTCATCTTCTAATAAGACTTCATATGTGATTCCATGTACTTTTGTCATTTCTACATGAGTATACTTGTGTGGGTCCAAGGGCTCTGAAAATCAAAAACAATAGTTAGATGTTCTATTCAATGGTACGTTATTTTACAGGACAGAAATAATTGATTGGTAAAATGACCTGGTGGACATTTAGTAAATTTTTCTTTCAGCAAGACTCCTCTTTTTTGTCAAATAAGAAATTGAAAAATATTTTTTTATAGATACTAAGAAATAGTTTTTTTACTTTCTTGTTGTCTAAGAATACGTAATGGGAGTACTGTAATGTTATTAATCAAATAAATATAACTAGTAATTTCAATTTCATTAAACTTGATTAAATAATGAATATAAATTATACTATATTTTAGAAAATTCATTTTAAAACATAACTGAATATTTTATGCTAGATACTTAACTTGGATAATAAATATTTTTCAAATAAGTTTTCTTATCCCAATACTCACTAGAAAGACTTCATATGACATACAAGGACTTTCATGCCCATCCACACATATATATTTAATTGAGTGGAAATAATAATTTTTTTTTTATTTCATTAAAATTTAATAAAGGTAATGATTTCACAATATTGAATCTAAAGACAAGTTTCATTTTAAATTGTTATTCATAAATTAGAATTTATAATAATCTTAAATAATTGGTGTACTACTAGATTACCTATGGATTTTAATAATTTCTGCATGTAAATATTCAGAATTAAAAGTATATTTTATATGAATCCATTAAAAGAGCATTTTTCTCTCAGTACAATGTTTTATACAAAAATTGATTCTGTATAAATTAGCTCAGCCATCCCTGACATCAGATCTATCCATAGAGAGAATAAGATTTCTAAGCCAAATTATAGTTTCCCCAGCAAATAAATAGTTGTTTACGCCAATAAAACAACCCACAGAATTAATACTGAAGACAATTGCCCTCCATGCTTAAATAAATCACGTGACAATTTAAACCATTTACTTTTTGACTGTCAATGTTATAAAGAACATAGAAATAAATATTTAAGTTCATACGATCACAATATTTATACGTTATTGAATCCTAAACACAACAATGACATTGCTAATCTCTGTTACTTCCTATCTAAAGCTCTAAGTATTAGAGTAGCTCTGACCCATTGAGACATACACGATAGTCAATGGGTCAGAGCTATCCATGTTTATTCACACAATAATACCTTTGAATTATATAAGTTTTATTTTTCTTACATCCTACCTTTGTTAATAGAATTTTCCATATTATCGATGTTTGTAGTACTGACTCGTGACCATATTTTTTATTTTATCTTCATGACCATGTTCAGTATTATAATTATCTAATTTTTTTTTCTGTATGTTTACAATTTTTATTTTATTTTCATGTACTATTAGTTTTGTAATTGTATAACCAAACTCTCTATATTTTGCTAATGTAGTAATCAGAAATAAATAATAAATAAATAAATAAATAAATAAATCTCCTGAACTACTGAAAGCTGAATAAAATAATTTCAACACAAACCTGATGTTCCAATGATAACAGTTCTTCCATTTTGATCTTTTATAGGGGACGGAAATAAATATCTAGAACAGATATTGACAAAGAGAGAATATTTAATTAATTTTATTTAATATTATTTTATGAATAAATACTAGATGGATTAAACAACATCTAATAACTAAATTGTCTTTAATAATCAATATTATAAATCTGATCCAAAATAAAATTTGAAAGATAATTTTAAATCTGCTTATGTATTACCCATTATTAATAAGTTCTAAAACAGCTGGCTCAAGAAAATCCAAATTATAGGCCAAATATTGATAAGTCTGCCTAAGGTTAAGATACTTAAGAAGCATATCTTGTGCCATTGGCAAGGAATATTTTTTAGTCCTTAAAAAGCGGAGTAAAAAATTGTCATCTGTTGAAAAAAAAAAATTATCATTTAATTTTTAATTTTTTAAAGCGTTAGTAGAGATTTAATTACCTGTTCGAACATCTCTTAGATCATGATTTTTACTTATCCAATGTTTGAATTGTTCCAGCATTTGGTCTTTTGTTTTTTCGTCTTCCCTGATATGATCTTTTGCTCGCTTCATCACTTCCTCCGGGATTTCATTGTTCATTTTTTCAATTTCACTAATCAGTGATTCCATATTTAATGCTCGATTCAACTGAAAATTAAATACATATATATATATATATATATATATATATATATATATATATATATATATATATATATTATAAAATAATTTTAAATTATAATACATTTTAAAGTATTAATAAAAACATTTGTGTGTATATTTATTATTTATAGGCTAAAGTGTAGAAAGTAAACTCAGTGAGTAAGGCACTAAGCTCTTATCTCAGGCCCAAAGTTTAGTCCAGGTCCATATATATCGATTTAATCTGTTAAATCAAATATATTGAACCAGTAAGAAGACAAGTCTGTTCAACAACAACCCTGTCCTTATAAATTGAGGAATTTTGAGGAAGGTGGAAATGAGGAAACACTCCAGACTACTTACTGGATCAAGGTGGTGTTGCAATTCACCTCTTCTTCAAGGATTTTAGGAATACTCTGAGGTGTAATTATCTGTTACTAATTGGAGCAATTGGTTCTAGTATCTGATAAATGAAGATTTTAGCGATCTAGGTTTTGGTAAAATAGAAAGGTGAACTATTTTCTGAGGATAGGCCATGAAGTTTAGTGGCCCTAGACTTTAGTAATTGAAAAAAAATTAAGGAGATCTGGTTCCAGGTTAGGTTTAGATAGGCTGCTATGTAGAGTGGAGGTTGCTCTAATGGAAATCAAGTGTAGATAGCCGAATTCAACCCTGGATTTGTGGTCCTTGCTTCCCATTGCTGGTGTTTTGTATTTAAGTCTTCACCTATAAGGAATTGAGACAGAAATTGAATCTGGTTTGGGAAATGGGTATGTATTGTTAAAGGATTGTATTTAAACAAAATAATGTACTGGCAGAGAAAATAGGCGAAGGGAGAAGGAATGAAGTATAATGACAGAAGAGCCAGCTGTTCCATTAGGGTGGTAAGCTCAAATGCATTAGTCAGAGTTGTAAGATATTAGGTGCCTTGTTACAAGGGCGGATACAGGGGAGGCGCGGGGGCACGTGCCCCCCAGACAGTTTTTTGTGTATTGAGGAGAATCTATTATAGTACATAATTATAGGCAAATCAAATGATCATAGTTGTTAAAGTAACAGAAAGAACATGAGTGAAATTATTGTTTTGATATTTTAATAAACCTTTGAAATTTTTCTATAGGTACTACAAGTGAATTTGTAAGTTATTCTTGATTTTTTTTCCTGTCTGCCCGTTGTGACCCCCCCCCCCCCGAAAAAAAACCTGGATCCACCCTTGGGGTTATTTACTGATATTTTAGAGATTTAAGACTATATTGTTGAGATTTCTCCATTAACTATTTATAATGGCTGTTGTTGATGGGTAATTTGAATAAAGTCATCATAACTGGGTAATCCATAAAGGAAGAATTTGCAAGAAAACCGCATTCAAAGCAAAAAAGCATTTATTACTGCAAAAATATCGCAACAAATAAAACCATAAGCAACATTATAAAGGTACCACTTTTAGCCAATTATTATTCTCAAGCAATAAAGAATTAGAAAAAAATACAGATCTAAATTGGCCAAATCCTTCTGTTCGCGCAACAGCTTTCGAGTTTTGTATGGTGAAAAAAATTAAGAGATACGAAACTGTAAAAGATTAAATTTGCTGCTGGAAGTAGAGTAGTTTACAATTTTTAGATCGGCTTTCTGGGTCTATAAGCAACACCCCATTAACCGCAGCATTCTACAGATCGTTCCTAAAACGACCCTTGTCCTTGTGGAACTCTACATCTTCTTCCATTCATCACTGTTATAGCCTAACAACCTTTAAATCTCGTTAATTTAATCTCTTCATATTCATAGAAATCTCAAAAAGCCGAAATAAATGGTCAATTTCATTATCAGAACTTATAAATAGATGGATCAAAAAGACGTTTTAATGATTTCAATTTCGCCTTTCACAAATTCTGTTTACGTATCAATAAAAGATTTTGAGTACCATCCGTTCATTTGATTTCAGCAATGTTGAGAGAATAAATTGTCATTAATTCGAAACTAGTGCCCATCAAGTTATAACAGACACCTAGACCATGATTTTCGAACAATGTTTATCTGTAGTTTTTACTGTGATGGGTGTTCTTGTAAGAATTTCTTAACGATATTGACAATTTGCATTGCACTTTTTTGGAAATTATGTGCTTTTGTAATACGTATTGAGGACCTTAATTATAATAAAACTAGCATTTGCCCGCGATTTCGCTCGCGTGGAATTTGTTCTGCCACATAAAGTTTCGTGACAGATCATTTTAAATAAATAATTTAATTTTTTTTAACTATAAGTTACTCGTACATCCAAAATTTCAGATGTCTAACTTCAAAACTGACGGATTCCATACAATTTTGAACCGCTATTATATTAAGGGGGAAACCCTTGTGGGTGGAATTATCCAAATTTCTTTCTTAAATTATACAAAGAACCTATCTGCAAATTTCAAGATGCTTAGTTCGGGATTTGCCTTTAATTATGTACTACAATGGATTCTCTACAGCACGTACGTAAAAACTGTCTGGGGAGAGGGCACTTCCCACCCCCTAAATCCATCCTTGCTATAGCCTGTGGGTTATTCTGATGTATATTATGTCTTACTTGTATTACTGTTAAGTTTCATCCAAATCCGTTTTTTGCAAGAAAGAGAGACAAACATACAAACTTTCGCATTTATAATATTAGTAAGATGTATTAAACGAAAATCTACAAAATAAAGAAGCCTTTATGGAAGTCATATCATGATAATAAAATAATGAAAAAATAGGAAAGTGAATGATTTGACGTCCAAACTACCACCAACCATTGGCAGATTTATCTGTTGCAGATAAAGAGCAGTAAATATCACTAAAATCTTAATAAAATATCGTCTAATAAAACAGTAAAAAGTACTTAATCGTTAGAAAGGTATTTTGCTGTCATAAATAAAGTATTTATTTATTTAAGTTGCTATAGATCATGATGATTTCTCTCTTTAAAAAATTACAATATGTATAGTGGCAGCAGATTTCTCCCCTAACCGCTTCTACAACTCATAAAACTGCAAATAAATTTTAAAAAAAGTAAAAATAAATAAATGAATCTTCACAGAAATCAAATAAGTTTCGGTCTCGACTCAAATCAGAGACAAGGTCGGAGTTGGTTTTAGGCCACTAAAAAAAACCAAGGACGCTTAACAGAGTTGATATCCTTTTTCGTCGATCTACTTTCTGCGATTTACCCAGCACAAAAAACTAAGTCGTATATATTAATTACATTAGTGTTAGAAAAAATGGTTCGAAAGGGGAAATTTTTAAAATTTGTGAGTTCAAATTGAGGTAAATATTCATCATATCATTATGACTGCATTATGCATATCTCAATATGTTTTCTTAATGCAATGCTTAAATTATTGCTTGGTTGATCTTTCTAAGTAGTTTAGTTTTTGAAATATCAATATGAAATATAAAGTATGCTTGTATTCATTGAAAATAGTCTACTATATATATATATATATATATATATATATATATATATATATATATATATAGTAGCTTATGCTCGCGGATTCGCACGTGTGGAATTCGGTCTGCCACATAATAAAGATTCGTGAAAGATCATTTTTAATAAATAATTAAATTATTTTTTTTAAATATAAGTTACTCGTACATCCAAAATTTCAGATGTCTAACATCAAAACTGACGGATTCTATACAACTTTTGATTAAAGAGGAAACCCTTGGGGTGGAATTATCCAAATTTCTTTTTTAAACTATAAAAAAAAACCTATCTACAAATTTCAAGATGCTACGTTCCTGATTTGCCTTTAATTATGTATTATAAGGGGAGGGCACATGCCCCCGTGCCCTCAGATGAATCAGTCCTTGGTGTAGCCTATGATGTATAACCAATTTTACTCAATATGTTTCATCCAAATCCGATGTTTTTTTTGCGTGAATGAGTAACAAACATAAATATAAACATTCGCATTTATAATATTAGTAGGATATCAAAACAAATATTTTCACTCATGTTCTTTCTGCTATATTAACAACTATTATCATGTGATTTGCCTTTAATTATGTGCTATAATGGATTCTCCACAGTACCTAAAAAACTGTCGGGGGGAGGAGGGAGGGACGTACCCCCGTGCGCCACCCCTAGGATCCGCGCTTGCTATAGTCTATGTGTTATTCTGATGTATAACCTATATTACTGTAAAGTTTCATCCCAATCCGTTCAGTAGTTTTTGCATGAAAGAGAGACAAACATACAAACTTTCACATTTATAATATTAGTAAGATAGTAGTACATATAGAATGTACTGTTTTTATGTTTAAACATATGAAAGCATCAAAGTACTGATTTAAAAAACAATTATTATAGTCTAATATCTTGACTATAATAATAGTCCAACATCTAGACTATAATCTAATATCTAATAATCGCAATCTAGACCCTATAGACTAATTTAGATCTGAAAAAAAACATGTTCCACAACAATCCGTAAAGAGGTCTCGGGTTCAGTACATGGTAGAGATTGTACAGTTTCTTGGAAAACGGTTGTGCAGGGATGTAATTTGTCATAGATCACGCTCAACCGCCAGATTTTTCCTCCTAATTTTGGGTTCCCACTTTATAGAGGCTGGGTGGACTCCAGGAGAGTCCTAGATCCCATAGGATCCATCTCTGGCCACTAACAAATTAAATAAAAGTCTTGCTATTGGTGGGGTTTGAAGGCGACTCATCACTCTATCACTGAGCCACTCCACTCATAGACTAATTTAGGGTCATATTATATTAATATAACATAAATATAGACCTTATAGATTAATTTCACACACTAGTTGTGGTATTAACGCTCGATGAAATATGATATAAAATATAATCGATAAAATAATTACAATAACAAACTCACTATGCAGTAAAAAAAAAGGTTTACTGTAATGTAACTGATTATACCAACTCTTAAATGAATGATTAATCCCAAAGATAATCAAGTTTTTTTTAAACTTAATTTTCCTACTGTTATAAATGTATACTGCTTTTTATTTATTATGTTAATCCAACGTTCAGTGTAAATTGTTTTTCAAAACATGTATTAAGTAATATGTTACAATTACTATGAGTTAATGTGATGGAGCAATATGTTAATTTTATTGTTAAAAATTGGAGGTTCCCACATATGAGTGAAAAATATAACTCAACTAGTAATATTATAAATGCGAAAGTTTGTATGCATGTTTGTTACTCATTCACGCAAAAACTACTGAAAGAATTTGGATGAAACTCTACAATAATATAGGTTATACATCATAATAACACATAGGCTACAGCAAGGGCAGATTTAGGGGGGCACGTGCCCTCGTGCCCCCCCCAGACAGTTTTTTGTTCTGTGGAGAATCCATTATAGTACATTATTAAAGGCAAATCAGGAACTTAGGTCTTGAAATTTGCAGATAGGTTCTTTGTATAATTTAAGAAAAATTCCATCCACGGGAGGTTGGAACTTAATAAAATAGGGGTTCAAAGATTGTATGGAATCCGTCAGTTTTGAAGTTAGACATCTGAAATTTTTGATGTACGAACAACTTATTGTTAAAAAAAAATTTAAATTATTTATTTAAAATGATCTTACACGAAAGTTTATGTGGCAGACCAAATTCCACGCGAGCGAAGCCACTTGCAAAAGCTAGTGAACTATGAAGAAATACGAAGACTCGTAGAGTTCTAGCTAGAGTTAAACTCTAGTTACTGTTAAAATCGCAAATAAATCCTGTATAAAGGTCACTAGATTTCCTTTATAACTTAATGATGATCTTTTATTAGCCACAACACTAATTATATTTATCTCTCCGCTATTTGCGGCAACGAGAAAACATGGATCCAGTGACCTCGAAATTTTTAGTTTTTATGAAAATCTTTATAACAAGTATATCATGTATTTTATTTTATTTCTTAATAAACATAAAAAATATGCATGAAGTGTATTGCAGGCATGCCAAACCAAAAAGGTGACTCGTCTTATCCTTGTTAGAAATGTAAATATCAACACAAATATCAATACAAAATTTTAAAATAAATCTAAAATGTTTTTGATATATTAATATAAGTATCGAAATTCCATTGCAATCAGATAATATATGGATATCGATGTTTACTCAATATGTTGACCTACTATTTTGATATATTCGAGAACTTTTGGTGATAAATCGTTATACATTTTTTCGCATTTCACATCTCTACCATACTTGTGCTATTTGCGAATTCTTCATACTGTCCTAAATAAATATTTTGAAGTATATGAGAGTACAACTCGATATTGGAAATTATATTTAATTTTTTTTTTCGCACCCTTTGATACTGAATCAATTCGTACTCTATGAAAGTTATCATCATGTGATACTTATCATAAAAAAACACTTTTTTAATTAAAATTTTTGTTTATTTTTACAACTATTTTTAAATGTTATCGTGTTTCAACATTCATCAGAGCAAGTAAAAGGCCTAATAGTCCCTCTCGTACTTTATCAGCCATTGTATTGTTTAAAATTGAAAAATTATTAAATAAAAAATGAATGAATAAAATAATTACTATCTAGTGGCGATATCAATGTAACTACCAAATAAATTTAAGCATTTGATAAACATACGAACAAATTTGAATATCAAAGTATGATAAAAAAAAATAAATCTTGAACGTTTAGGAAGAGAGAAAGCACATAATAGGCTAAATGATAATTTCAGTTTATTTTAAATAAAATCAATACATCGAAAGTTTTAATGATCTATTGTAAAGTAATATATAAATTGTGGAAGGTAGCTCCTGAAAAAATCTTTACTTTTTCAGGAACCTCAAGTCCTTGTTGAGCCCCAAAACTTTGAGAATAAACACAAGCCGGATTAATCCATTTAATCATTAATTTATTTTTAAAAAATCTTATTACAAATAAACAACTACATTTTCGCTGTGCATGGGCAGTTCTTGTAGCGCCTATTGAGCTACATTGAGCTACATTTAATCTTGATTGCTATAAAAATCGTATCTTATAATGAATTTTTTTTTTCTTAGACTCCAACATATAAAATTTCTTATGTTGGTTTGAGCCTTTGAATTATTTTATTTACTTCTGGGCATGTAATGAGATGTAGGCAGCGGGGTAGCTTTACAGTAGTGTGTAGAGTAATGATTCGTTATGCTGAAGGTTCAAATTCTGCTGTGGAAGATAAATTATTTAATCTTTTGACGTCACAGATAGATCATGTCGGATAACAGAGTCTCCTGTGGTTCATTTAGCTTCTATTAATTGGGGGAAAAGTAGAGCGGTTGAGCGTGATCCCATAATCACCTCCCGGTCTACCCGTTGGCCATGAAACAATATAGTCTCTACCATGTATTGAATCCAATGAATCAAAGACCCTTCATGGGCTACAGTGGTACAGCTTATTTTTTTTTTATAAGCTCATACCATAAACACGAATGCGCGTGTAATTGCATCGCTGGAGATAACGGTTGTACTTGTAAAAGTGCCATTTTGACGCAAAATTTCCTTTTCATTTAAGAAAAATTTAAAGAAATTGAACTGAACTCGAGAAATAAAAATAGAAACTACATAAAATAAACATTTACATAACAATTTCTTTGCTATTTTTTGTAATGTTAAGAAATTTTAAATTTAGTTTTTAAATCCACCATTCAAGTACATTAAGTGAATTCATAGTCGTTGGTTTTGTGTACTTACAAAAGTATAATATTTATTATATATCATATAATTTCTTAGATAATAGATGAATGATCAATGGACGTCGCTGAAATTTGGAATCAAAAATAAAAACATTTCTTATATTTTTAATTAGAATGCGATTATTTTTACAGTATAATGAAACTTGGTTTAAGAAAATTCAAATCACCCAATTTAAAACTTAATAAATGAAAAATTTCGAGCTGTTTCGCCCATTTTGATATCCTCATGTTAATATCTACAATATCTAATTCATCAGTTATACTTAGTATTCAGCAGTAATACTTACCGCTCCATTATTATTTTTTTTACTTATTATTAACAGAGTAGATTCTCTATTTGAATTTATCTCATCCCATTATGTGTCATTCATTCTATTCACTTGTATCATATTACAGTCGTAAATTTAAATGAATAAATAAAGAAAGACAAAAAAAAAGTTTCATTAAATTAATATAAATTTAAAACAAAATGAATCGAATTTCTCGAATTTTTCAAATTTTCCAATTTCATTGTAATATTGCTCCTCCAGTTTCATAACTCAAAAAGAGGTATTTAAAAGTTCAATGTTAGTTAAAAAAATAAAGATTTGGGTATAGGTAAATCAAAGTATACCTATTGCAATGATGGCATTGAAAATCATAAGAATTTTTTCAAAAGCTTGAAACTTTTTTCATTTTAACTTATGCCATTAATCGGAAAAAAGTTCAAAAATGATACAATTCAACAAAATGAGTTCATTAAAAAAAAAAATGTTGGAAATGGAACATCAGATATGTTATTGCTGAATTAAAAAAAAATCAACCAAAACAATTGCTGCTGAAGGCTTTACTAAAAATGCTAATTTTTGAATTTGAATCGAAAAAACGTACATAATATTAGTTATAGTGAATTAACCAGAAAGCTCAAACATGATATAAATCAATATATGAATTATTAAAAAAATATTATGGAAATGGAATATCAGATTTGTCATTCCTGAATTAAAAAGCTTCAACAAATACAATTGCCACTGAAGACTTTAATTTTTTTTTAGATTATTACAACTTTCATAAGATAACGAACTGTCATCCAATAGTGAAAAGAATTGAAATGAGATATTATCTAAACTGGACTGCCCGGTTCTTTCTAAACTTACGTGTCGCAAAATTTTAATTATGTAGATGTTTAGTTACATAATAATGTAGAGAACAGATAGCTTACATACCTCTACACTGATATCACAGGCCTCCGAACTGAACCCTCGCCTTGGCAGGACTGATATCAACGAGCTATTTTGTTGACTATAGACCGCCAGCTTCACCCCACCCCTCAAGTCCGGTGATATAACGAAAACACAGGTGGATAACTTCCTCTAGGTAATTAGCCGTTATTGAACCATTTGGTTGAATTCTTAGATCCGTTATTATCTCATTTCGGGAAAGTTGAATTTATGTAATTAGTCTTAGGTATTCTGCAAACACTTATAGTGGCATCTTTTAAACTGTATGCATACTATATGTATGTGTGTGTGTGTACATATGTTTTTAAGTGTATGTATATAACATAAAGAAAAGTTGTTTGTTTATTTAACTATATGCGGCTATGCCTAAAGTCTGAGTTCTAAATTTTGCCTATCCAGATTTAATTAGGATTTTTAATGGCACCTAACATCGTACATGCTCGGGATCCCCGTTTTAAGTTCCTTACGAAGAACGGCGTAAACAAGTATTTTTTATTCACTTAAAAAATCCAAGGGCTACCTGCCGGGCTATAGGAACCCGCTATCTTGGGCTTAGTAGTTGGTTATGTTAACCACTAGACCACAGAACACTCCTCTAAAGAAAAGTGATGAGGCGTCAAAAGAGAAAACTTCAAATTTTCAAAAATTTACTAGTTCACATTTTTAGCTAATGTAGTTTGGGAAATTTTGTCTATCCCGACATAATTGCACTTTTTTCATTGTTTTAGACACGAAGTTAACATCTGAAAATCTTCGATACGTTTTGAATTTGTATTTTGGAGTAATCTGCTTCTGATCCTAAACGCCTCATATACACAAACACTCAATTTACATTTGGTTTTCCGATTAGCCATAGCACCATAAAGTGACGTTAAATAAATAAACAACATTTGATATGACACCTAGGATTGAGGTTCAAGATCCTGATGAGTCTTTACGGCCTGTTCATATAAGTTGTACTGAACTGATTTGATTTTCATTAATAGAATTTTTCTGCGTGTGTATGTCCTGACTATGTCTGAAATGGCGAAAAGTAGACCAATTATTTATTTTTCAGTATTTTAGAGAGATGAATTTATAAAATGTACAATATTTGGGGGTATATATATTGCTATGTATTGATGCAGGCGGCACCATGAAAGGGATGCTGAGGGGGGAAAATATGTCATGTCGGGACACATGAAAGGGAATATGTTTGGGACAATAAACAGACCCTTGGTCCCCTTATGGTTTTATGGTCCAAGATAGTGAAGAAGGAAGGAGAGGGGGAGAGAAGAAAACTCTTGAAATAGGAGGCTGAAGAAAGCACTCGGGGGGGGGGGACTCGGGAGATAGACGTACAGCAGGAAGGTACTCGGAAGACGAGGCCGGAAGGAAGAAGACGGATACCCCGAGAGAGAAGAGCGGCCGAACGAAGCGGGCGGAGATGTTGAGGAAGAAGACCGACCTGTAACCCAATCTACCCCTGTCCACAGATAAGTTTAGTTTAGTTCCTGTAATGTATTTTATGGCAATCCTATTTATATATATTATTAAAATCTGAATCATTAACCTTGTGGAAATTAAATGAATAAACGATCCTTATTGTAATTCTTTTGATGCTTACATACCAGATACACTATTTAGTTATAAATAATATATTGAAGGTAGAATAGATAAGTAAATTGGTAAACACAAGAATAGACCTTTGGAAAGGAACCCAATTAAGATTAAGGAATATAAATAATAATTTGAGTACTCATCCTAAATGAGACTCTGGCATCCCAAATATCAGTATATATATTCAAGATATATTTAAGAGTAAAAACATAGCAATATAATATATATATATAATAAAATAAGGCTTAACAAACCCGAAAGCTCGAGGCCGAAACCACCCATCTCTGTTTACAAACTTTCGTCCACGGACCACTACCCAAACCCAAATCCGCCAGATCACTCTCAACGCAATCCTCCAACCTAAACCTCAAGTTTATCCCTCAGACGCTTATCAACTTTCTAGAAATATTATTAACCTTACAAGTCCATGCTTCACGATTCCACGTTGTGTAATCTCCTAAACTCTCCAGTGGTCTCATCCTTTTTTTGGATTGAATATTCTAGGCAACACTTTATTTTCGAATACCTTTTTTAAGACGTTCGTCCTTCAGCGTCAGTGGCCACCTGTCACCTCCGTAATGGAGAGTTGGAAAGGTGATGGTTTAATAAATTCCATAATTTATAAGGAATTTATTCTTTCAAATTAACCATTTATATTATGAATAAAATAATCGTAACGAATTTCTGATAAATTCTAATATGCGAAACTATAAAAAAAAAGTATTACAATATATTAACGAATTTTTTAATCTCCTCCTAATCATGCAGTAATTTTTTATAATCAAATATTGCTGTATATATTAATCTATTTAATATTGCTATTTTAATAGTGTAAGATAAGGAGTACCAGTAAAATGGGACAATGCAAGAAACGCCGTAAAAATTATTGTTACAATGTCAGTTTATCAAGTTTTAGTTCTGTCCTACTAATCTATCTTGAGAGCTATTTCAAGTATGTTATCTGTGTTCGAAGGAGATTTACGGGAATCTACGTTCTGTTAGGTTGATGAAGTGTAACCATTTTATTTACAGCTAATCCCATGTTGACGACTAGTAAAAATTTTGACCATGTAAAAAAATATAATTTCGAAAACAGAACAAGATGATCAGAATTTCATGTTAGTCACTTTAAGAGATTTTGAATTATTACTATATAAATACATCCTCGGTTGATAAAAGGCCCAATCAAAACAGATTGAATATTTTGCTAAACATATTTGTATAGTTTTTACGTTGTATGTATACAGGAATAGTTACATACAACAATGTAAATAATAACATCTTGGGGAATTATTATTCTCCTCCAAAAGACCTCCACCAAAGGCCTCTGGCAATGATCACGATACTGAGCACTCCTCATCCAATTCCTGACTGCAAGGATGTTCCTCGAGTCAGTTGCCATTCCGTTGATCCACCTCAGCTTAGGCCAGCTGTTCCCGAGACAACTGCTTGAGAACTAGCAGGGAAACTCGAAGTAAAAAAATCAACCGTCGATGACCACCTCAAGGCGATTGTGGAATTGAAAAGGGTTGAAAGTTGGCATAACTTCTGCACAACATTCTTTCTCAAGCTCAATTCTCCCTCTCGAAAATTGTGGAACCAACGTTGAACGGTAAATTTATACTATCTTCCTTGACATTTCTGACCGCTTTGACATTTTAGTAAAGACTGAATTATTTCATAAATACAGGAAAAAACCGTTATATGTTATAAATTTTTATAACATTTGACCATGGAGGATAGTTAATCCCCAAGAAAATTAATTTTAAATATTAAATATTGCATTTAATGAGACTTTCGGAGAAAATTAATTTTTTTAAGTTATATATGATGCTAAGTTGATGCAAGATATTTAGAATAGAATAGAAAAGAATAGAAAAATAATTTTATTCTGGGACCAGGTCCCTTAAGAATAACAATATTCTAGAGAAATATTTCTGGCCAAACGGCTACATTATAATACAATTAAATATGAACTAAAACATAGGTTCTCATAGCGAAAGAAAAAAAAGTATATAACTATATAAGACAAAAGAAAAAAAATTACAATAAATAGAAATCGGCTAATGAAAAAAATAATTAAGTAGATAAGAGCATCTAATAATACGAACAATATTATCATATTGAGTGTGGCATATTTTCACACATACATACATAAAACATTTAAATATTAATTGTTTACATATTAGAAATAAAAATATAATATAAATAAAATGAGTGTGGAATATTTACAGTATTTACTAAATCTATTATGTTGAATATAGCTCATTTATTTTATTGATTAGAGAGCATCTTTTTGGGAATTAAGGAGATGTAGGAATAGTTTGGATTTGAATGTGGATAATGAAGTTGCATGACGGATATCAGGTGGCAGTGAGTTCCAAAGAGAGGTAGACCGAACTAGGAAGGACCGCTCAAAAGTTTTGGTTCTGTGGGAACGGGAATAAAGGTCGGAAAGGCGGGGTCTTGTGCCCTGGGATTGGATAGAGGATTTAAACTATAGAAAATTATAGATATAAGATGGATGTTGTGCGTTGATGGCTTGGTATAAGAAAGAACCTAGGAAATAGAGTCTACGGATAGAAGGAAGGAGCCACTTCAACTCATCATAGAGGTTGGACACATGAGACTTCCTCGGGGCATCGAAGACAAACCGAAGAGCGTTGTTCATAATTCCTCTCAGTCTTTCATCAAGTTTGTTCGAGAGCCCACCTTAAGCCACACAGCCATAGTCAAAGTGTGGAATGATGAAAGAATTGTCGAGGAGCTAACGGATAGGTAGTGTTAAAAGATGCCGGGAACGATGGAATAACTTTATGGTTATTGATCGACGGGAAATTTGGGTAATGTGGGGTCTCCAGGAAAGGGTTTGGTCGAAAACGATACCGAGATTTTTAACAGAGGAACTGAAAGTAATAGTGATTCTTTAAGATTAGTTGGGGAAGAGAGTTGATGGATTTAAGGAGGGTGTTGGAACCAATTAGAATGGCCTGAGTTTTAGCAGCATTTAACATCAGTCTATTCAGGTCAGCCCAGCCATTGATCCTATCCAGGTCATCCTGAATTTTAGCAAATGCAGCTATTGTCTCAGAGGGAGGAAAGGAGAAATAAATCTGGGAATCGTCGGCGTATAGGTGGTGGGAACAATGGTGGATTGATTTAGGAAGGTCATTAATGTAACAATTGAAAAGGATTGGGGAAATACTAGAACCCTGAGGCACTCCTTTGTTCAGCGGAAGGGAAGAGGATAGGGGTTGATTTGGGATGGAGACTGCTTGAGTCCTATCCGAGAGGAAATCTTGGAGCCAGAGTATGGAACTGTTGGAAAAGGAAAGAGCTTTTAATTTAGAAAAAAGGATGGAATGGTTAAGCAAGTCGAAAGCTTTTGAGAAGTCTGGAAGAATTATTACAGTTAGTTTTTTTCGTCCATGACGGTATGTAAGTCTGTGGTGATTTTCACGAGAGCAGATTGTGTGGAGGGGCCAGGACGGAACCCTGATTGAAGTGGATCAAGGAGTTCGGATTGTTCAAGGAAATTTGACATTTGGGATTGGACTATTCTTTCAAGAGGTTTGGAAAGGATAGAGAGAAAGAGATAGGACGGAAGTCATTCGGGTTTGAAGTATTAGATGATTTGTCAACAGGATGGACTATTGCTTTTTTTCAGGAGGAAGGGAAAACTGCATTTTGTAGGGAAAAATTGTAAATGAAGAGAAGAGCGGGCAGGATTTCGGGAAGGCACACCTTTAACAATTTTACAGGAATTCCGTCAGAACCTTTGGAATTAGAGTGGGAATTCATTAAGGAGGAGATAAGGACAGTGGGTCATATGCCAGAGAAATAAAAATTGTTGTATTTGAATGATGGTACTATTGAGAAATTGGGAGAAGTAGATTATGAGTTGTTAGAGGAGGAAGACAAGAAATGTACGTTAAGTTAATCAGCTGAGACCGGGTAGACTACAGGAGATTTATAAAGGAAGAGTTTCCGAAGGATTTGCCATTGGGATTTAGGATCGGAAGAGGAAAGAGCTTCATGAAAGTATTTGGATTTCATCTGCCTTATTGTTGATTGTGTTAAGTTGCGGAGAGTCCTGAACCCTTGATAATCGTCAGTCAGTCTTGTCCGTCTATAGCGTCTTCGGGCTGTGTCGCGCTTCCTTTGCAGTTCTTTTATGTCTTGACACATCCAGGGAGCATGCAATCGGAGGGTAGAAGTTTTAAGAGGAGCATGGGTGTCCTAAGTCATAAGATCATAAGAATAGATTTCACTCCAGTTTAGGGATTCAAGGGAAGGAAGGATGCTTTCACGATCATACTCACCACTGATAGCATCTAGGTTGCGAAAGGTAAAGGTTTTAGATAGTAACTTTGGAGTATGGATATTATAAGAAATTTGGATTAGGTCATGAGAGGAGAGAAACGGGACTGGCAATTGAGAAGAGGAGAGTAGATTATGAGGAGAATCGATGATGAATAGATCCAACCATGTATATGATCGGTGAGTATGATGAGTAGGAGAAAATGGAACAATAGAGAGGTTTAGTGAGTGGAAGAGATTTTCCAGGTATAGAGTGTCTTTGGATTTGGCAAGGAGGTTTGTATTGAAATCGCCAGCAATAATGATATAGCCATAGTAAGGAATGTAATTGTAAAGGATAGATTCAAAGGTAGAGCCAAACGCCACTTGAGCAGGACGATATACCACTATGCATAAGAGCGGGTGTCCATTACAGGATATTTCACTGAAAAGGAATTCAATATGAGGGACATCAGATGGGAGTGAGGATTCAAGGATTCGGGGTTTCAAGGTTTGATGGCCGTACAGACCTACGCCTCCACCAGTCCGGTTAACTCGGTCATGTCGGAGAAACATTTAGTCTTGTAGGGTGATGGATGAGGCTGGAATATGTGGTTTGAGCCATGTTTCATAGACTGCTATAATATGGTAAAAGTCGTTGGTGAAGTATTGCTGGAATTCGTCGATATAGGCCCACAAGGATTGGGAATTAACTTGACAGGAAAACAGGAGCCTAGACATCGGAGGGTGGTAGACGAGAAGTTATCAATATGAGATGGAAAAATGCTGTGCAAAAAGGAATAAATTACTGGATGAATTATGGTGAAAATTAAAATATAAGCCTTAACGTTATACGATTAATATAAATAGCAAAGAGAAATTAAAGTAAAAAATATAGTTGTATATAAAGAAAAATAAGAACAGGAATGTATAAATATAAAAGATCTAAATAAAATAGTGAGGACCAAAGAAAGTTCCATTGAAAATCCGTTAGAGAATGAAACGATTCCAAAAAGTCAGTCGAACACATCTAGGTCCGCAGATTGGTCAACATAGATCACTGGATGGCCATCATCTTTCCGGCACCGCACTCTACCACCGGCGAACCAGACGAACTTCAGCTTCCCAGCCGCTCTCTTCTGTCGGGCCAACCAGTACAGACGTCTGTTGGCAGGAGAGTCATTTCTTCCCCCAGGTAAATCCGGTGGAAATCGTTCTCCTCCCAGGCAATGTCCCGGGTTGATAAGTCCCTTTTTACCTTCCGACGCTGTACTAGGTCGTCACGCAAAGACTGCCGGACAAACCTTGCGATAACTGGCGGCGGTCGTGGGTCGTCCTTCCGCGGCCTGCGACGCTCAACAAAGTCAAGGTCATCAACCGCCACCTTCAGCTCGAGATTCGCTCCGACACTAACCACCAGTGCTGTGGGGGTTTCGCCTGATCGGACTGGAATGCCACAGATCTCTACGGACCTGCATAAAAGGCCTTGTTCCGCCAAGTCACCCACCTTAGGTTTGAGGGCCTTGTTTTCTGATGTCAGGTCCTCGATGAATTTGGCCTGCCCTTCGAGGTGGTTCTCAATTTTAGAAAGCCGGTCAGTGAGCTCGAAGCTGAGCTCGCCACATTTGTCTAAAGACGCTTTTAGTGACGTAATCTCTGTATTCATTTTGTTTACCGCCGTTAGAATATCACTCGCGGACGGCTCCGATACTTCCTTCACAGGACTTCTGGTGGGGCTGGGTTTTTTTTCCTGCAGGCCAGATTATTTCAATTGGTCACAATTATTGCTGACCCAATTTTTTTAATTTTTCGTGGCCTTTAATTCCTTGACACATCGACCGTGAAAAATCATGCGACATTTAATACATGATAAATTATTTTTGTCATCTCTAGTCAGATTTGATTTGCAGATTGAACATTAAGCCATTTTAATTTATTTACTAGATAAAATAAACAAAATTAATACTGACTCACGCTTGAATGTTTCTATTATTTTTAGGTCCTAGCGTACTATAATTCTTTGTAGCTCTGGGATTAGCTCTGTATCTTCACTCGCGACTCACTTGTAAACAATTAGTTCCACTGATAGTTAAACACTTTAACACTTCTAAACAATGATAATTTGACCGCTTAATTGAAAAGAAAAAAGATCGAGAGAAAATGAAAGAGCAAATGAAGTAAGGAGAGAGGTGTTGACTGCGTGCCGTCTCTGGCCAGACTGAATTGAAATTGACAAATAGTCGAATCGTTGTATTTTTTAAATACATTAAGTTTTATTCGGACTGGATAACGATTTTTTCCCTGTATTTATGAAATATTCTGAAGATTTTAGTCCAGTTGTACATCGTTTTTTATATGAGACAAATTTTGCAGAGTTAAACAAACATTTTTGTTTTAATAATGATTAATAAGTATTTATAGAGGTCAATAATCCAATAATCATAAACAGTTTAATATTTGAAAGGGTATTTTTAAGAAAATAAAATCCTGCAATATGTTCCGGAAAAACCTATATGTAGCAGAACTGGACGGATCACGGTTCAACACAGATGGGGTTTAGTATGTCTATATGTGGTCTAAATGTCTAAATGTGGCCGATTAACTATTTTCATAGCCCGAAGTATCATCGGTTGGCAGATATGATCTCAGGCGGAGATAATGGCTGTTTTCATCAGTAGTATAAGCTCCTTGGCTATCATTTCTCCTATAGCTCGGTAGAGCTCTTCCCTATTGACACTCTCATAGGCCGATTTAAAATAGACGAAGAGGTAAGGGTTTAAATATTGTATTCATGTCCTCCTTGTAGGATGGTGCTTAGGCTGAAAATTTGGTCAGTTGTGGATTTGCCAAGACTAGAGCCGCTTTGGTATGATCCTATAACTTTATCTGCATATGATAAGAGGCGCTAGAACAAGATATTTGAAAAGATTTTATAACACGTGGGCAATAAGAATATTCCCCTATAGCTGGTGCATTTTAGGAGGTCATCCTTTTTATTTATAGGGTGGATTATAGATCTTCTCCATCCAGAGGGACCTCTTCTATCCATATAATCCGGAGTAGATTCTAAAGGTCATTCACCATCTCATGGCTAAGGGTCTTAAATTTTTCAACTTATTAAGAGCACAAATTATTTCTTTGTCATGTGGTTCTGCCTCAGCTTCCATTAATGATGCAATTTAAGGAGATATTTTGTCCACTTCATCAATGTGTTGGGCACCTTTTGTCAGTAGCACAGAACAATGGGTTTTACTTTGAGCGAATATCTCAGTCCTTCTAATGAGGAGGTTGCCTCAGTTGTCTAAACAATAGGTCAGAGGCGGAGTATATGGTTTTATCCATTTATTTACTTTAAAATAAAAATTACTCAGCTCTTTAGCACCTTGCATTTCTTCAATCTTCTCTATTTATTCTATATTTTTATTTCTTTTTTCTTTCAATGTAGTTTCTTTCCCTAGGAAGTTTACAGTATTCATTGACTATCTGTCTTGCACCCAGATGATTCATTGCTCCATAAGGTTCATTCTTTCTATGGGCTGCATTTTCATAATCAATATCCAACCGAGAGGAGCAAGTTCCTTCTGCTTCGGCTCAAGGATAGTGTTAGCTGTTTCTGCTAATGCTTCTGAGAAAGTTTTTCATTCTTCCTTAACTGTGTTTTCTCCCAAATTACATGTCTGGAGTTATGGTCCAGCGCTGGCGTAAATTGGTTTAACTCATCTGAATCCTTTAGTTTTTGGAAATTAAACCTCTACATGGGATTTTGAGGGGATTTCCTGGTCTCGGAAAAGAGATTCTTTCTTTGAGATGCCCTATAAAGAGGCAGCGGATCGTGTCTACTGACTGTACACTGTTATATCCAGAAGATAGGTTCTGTGTCTTCAGTAAATTAATATGTGGTGTTTTCGATTAACACTGATCCAGACCGAAGGCCCTATGTCCTTAAATAGAAACCTTTGAACGGGAATAAAGCTGAATCGAGAACGGGGCCTCGTCAAGATGCAAAATTTACCAATCGCGTTTAACCTAAATATCCATTCTGGTATAACTTAGATCCTTTAAGTTTGTACAATATTAATGTCATATTACTGGTACTATTCGTAAAGAGGGGGTAATGTAATTTTATTTCAAATGTAATAAGTTTGTTATTTTTTTTTTAAGTTACGAGTCTCATATTTCTTATTTTTTAATTTATCTTTATTAATTTTTTAATTTCTGTTTATGTTATTCCCTCTGTGTTTGCAAACTAACTCCCAACTTGATTGCTAGGAAAATCGTATATTCTATTTAATTATTCATTTTCATCAAAGAAAATATAAAGTTTCTCATTTTGGTTTGAGGCGTTGAATTATTTTATTTTTATTAATCGTTATTTTTAAATATTTTTGTTTTGAAGAGAAAAGATTTGTCCTGGCCGGGATTCAAACCCTGGTCGTCTGCATCTTCGGTCTAAGCCACTGAGCTACCAGGGGTCGTATCCACGACAAATCCTTTCTCCTCACCGATCCTATATCCCCGTGTTCTCGAAATTTTGGCGAAGTTTACACGGGGAAGAATGTTCTTCGAACATTACTTTAATTAGGATCTTGTTGACTTACGTCAATATATTATTTATAATATATTTTTATTAATCGTTATTTTGAGGTTTTGAGTTATTTTATTTTGATTATTTTTAAATATTTTTGTTTTGAAGAGAACAGATTTGTCCTGGCTGGGATTGGAACCCTGGTCGTCTGCATCTTCGGTATAAACTACTGAGCTACCAGGGGTCATATCCAAGTCCGACAAATCCGTTCTCTTCACCGTTTCTATATCCCCGTGTTCTCGCAATTCTGGCAAAAAAGTAATAAAATATCGACTGATCCAGCATATAACAGATAACAAATATACTAATAAATGAATAGTTTGGCTTTCGGTATTTTCACTCTACAACCGGTAAATTGGCGAGAGTGGTTGACATAATCACTAAGAATTTCAACCTAAGAAAGCATACAGGCATGATCCTCATTGGCATAGAAAAAGTATTCGATAGGATTTCTCCTCCTCAGAGTTCCTCATCCACAAATTAATACAATACAATATCCCAAGATACTTAATTCTAACAATATACTCATTCTTAACTGACAGAACATTCTTTATTTCATCAAACAATAGCCATTCAACAAATAGATTGACAAATGTGGGTCTACCAAAAGGTTTCTGTCTCAGCCCTATATTATTTAATTTATTTATTAATGACATTTAAAAAATCAGTACTGTAGATATCGCACTGTTCGCCGATGATACAGCAATACGATGATGATAACATCGTATAGGATAACTACATTAATTAAAAGACATTAAGAAGCATTTTACAAAACTAACAAATATCTGAAAAAATGGGGACTGAATACAAATACTGACAAAACCGAAGCTATAATTTTCACAAAACGATACGCCCCTATACCATACTACTTAACAATATCTCAATACCTATGGCCAGGTAGAGTAAAATGACCCTTAGGGTTTATTGCTTTAATTTCAAGAGAGGGGGCAGTCGTCGGTAAGCAGCAATCAAGTCAAGATGTAACGAGGAGAATGAAGAATGAAGCCACATGCATCACTTTAGTCACCTATAGTTTCCCCTTTTCATTGTAAGTAGTGTATAAGTTTTATTAAGTCAGTAACCATGATCAGCACCAATAAATATAATGTTATTCTATAATTATTCTTATTTAATAAACAACTCCTGCTCAGTCAACCAAGTTAACCTTTGGAGAAGAATATCTATGTCTCTTATTTATTAATAACATAAAATTACTATATATTAAGTATAACCATCTCAGGGTGGCATCCCATTTTAGTATTTAAATAAATTAAGATCAAAGGATCTGACTTTTCCCTGAGATCATTGCTTGGGCAGTAAAGCCAATATAGCATTTTGTCATCCCTTATGTGAGGATTTCGAACATATTGACGGGAGTTGTTTATTTATTGATTGTTTATGAATAGTACATATGAAATGTTTGAATTGCTCTAAACAGTTATCTTATTTTTTTTGTATCTATTTGAAAAGTGTGATCTCTTTTAATGATAATCTCAATGTAGTGTTAATTGACCAAATTAGTATTTGGCTGTAATCGTTTTTATTGAATCAAAATGATTCCAGGACCGAAAACGCAAGGAGGATTAGAGGACTCGGAGAGGTGGTAAAGATCACGAGATGGAAGAAAGAGAATTAAGGATATTGAAAAAAGTTTGAAAACATGAGAAAATTTATGGAATCTCAAACTGAAAAGGTTACCACTTATTTATTCTCTTAAATTGCTTAATATCTTGTCCAGGATTCGTACTTTTTATTTTCTTATTGTTACCTCGTCGGGCAAAATAAGTTCGATTATTTAAACTAGAGCACTTTTATTAATTTTATTATTATTTTTTATTAGTATATGATAGTATTATTTAGTATTTTATTTAGTATTATATTTTATTTAGTATTATTTTTTATATGTATATTAGTATATTTTTATTTTATTATTAATTTTATTAGTATATGAAGGGTGTTGCGAGGTAATGGATTGGTATAGAAAAACTTTTAATTAGATGGATATATTTTAATGAGTTAGATTTTGTTCAAGATTTTTTTCTTCCTTTTTTTTTTTAAATATTAACTGTACTTCAAAGATACAAAACACAAATTTTCCTCTTATCTTTTTTCATATATTTGTGATTTTTATTAATTAGATTAATATAAATGCTTCCTGCTGGTAAAGTTTGTTTTTTAATGCAATACAAAACGTTCTTAAGAATTCTTTTAAAATTAAGGGACATTATCCCAGAATCACGATTAATTTTTTTTCTATTCCGTTCTATTTTTTTATTCATTTTATCGTCAACATTAATTTTTTTGTAAAATCTTTTATGTGCATTAAATAACCATGCCATCAATTTATTCTTCAAAAACTAAAAAAAAAAACCCAAAAAACTCTTGTACCTACCCGTAGCATATACCCCCATCATTGATTGAATGATTTCTTTATACGATGCCTTACAAATGCTTACTACTACGTATTACCAGTGAATGTGAATAGTCAATTTTTTAAGAATTTATTCTTCTCCATTTCCATTGTCAGTATCAACCGACGATAGTGACCACCATGCAAAAGTTGTCCTGCATTTCCTATTCCTGTCCAATCTCGCATGCAATTAGCCGAGAAACTTGTTTTCTTCTTTCTAATTGTCACTGGTGATTAGCAGCAAGGTCCGCTAGAGACTTCCTCTTAACAAATGACCCAGATGAGACAGTTCTTAGTAATTCTAGTATAAAAAGTGACACAAAACAATGGAAAAAAAAATATTAAAAAAAAAAATTGAGCTTTGGGGCTCTATTAAACCATCCAATTCATCTCGTATCCAATCCTTACAATCCAAAATCCTTCGTAAAATCCTCAATGCTCCTTATTATGTCACAAACAAACTGATCCATCATGATCTTAATATCCCATATGTTGCTGATTTGGCCCAAACTAGATACCTATCCTTCCATGACGAGCTCCATACACACTTGAATCTGCTAATCTCTCAACTTGCTTCCCATAATATTCCTGATAACCCTCCGAGGCGTCTGAAAAGAAGAGATGGCCTCGTGACCTTCTACTATAGAACTTTATTGGAGTGCTAGTTTCTCCACAAGTGTATTTTGTTTTCATGTAATTTGTTCATATCAGCAAATTTACTTAATGTAATATTATTACAGTTGTAAATATCAATAAATTATTCTATTCTCTAAAAAAAAAAAAGTTTAAATAATCGAACTTATATTGCCCAACGAAGTAACAATAAGTGAATAAAAAGTACGAATCCTGACAAGATATTAAGCAATTTAAGAGAATAAATAAATCAATAAAAATTAGGGATATTCGTTAAAAAGAAATGTTCTCCTTTTCGTAGTAGAACAGAAAATTAGGATTATTCTGGGACTAAGTACCTTTAGACAAACAAACATGAACAGAAAAAGAAACATAATATATATCTGGCCAGAAGGCTACATGATACAAATCATAAAGCGTTTAAAAAGCGACAAAAAACAATTTAAAAAAAAAATAAGTAAATAAAAAGTACGAATCCTGACAAGATATTAAGCAATTAAAGAGAATAGAAAAATCAATAACAACTGTTAAATGCACGAGCTAGCATGTAATAATGTCTTTACATGATGTATATATTAAAAATCAAAATTATAACGATTAAACATCACAATAAATTAATAGTGGCATAAGAGGTATATTGCATTTAATTCCCATTTCTGGATCCAATTAATCCCTTAAGAATATCAATTAAATTAATTTGGTGAACCCTTTCAATTTGGATTCTATTTAATTTCAATCTAGCACCCGGGCGTGGGTTACAGCTACACACTAAGAATTCGGTTTTTAAACACATTTATTTTGATAATATTTCTTCTCTCATCATGTTAATACGATCAAGCATAATCTTAGGTCTTTCAATGAAGTTGATTTGCTTATTCTTTTAAATTTCTAAGGGGCATATAAGCAAAACGAGACCATTCAAAAACAAAACTCAGGATCTTCGGGATGGCAACTCAGTGCTCTACCACTGATCCACTCAGCTCCCTACAAATAATTTATTTTGTTAGAAAAAGTTTAATCTAATCAGTGGAGTGGGGTTTTTTTATATCCCCAATAGGAATGTTGATATCTTCAGATTCATTAGTCCTTTGTTCATTCATTTAACGTCACTTTATGCTTCCATGACTAATAGAACGATGCTACAGTTAATGTATTAAACTTTGCCTATCCTGGTGTTATTAGGATATGGATCTCACCTCGTGATGGCTCGGTAACCCATTTTACGTTCCAATCGATGAATGGCTCAACCAAGGAATTTTTACCACCTTTTAAAAACTCCTAAGGCACATACCAAGCTGCGAACTTGAAGGACAACAGAAGAAGGTTGTTTCGCTAACTACTAACCCTTTCAGTCAACGTGTTGTGGATCCTGTTGACTTTAAGTACAATAGTATGTCATATACTATATCCTGAAATATAAGTTACTATTTATTGCGTGCTTAGTAAAAAGTAGCAAAATTATTACGTACGTGTGACGATTTAGCTCGTCTTTAACAAACCGAACGTTGCGGCCGGGTAACGAGATTTCTCGTTTTCATTTCATTCGACTTGATCGCCGACTTGTGAAATTAAAAATAGATTTTCTTGTTACGTTAAAAGTGTAACATAGACTCGTGTTGTCTCAAAAGAAATAGTTGAAATC
Organism: Arma custos; assembly: GCA_037127475.1. NCBI lineage: Eukaryota > Metazoa > Arthropoda > Insecta > Hemiptera > Pentatomidae > Arma > Arma custos. The sequence goes on along the minus strand of CM073760.1, from coordinate 93,782,155 downwards.
TATGCATTAGGCGATCAGTATAGTAATGAGATCGATAGATGTGTGTAATATATCATATATCTTATACAATAGAGTGTTTGATTGCTGTACAGGGATTTATTATTTCAAGCTTTGCATTTTATAATTAAACAGTTTTTTTTATAGTAATTTATAATTCCAGTTTAGTATTGATAAATTACAACAATGATTATTTTTTTAGATTATTTTATTGATATTTACAACTGTAATAATATTACATTAAGTAAATTTGCTGATATGAACAAATTACATGAAAACAAAATACACTTGTGGAGAAACTAGCACTCCAATAAAGTTCTATAGTAGAAGGTCACGAGGCCATCTCTTCTTTTCAGACGCCTCGGAGGGTTATCAGGAATATTATGGGAAGCAAGTTGAGAGATTAGCAGATTCAAGTGTGTATGGAGCTCGTCATGGAAGGATAGGTATCTAGTTTGGGCCAAATCAGCAACATATGGGATATTAAGATCATGATGGATCAGTTTGTTTGTGACATAATAAGGAGCATTGAGGATTTTACGAAGGATTTATGATTATATTTATATTTATGATATGCCCCAGAGCTCAACTCCGTATGTCCAAATAGGTCTGATAACTGTCATGTAAATGAGTCTTTAGCAATTAATTGGGAGCTTAGAACTTTTGTCCAGTAAATGTTGAAGTAGGCGAAAATGTCGAGCAGTTTTTTGTCTTTTCAGTATTGTTTGGGGAACAACAATGATTATTTTATGAAATGGACCCTAATTCTAAAAAGAGTGCCAAACGCAATAAATTGATTGATGAGAAATGTATAATAATCTTTAACAATACACACATATATATATATATATATATATATATATGTGTGTATATATATTATATTTATAATAAATAAATAAATATTTATATATATATATATATATATATATATATATATATATATATATATATATATGTGTATTGTTAAAGATTATTATACATTTCTCATCAATATATGTATATATTTATTTATTTAATTTATAATTATATAATAAATATATATTTTTTTCATTTGTGAGCTATCATCCATTACACAGGCCAACGATGAAAAAACTTTTTTAATGAAAATACCTTATTCTTATGTTGTTTAGGTTGCTGAATCCAAATATGATGCTTAAAAAGTTGTATCACCCACCATTTATTCACATTTTATAGTTAAATTCATGAAATAAAGAAATATTTTTAGAATTTAACAGCTTTTTCATAGTTAAGATAACATGAAAAAATAGGTCTAATGAACAAAGATGATGTTGGCAGCACTGCTGAAACACATGCTAAACAGCTGATGTTTTGTTTATTTTCAACATAACCTCACTTTTACGTTTCCTGTACATGTGCTCAGTGCAATGTCTCATCGCGGCTGTAAAAACTCTGCTGACAGTTTTTGTTATATTTGTGGTGAGTTTGTTATTAAAAAGCACCAAAGAAACATTACAGACTTTGTGAAAAAGGTTTATCTAGCATACTTTGGAACCAAACTTGGAGACCAGGATAAACCTTGGGCACCGCATAAGGTATGTTATGTATGTGTTGAAGACCTCAGGAAATGGTCAAAAAAAGAGAAAAAACACTTTAAATTTGCTGTTCCCATGATATGGAGGGAACCAAAAAATCATTCCGATGACTGTTACTTTTGCAGTGTAGATATTACTGGTCATAACTCTAAGAACAAGAAGGTAATAAGCTACCCTAACCTTCCGTCCGCCATCCGACCAGTAGGGCACGGTGTAGATTTGCCAATCCCGGAACCACCAGAGGACTTAAATTCTATTGAAACAGAAGTATTTTCTGATGTACAGTCGGAGTTAGATGAACACGATGAAGAATTCCAATGTGTTACAGAAAATGTAGAGCCTAAATTGTTCACTCAGGTCGAGCTTAATGACTTAGTTAGGGATCTGGGCTTAACAAAAGAAAAAGCTGAACTGCTTGGCTCTAGGCTAAAAGAAAAGAACTTGCTGGCGGCTGGAACCAGCATTCATGTGTATAGGAAGAGAGAACAACAATTTTCGAAGTATTTTGAACAAGAGGGTGATTTGGTGTACTGCTCAGACATTCATGGTTTAATGAATGAGTTTGGAATTGAATACAAAACAGAAGATTGGAGGTTGTTTATTGATTCATCCAAAAATAGTTTGAAGGCAGTTTTAGCACACAACGGTAACATGTATGCCTCTGTACCTGTCGGTCATTCTGTACATATGAAAGAGAGTTACGAAAATCTAGAAATAGTGTTAAATAAAATAGGTTATTCTGCACACGGTTGGATGATATGTGGTGATTTGAAAGTTACGTGCATGCTCCTTGGTCAGCAAGGGGGTTTTACCAAATTTCCATGTTTCTTGTGTGAATGGGACAGTAGAGCTCGGAATCAACATTGGTGCAGAAAGAACTGGCCTGCTAGGGAGTCTTTAAAGCCTGGCGAGAAGAACATTTTACGCAAAAACCTTGTAGATCCAAAAAACGTGCTCCTACCACCACTACATATTAAGTTAGGTCTCATGAAACAGTTTGTAAAGGCTTTGCCTAAAGATGGACTTTGTTTCAAATATCTCTGTCAGAAGTTTCCACACCTTTCAGAAGCTAAACTGAAAGAAGGCGTCTTTACCGGGCCTGATATTAGAAAAATGATGTTTGACGTTAACTTTGAATCCACAATGACCTCAAATGAAAAGGAAGCATGGGTTTCATTCAAGCAAGTTGTCACCAAGTTTTTGGGAAATGAAAAAGACCCAGAATATAAGGCTATTGTTGCTAACATGTTAAAAAAATTTGAACAGTTAGGATGTTTGATGAGCCTGAAAGTTCACTTTTTGAGCAGCCACCTCGATTACTTCCCGGAAAATTTAGGAGATGTTAGTGAGGAGCAAGGTGAGCGTTTTCACCAGGACGTTAAAGTGATGGAAAAACGTTACAAGGGCCGCTGGAATACCAACATGATGGGGGATTACTGTTGGTCACTTCACCGGGAAGTTCAGCAAGCTATTCATCGCAGGAAAAGCTACACAAGAAGCTTCAAGGAAAAAAGGGAAAGAAAATATAAACCAATTCCAGTTGACAAGTGAACCTTGTATCATCACATAAAATTACTATTCCAAGTATTTTACTGTAAATACAAACCATTTTTACGATTCTACAGTGTTTCATTGATTTCCCTATATACTGTAAATGGGTATTAGACTATATAATAAAATACATTTTGCTTGGAAACTAAGGGTGATACATAAAAACTACGAGCAGATTTGGATTCAGCACATAAAAATCTATCAAGATCAGCTATTAAAATTAAAAAAGTTTTCAAAAAGGTTTTTTTTGTTGGCCTGTGTTATCGTAATGCGACCTGCCCACCTTGGTTTTTATGCCCAGAAACTTGTAAACACAAGAGTCTGGCATAACCTGGCACATGACAGAGAGGAGGCGACGAACTGACCTTACCGGGTTGTAGAGCCAGTGATGATGTAATACTTTAATTATATTTTTAAATAATAATTTTATTTAATTTGATATTCAATTAAAATCAGATATCTTCTTTAGGTAAGGTACCTCTTCCGACGATGATTTAGTAAGGAAAACAGAAATTGCAGAACTAGATATCAGAAAACCGAAATTTCACTATCAATTGTTTGCCGATTATAAGTTATCCGAGTTAAGAACATACGTACAGGTACGTACGTTCAGGTTCGAATCGAAAAGAACATGCTTCCATTGGCATTTGAAAACTGGTTTAATACTTCTTATAATGCGTTAATGATTTTAACAAATTTATAGCAATTGTAACATGTCTAATTTTAGATATAATAGATTAATCACAGTGATGCTCTACTTGAAAGTATAACCTGCTTTTTACCTATCGTCCCAAGGTAAGGGAACTATATACCGTGCTGAAAATATTTATAAATTTCTATATATTATTTTATTATTATTACTAAGTAATATTTTAATAATACTTGATGCAGCATTTACTGATTTTACTTTGATTGGAGATCACTTTTTGAACTAGAGAATTACATAGTTAAATAGGAATAATTTCATTTTTAGGGGCCAAAACTAATTTTTGAATCAGATATCTGGTGAATAACTTGAACAATTTGAGTTCAAAATGCATCAAATGTATTTCTACTTTGTAGTTATTTATCGGTATTGTCGAGTGAACTTGTTATGCAGTTTTTTGTTGTTAACCCTTGAAGCCTTTTAACCGTTATGCATATATTGAAAGGATTTGAGCAAAAATACATATGAAGTATTCTAAACGAATTTTGGAAGTGTTTTCTCTCTGTTTCAAAACGTTTCACAGTGATCTTACTGGTAAAATAATTACGGAATCAGCTCTAAGTATTAAATATTTGATTTATATAAATGAATCAATAAAAGTTTAAGACCCTAATGAAGTAGGGGGGTGTATTCTTTTGATTGAGAACATAGGCTTATATAGAAATATAGATATAGAAATAGACTTTATAACAGCGAAACTATGAGTGAAAATACATTCAAAACAATGTCAAACTGGTAATAAAAAAAAAAAATATTAATATAAAAATGAATAAATAATTATATAAAAAGTAGTTATAAACAAGCCATAATAAATTGCTTCACGGATGACGTGTTAATCCAAAAAAGTATATATTTGCTTAAGTATCTATTATATAATAGTTACGTTTAAAAAAAATGTAATTTCTCTTTAAAAAGAATATGTAAAGTAAAATATATTAAATGTATAGAGATTTATATAAATATATCTATCCTTTTTAGGATAAAGAAGCAAAATATATTTTTTCTCCTAATCAGTTTCATTTGCTGTTTTTTTTTTTAATAACCAACTGAAAGCAGTGGAGCTTTGTATTCTGCCTGGAAGTGAGTAAAATGTTCTTCTCCAGGATCAAACATTTAAAAATTTAAACACGATCAACCAAAAACATTTTTTGGATTAACACGTCATTCTACTCCTTTCACTTTTAGTCAGACATCAAGGAAAAAGTTTGGTTTGGAAGATTTATGTATGACTGTAGTCATCAGGTACACGCGACGGACTATGTTCGACTATATATTAAGACACGCGCACAGAATTTGATCACATTTTATGAGTTTATAACTTATTGTTTCGTATTAATTTATCAAATTCAATCCGCTTTCACTTACATATTTGCGAATGACCAACCTGTGTTTCGAAATTGGCCCAAATTTGGGAGAAAGTTGTGGTGTGGAATAGTTGGTTCTCAATTTTTGTATTTTATTTATTTTTCTCCCCTCCACCCCAAAAAAAATGTCGGTATTTTTTCTGCAGGTTGTCGTTTCTAGTTGAGTTACAGCAAGTTTTAACTGTTTATTCGTTTCATTTTCAATATTTTCCAAAAACACAAGTAATCACGAACTTTAATGTGGAAAAGATAATTTAATTATGGGTAATGACTAGATTTCGGTAACCTTTTCATCATAAAATAAAAGTTTACATTCTATTTTCCACACTAAAGATCGTGATAACTTGTACTAATGGAAAATAGTGAAAAGTTAAAACTTAGTTCGACTCAACTCACAGAGACAACCTACAGAATAATTACTGTGATATGATTTTTTTTCTTCTTACTTATTTGTTGGTTAGAAGGTATTTTTCCTTTTTTATGCTGAGAAAATGGCGAGGAAGCAATACAAATCTATTTTACAGACTTTTTTCATAAAATGTAATATAAATATTTGTAACAATTAATGAATAGGCTTTAGTGCACTGTTGCAGAATTTGAGAATATAATTTTATCGCGTTAGAAATTTCGGTAATTATTGTCGCTCCGAGTTGAGTCACAACAAGTTTTAACTATTCACTCGTTTCCCTTTTAATATATTCAAAAAATTAAGTTATCATGGAAAAGAGAATTATGGGAAATGTTTATACTTAGGTAATCAATGTATCTAGAACTGAACGTTTCAACAAACATATATTATCTATATTATAATCATCTATACTTCGAAATCATAGTAGAAACATTTATTTCATGATTACCGATGATATAAATGATCACCGAAAACTATTCATTACCCATAATTATATTCTTTTTCTCATATTAAAGCTCACGATAACTTTTATTTTTGGAAAACGAGAGAAACTGGTAAAGAATAAAGAGTTAAAACGTGTAACTCAACTCGAAGCGACAACTAGCGGAACATATTCCGAAATTCCAGTTATGTTGGTGGAAATTTGACTAGGTCGCACACTGGCAAAAATAATCCCAGACAATTATCATGAAAAAAAATGTTTTCTTTTCCTACAGTTAGCCAACTTTCGAATATGAAGAAAAAGGACGTAGGGAAACATGAGGTTTAAGCCAGGCCACTGAGTGTGTAGCTGACAACTCTACCATTACAAACTGCTACTTGCAAGTCCTGTTGGATAACCGACAGAAATTGCATGTTATTTTCATTTCCTTAACATGGGGCATAAAGTAGTTGAACCATAAGTTTGTCCTATTTTCAAAACATTGTTTCTGATATAAGTGAGTAAATAATATACTTTGGTATGTATCAGAATTTCGTTTATTGTTTCGATAGGATAAGGGATACTGGCAAAAGACGTATATTTTTAAGTCTTGAGGGTTTTTTTCTCTCTTAAAAAAAAACTTTTATAGTTGGTCTGAACTGTTTCTTCCAGATAGCGAGCAATACACTTTCTAGGCAAAATAACCTATTCAGAAACAAACAGCAGAAGGTCAAGAGCTTTGCCTTGACAATTTGGCTTTCACCTAATTTTCGTCCTAGACTAAAAATACAAATTAGTGCCTTTCATAAACGTGTTCTAGGATATTTTGAATTATAGTTTAGCTTTTTAAACTTATGATCTTGAATAATTTTTAGTACCAATTAGTAAAACCAGTTGAAAAGTATTCAATAGTTCATTTAATTTCTACGTTGTTGTATTAATACATGCCTTATTTTATCTCAGCTATGTTCACAATTTAAAGAAGAACAATGTTCGTTTTTGTTTTATTTATGATAAGGTGATATAATTAATACAAAGTTGGTAAAAAAAAGTATTTGAACTTCTTAATCAATGATTGAGAACATCAACAATTTTAAAATTAAATAATTAGAAATTTAATATAAGTATCAATTTTTCAAACACATTTATAATATTAAAAGTTGGAAACAATTTAAACGTTTTCCAGAGCCAAATTACTGTAACAGTTTGATAAATTACATATAGTTAGAAAATGTAACCAAATCTTTTATATATATATATATATATATATATATATATATATATATATATATATATCTTAATAACTAATATCTGTTCATACCAAAATCATTATTTTTACAACAAGGAAAAGAAAGAAGCCAAAAAATTGAGGAACTTCTCTTAGAGATTATATTAAAATCACAGATTTCTATTAAAACGGCAATCATTATAAAGGAAGTTCTTGATTGCTGAAAACAAACTCATCTACAAATCACTGCATAATAAAATATAAAGAAAGATTGCTTCATTTCAGAATAATTGGAGTACTTAAAAAACAGGTAATATAAAGATCAGAAATCATCCTTTCAGAAATACTCGATCTGTAGTGACCCATATATTAACAAGGATGAGTGTAAAGACACATTAATTGGAAATTTTCCACAGAGTAGTAAAAAAAAATTAAAATTATAAAAAAAAAATAAGTGCAGATTTCACCTCACCTTTCAGACAAACATAACTTAAATTCAAATTGGATACACCTTTAAACAATACTCAATGAAAGAAATAGTTTCAAATGCGATATATAAGAAATTATTACTAATTGAATATAAACAAAAAATTGGATATGCAAAATATAAATTCATGTTATTCAAATTTAACAAACTCTTATTAAGTTAAAAACAATAACAAATAATAAACATGAATAAATTTTTAATAATGGTGATATTACATAAACAATGGAAATTTTAAAAAATATGCTGATCCCGATTCACACCTAAAATAACAACAAACTCTACATCATTCAACGTACTATATGTTGAGTGATGCAATGAAAAACATCTAGTCATTAATTTGTAAATATAATTGATAGAATAATATAATTGAGTGAATAATATCTTCAAATTGTACAAGTGTCAATTTTATATTTAGACTATTATGCGATTTAATGCAATTCATTAAGCATCTGATTTTTTACTCTCAGGGCATGAATATAAGAACAGTAAAGTTTTAAAATATTACCAAAAAATAGTTAAATATTTTTGATGGAATATAAAGAAGCTGAAAAACTTACAATTATAGCACAATATTCGATAAATTAGTTTATTTTCAATTATTTATGCTATAATGGCAATGCCGTTTTGCAATTCTAGAATCAGTGGTAGATTCATGAAAAAGTACCCTTAAGTCATCCCTCATCTCCTATAGTACTATAAAATATTAAATGTTTTGTTCGTGTTTTAAAATCCACTTATTTCAATTGTTGTATCAACAAAAGCGTGTATAGTGTATGCATCAATATACTTGTTTTTATGATACATTTTTTCCCCATTTAGATGTGGAGCGCCTCAAGCACTTGCAATTTATAACCAACCGTGTCTGTACTTCTGGGAGAATAAAAAAAGTTTGCTAGTTTTTCAGAAAATAAACCTTTTTCCTGTTATATTAGGATAATAATAATGAAAATATCAATTGGGTTAGAATTAATATTAGCTTGGATATTAGCTTTTATGAATTAAAAATGTCATTGTGTGGTTTCGATTGCAAACATACATAATGTAGGTTTTCAAAATTGTTATACTATTTTAAATAATAAAAAAGTTGAAATTCTATAATTTCTTTAATACTATAAATTTGTTTGCTGCTGAATTGCTGATTATCGTATTAATGACAATAGTTTTCAAAAGCTTAGTTTAGCAATATTTTTCTATAAAAATTAAGAAGTAAAAAACTTCTTTTATCCACTATACATTCTTAAAATCTGATTTGTCTAATTTTCAATACAATGGATAATGATGGAAAATGCAGAAATTTAATCAATTGTAATTAATAATTTCTATTGCTGTATTAACTAATAAATTATGAATGTTTCCATAGAATTTAAACAAACATTTTTTTAAAGATAATTCTAGTAGGATGGTAAGTGACAGTGTGAATGTTGAAATTTTAAAATAAATAATTAAATTTAAATTACATTATGTTACTGAAATTGCTGGCACTAAAGTGATTCAAAAATATTTTTAATTTATTTCAATTTCTCCAAAATATAAAGCTGATTTATAATTTTAAGTAGTAACCTAGTGACCAATATTATTTATAATGAACATGCTATCATTACTACTTTCATTGGGCCAAAACTGTTGTTTTTTATTTGCAAAGGTAGTTCAAGTGGTAATTGACCCTTCAACAGAAATCTTTAATTTAAATTTGAGGACTAAATCAGTTTGATTGTAGGTAAAAAATAAATATTACCTTGAATAAATAAATAATTGAGACACAGTAAAAAGGAAACCTTTATTTAAAAAAAAAAATTAAAAATGAAATCTAGTTAATATAATTTACTAGTACATAAATTATTAACATTATTCAATTATCATCAAACAAATACCCTTAAAGTTAAAAATAATTTAATTTGAAACTTTAAAGGTAACTGTTCAAATACACACATTTCTATTTTTCCCAATTCATAATTTACAAATAGATCTCCTCGAGCATTATAAGGCTGCTAACTTAATAATTTGGTTACCTAAAGTGATAAACATATTTTATTTTAAAAAACGTTGATTTCGCAAAGGTTTTTTATCTAAACCTTCATTTAATACTGTCCAAGTTTAAACAAGCTTATCATTCAACGCGATCACACTTAGTACATTGAAACTTAAGATTACAGTTAACCCAAATTCTGAATGCACTTTATCACATAAAAACTGGAAAGTTTAAACAAATTTAACAAGAAATATATTCTGAATAAAGTAATCTACTCAAAAGAAATACTAATATAATGCATTCCTCATTGATGATTTAAATCATAACAATTATAAGCGTTTTAGAAAAAATTTCCACTTTCCACCAGTAGTTGAAAAACTAGGCATTTCACTTTTCTTTTCTTTTTTTTAATTGAGGAAAAATGCCATTATCATTTCAACCAGTTCATTATATTAAAATAAAAAATAAATAAAATGGTTTATATAAAAAGAGCGATCACTACATTTAAAGCTAATTTAATTGCTTAATAAAAAATAAGAATACTACACAACATCCATGTAACTATTATAATGTTTCTTTTTGCAAGTAAATCATTAAAAAAATTCACTAATTTAAAATATAAATATCACTAGAGGTGATAATCCAAATTAATAGCAGCATTATATAGGTAAAATAACTTATTTTATTACTAAATTAACTCTTAACAATAGGTGATATCTATTTTAATATAATTATGTATATATATTTATATATTTACAGCATAAAAGAGTTCAAGTAAAACCACAAAAGAATTTGGATTTTGGATTTATGATTCTTTAATATCATGTTAAAACCTGAACATATCATAACTTTGGTTTATCAAAAGAATGTGAATATCGACTGATATGTCTTTAGTTAAAAATAGAAAATAAAAACACGTAGTTATTCATTGAAGAAAGCGTTCTTCAATATAACATAATCTTTACTACAACACATTTTTCAAATATAGAGAGTAAAAATGTTAGTGAGTATTATAAAAAAAGAGAACCACTTTTTTTGAGTTGCAATGATTCCTATTGACTATTCCTCTTGTTTCTAATAGCAAATTTGTTTATTAAGTATTTTCACTGAAATCGTTTCATAGTTATTAATCACAGTTCTTAAAATCTAGGCACGATAGCAGGTACTTTTTCATGTTCTATAATAGTGTGCCCTGCCTAGAGTATACGTATTGAGCGCGATGCAACCAGGATGTGATTTTGTAGTAGTAAAGTGGTCACCCTGCTGCTGTTCGTAGTCCACATCATAATAAATACCACTCTGATTCTGAAAATAATATAATATAATATTACAAGCATTATTTGTGATGTTATTGTCAAGCATTATTTACATTTGTATATATTATTTGCTTTTATTATATCATTACATCGCTGAAATGAAGTAATATTTTATTTATTAAGTATACTTGAAACCTATCACTTTCATGTTCAAAGTGATTAAAATGAAGCAACTATTCCAAATAGTAGATCCTTTGAGAAGGATTTAAAAAGATCCTTTGAGAAGGATTTAAAAAGATCCTTTGAGAAGGATTTAAAAAGATCCTTTGAGGAGGATTTAAAAAGATCCTGAATGGGGAAAACAGAAACTAAAGTAGGATGAGGGAGGGAAATAAACATTAAGACCAAGTAAGTTTATTTCAGACCAAATAAATTAACTTCAATACCATTATTGGGTATTCCATTCCTTTTTAACAATAAACCAGTATTACTACTTCAATTAATTTGAAGCATGTTTATGGTTTGTAGTATATCCATTCAGGAAAAACAAGTCTCTAAGGCTCTTAATAAGAAATGCAGAAGCTATGTATGAACCTCTCATCATACATCTGCCGAGTTTGTCACCACAATGGGGGTTAGACAGAGAGCCCTCTATACTTCATTAACCTAAAGGATGATGTGATTAAATAATGCAAACGGAGAAACAAAGAGTTAGAGAAATAGGGTTACTATCACTTCCAATACCAAGTGTATACTGGTATCCAGAACGAAAAAGAATTTGAGTATTCAAATTAATGGGAAGACCAAAGAGCTGGTCCACACCTAAAAGTACTTGGGCGTAACAATAAGTGAGAATGGGAAATTAAATGATGAAATCAGTGCAAGAATTGCCACTTCAGGAAGGATGTTTTCTGCCATTAATGAAAGTTTTTGAGTAAGAAATAAGTCGCTAAGGAAACTAAATTGGCAGTTAATCGCTCAACATACGTTCCTATTTTCAGTCATGCGAGTGTATATAGGGCCCAAAAACACTATGATTAAAGCAGATTCCAAAGCATGGAAATGAGGTACCTAAGAAAAATAGAGGGAAATATCAAGAGGGACCAGGTACAAAACAGTACTATGTATATGGACTGCACTAAAAATTGAACCTCTCAATCAGCTAATTGAGAGAGGACAGCTTTGATGAGAGGATGGTGACTTAATGAGGATGGATGATTGCCAGTTAGTGAAAAAAGCTATGGAGGCTAAACCAACAGAAAAAATACCGAGGAGAATGCAGAAGTGACCTGGAAGAATAATTTCCAAAATATCCTGAAAGACAAAGGAATTGAATGGGTGGAGACCACGAGAGCAGCCCTTGACAGAGACAGGTATTTGCAGTGTAGAAATATTTGCTCTTTTTGTACAAATATCTCTATACTGAAAGGTAGAAGAGATAACAGAATAATAAAGAAAGATATATTCATAAAGGAAACCAGATAATACTCGTTAGTGAATTATAACTAGTAATGGATTGGCATCAAGACAATACCTCGGAAAAGGCCTCCAATAAGTAGATAATTACCAAATGGTATCAATGCTTAGCATCATTCTTCTAAGATATTAAAAAATTATAAGATATAATTGATCTATTTCCTCTGAGAAATCAAATTGAAATATATTTTTAATTACTTAGCAATAATTTATGTATATTTTTCAAATTGTTTTCTAAAATGTGATTCTACAGGTTGGTAAAATAAAAGTTTATTCAACATACAGCTATAGAGCTTCTACTTTTGGGCCGAGGAACCTGGAAGCTTCGTCCAAGTAAATCAGCCCTATCTTCTTCTTCACTGCTTGAATCTTGTCTAGTTGTGTTTTGCCCAGATCTTAGACCCAATCTATAAAGAAAAGTAAATATATATTTATACTAATTTTCATTACAAAATAAAAAATACAAAGCAAATTAAAAATGACAATAAACGTAACATTTATTAGAAAAAACAATCCCTTAATTGACTTGTTTCTAGTATGTTTTTCTATGATAGTTTGGAATAATTAACTTCAGCATTGGGTTATGTAAGTAATAATAAACAATTCATGCAAAATTATTATCATGAAAAGTTTAAAATGTGAATTTTTTAAAAGGATCTCCTAAATAATAAAAAGTTATAGATTGAACAAACCTGGGCAATGGCATGGGAGCAACTGGGAGGGTACCTCCATATCCAAACATTGCAGATGAAGGTCTTGTTGGAATGTTAACTGGTTCAGGCTACAAAAAAATTGAAAATACATTAAAATATTTAGACACTCTCATAACTGGTAAATAGTAAAAGAGGAATGAATTAGAAATCTTATCTAAATAGTAAATGAATAAAAATATGCTTGTAAAACTAATATCACCAAGTAGTAATTAATTTAAGAGCCCTTTTAATTTTGGTTTCTCAATGATCAATATGGGAAACATATACAAAACAAGACAAAAAATAAATAAATAGAAGATATTGAAATTAAAATCATGCTCATTTGAAAATAATTTTTTTTGAAATGAATAAAATATCATGAAAGTTTTTTCAACCCTGTAACCAGCTTGTCAAAATAAAATAATTTTAATAGTGCACCAAAAATGAACATATATCTTAGAAACTTGCAGCATAACCTATGCTGATAGTTAATGTCTTAAACTAAAGTAAAGATAGAGAAAGAATAAAAGACAGAGAGATTACATACACCCACCGCGTAGTGATTGGTTGAGTGGGCCATAACATCAGCTATTTGCGCCCAACGCATTCTGTCCTCCAGGGATACCTGGTATGGTGGAGCACCAATACCTGGTGTTTTCACACTGCTTCCACCAGATGGCATGTAACCAAACACTGGTGAGCCCATACCCACCTTCTCTTCTTTATTCCATCTTCGACTGAAAATAATAAAATCATTTATAAATACGTTTACTTTGAAAATTACAAAAAAGTTATTTTTTTTCCTATTTTCCCATAGAGAGGTTCAGTATTTTATATTGATATTTCCTTTATATTGGATATAATATATCTACTCCTAAAATATATGTTGGATATTCCTTTATATCTACTCCTAAATATATGTCTAATATGTTTTATTACACGATTCGTAATGGAAATTGTTTCAAATCTGGGTGGGGTGGTTACAATTAATCTCAAAAGGCTTCTAGTTGTCATCCAGTGTGCCATTTTCCATCCATTTGGACTAATTTTGACATGACATTACAAACCATTACATCTCCAAGAAAAAGGAATTATTTTGAACTTTCATTTAATGTTTATAAATAAAAATTGCATATTAATTGTTAGATACAATGGTATTTACTTAAAACTGAACTGATTTTTACTGCCTGCCAAATGCTACAAAAAATGTTAGTGCAGGATCCATGGTCCATTTTTGCACTTGATTACTATCAAGCTGAATCTTCGTGAACAGCTTTGTTTCGATGAGATGCCCAACAATTTCCTGTGCGAAAATTCTCAATTGTGGTAGCAGATAAAATATGTCGATTTGATGATTCTCAAAAATTCATTACTAACTGGGTTTTTTTTTTTGTTAAATCACAAGATAATTATCTAAATTATTTTAAAAAATATTTGTCCTACAAAATGTATGATTTGATCAAAGAGCTCCCTACTTCCAACATGTATCGATAACGAGGTCATTAAAAATGATTACTAACCAGCTGTTTTTTTTTACTTATTTATTAGGATCTGTACTACTACTTTTGAGCGTAGGCCTGGGATAAGGTACCACACAATTTGTGGGACAATATGACTGTTAAATTATATGAATATTAACTAAGTAAAAAAAAAAAAACTGGTTAGTAATCATTTTTGATGACCTCATTATCGATACATGTTGGAAGGAGGGGACTCTTTGATCAAACCATACAGTTTGTAGGACAAATATTTTTTCAAATAATTTAGATAATTATCTTGAGATTTAACAACAAAAAAACTCAGTTAGTAATAAATTTTTGAGATTCATCAAATCGACATAAATTTTCATTTTATTCTTGCTACCTCTGTTAGTCACCACAATCGAGAATTTTAGCACAGGAAATTGTTGGGCGTCTCATCAAAACGAAGCTATTCACGAAGATTCAGCTTGATAGTAATCAAGTGCAAAAATGGACCATGGATCCTGGACTATATAGAATTCTTACTAAAAATCATTTTTCCAAATTTGTTGTTTAGCGATCTTTCCTATTATTTTTTATATATCTTGCAGTGCTGGCATAAGGATGAAATGATAATTTAGTAATTTGTACTCTTGACATGCAGATTTTAATTTGATTCATATTACATTTCGAATGACCAATTTATACCTTAAAAGGTATAAATGTTGATGTTGATGGCAACATGCAAAAGAGTTATGTTCTCCACATGAGATATTTTTTGCTTCTTATCCTTTCAAATCAAATGAACAAATATTATGTAATTCTGAAGAAATCAAGAAAAGAAAAAAATTGTTGGTTTAGAGCAGCTGTCCCATTGCAAAAATGGTAACACACTTTAGATTATGCAAGGGGAATTTATTCAGAAATAGAAAAATAAAATAATACAAATAAACTGTAACTAATCACCCCTCAACAAATTAGATGAAATGTAAAAATAAAATACAATATGCACCTGAAAATGATTACTTTTACAAAAATACACGGTTACAAAACCAAGAATATTAATAAAATACACTATAAACAATTATCATGATAGTTAAAATTAAAAAAAAAATCTAAAACTAACCTCCACATGCAAAGACATGCAAGAGTTGAAAGTATAATGATAACAGCTGCAACAGATGCTCCAATTGCTACACCAAGTACTTCTCCATCAACTTCACATTGGGAGCCATAGTAATTTCCGGAGCACCTATGATTAAATAATTATATTGAGTATAGATATTGGTATTATTAAATTGTATTCAATTCAATCAAATAATAGCTATCAATTATAAACCGCTGAATGCTCTCGATTGCTTAAGGCATATCACTACCTAGATACCTAATATTCTAAGCTATTGCTTTGTTTTCAAATTGATATTTATATTTACTTTTAGAAATAGCTATATTATTAACAATAGGTTCTTTCATCGATTAAGACAACCATTATCATGGTAAAAATGATATAGGGAAAAGTATACTGGCAACAAATTTTTTTGTTTATCAGCCATTTATTTGTTGAGCTGGATGAGGAATAAACTGGTAATAAATATGTATAAAACTGGCAAGGAAGTGTGTGCGGTATCGGCCAATGTTATTAAAATAGGAAGTTAATATCGAGTTTGTTCTAACAGATTTAGGTTAGGTGCGTTTTTTTCATTAGAAGAAGCAATGTGTTGACATTTTGGGCATTATGCTCTAGGTTTTGTTTAGTATTCATTATTCCTAAACAGAAATATTACTCACTGACAGACTGGTTGAGCATTGCTATAAGAACATGTTCCTCGGTGATTACAGAATTCTGGTCCACAAGTTTCACATCTTCTTCCAGATTTGTGTGCTACTGTTGAAAATTCATCTTTATAACCAGAGGGGCATGTGCACTCAAATGAACCAAATGTGTTGCGACAAGTTGCTGCGCTGTGGCAATCATTAAGGTCAGGCGAAGAGCACTCATCCAAATCTGAAAATAATTGGGATACACAATGATTCAATAGATTTTTCTAATTGGTGGCTTAGAAATCTACATGATGCTTATATAATCAACAAGTTAACCAATCAGTAATACTGTGGAGTAATAATAGCAAATTTTGATAAACAAACATACTACAATGTACTTTTATTTATGATTTTGTAAAATTTCATACAAAAATATATTTATGTAATGGGCTGAGAATATTTTTTTTGTAAAGGTAGTTAGTTAATGTGCATTAATTACAGCTTTTGTACAATACTAAAAATGTTAGCGAATTTATATGTATCTAAGGAAAGTAATCAGTGTAAACAAATTTTGAACTCTCATCTTTGTGATTAAAAGAAGTATGTTATCATTTGCAGTCAAAAGTTTATTGTTAGTTTTACGTATTATAGAAAATGATTAGCATTTATTTGCTTCTTCTCATTAATAGGTTTTTTAAACAAAAAAGGGACTTTAGGTTGTAAGGATTTTGTACATTAATATGTAGGTAAATGTTATCATCTGCCAAATAAGATTTGCTAGGTATTTCTCTTTGTGACTAATTATATCCATGTTCTTTGTATAGGGTTTTTGGGTTAAAGGCCGTGTAGGTCCTTAACACTTAGTTTTTATAATATTTAAGTAAAAGTTAATTTTTAATAGAGGTTAACGTCCGTTCGTGGAGGCGCTGAGCCCAGCATGCCAGCTCAGCCGGAAGTTAGTCAGCAATTCTCAACGAAAAATATACGGCTCTTGGACACTTGGAATATAATTATTTAGATTCTTGGGAAAATAATGACCACCAGGGGCAGCACCTGTCAGACGAAGAAAGAAGAGTGCTGACGACAGCTCGGGGAAGCTTAAGTACCCGAGGGTTTTCCTCTCGGGGCCCAGAATCGAAGAGGACCTCCGCCGGCGGCGGGGGCGGAAATTCGCAGGAGGGGGCCGAGCCGAAAAGACGGGGTCGAGCGAGAAGCCTTGGTTCCGGAGCAAGACGCCAGAGAAAGGTATTATGTCCTCTAATTACTGTAGTCTGACTAGACTTGGGGTGAGGCCAGTGGGTGGTCAGTTGAAGATAGAGCCAGTAAATTATTTCGTTGAGAATCGTCGCGTTTGGCCATAAGACAGATAGGAATCTTTCTTAAGTATTAGTTCACATAGAGTTGTTGTTGGAAAAGGGGGACTGGTTTTTTAAAGAGAGTTATTATGTTATTAGCAGTTATGAGATAAGGATCAATGACGGTGGATAATAGATTTGTAACTGTAGTTTAATAGGGAATTCTGGAAAATGTTTTGTAATAAAATTATGGTGTTTATTAGCAGTTATGAGGTAATGAGTACGTTATAAATATAATTAGTGCGTAGGATTATTGTTATAATGGATAGATCTAGTTTTATTTGGAAATTGTCAACTTAGCGAATATGAGAGAGGGAACTGGTTTTTTAAAGAGAGTTATTATGTTATTAGCAGTTATGAGATAAGGATCAATGACGGTGGATAATAGATTTGTAACTGTCGTTTAATAGGGAATTCTGGAAAATGTTTTGTAATAAAATTATGGTGTTTATTAGCGGTTATGAGGTAATGAGTACGTTATAAATATAATTAGTGCGTAGGATTATTGTTATAATGGATAGATCTAGTTTTATTTGGAAATTGTCAACTTAGCGAATATGAGAGAGGGAACTGGTTTTTTTTAAAGAGAGTTATTATGTTATTAGCAGTTATGAGATAAGGATCAATGACGGTGGATAATAGATTTGTAACTGTCGTTTAATAGGGAATTCTGGAAAATGTTTTGTAATAAAATTATGGTGTTTATTAGCGGTTCTGAGGTAATGAGTACGTTATAAATATAATTAGTACGTAGGATTATTGTTATAATGGATAGATCTAGTTTTATTTGGAAATGGTTCAATTAGCGAATATGAGATAAGGATTAGTGATGGTGGCTAATTGAGTTGTAACTGTCATGTAATATGGAAGTCTGGAAAAGGTCTTATAATAGAATCAGGGTGTTTATTAGGTAATAAGTACATTGTAAAGATTATTAGTGTATAGGAATGTTGTTATAGATAAGGGGTTTGAGGAGTGTTATGTTTAATTAACTGTCATGTAATATGATATTAAGGGGTTGGAGGAGTGTTATGTTTAATTAACTGTCATGTAATATGAAATTCTGGAAAATGTTTTATAACAGAATTAGGTTGTTTATTAGCGGTTATTAGGTAATAAGTACATTGTAAAGATTATTAGTGTATAGGAATGTTGTTATAGATAAGGGGTTGAGGAGTGTTATGTTTAATGGAACTGGTTTTAGTATTACTTTCGTGGATATTGGGACTATGACTTTGATGAAGAATCAGGTGTATGAGTCTCATTCATATGTTCTTGTTAAGGGTGACTCTTAGGTGAACTTAGAGTTTCATTTTCATAATGATATATGTAACTTTTATTTAAATATATTAGCGTTGTATTGTGATAGAAAAATGTGTGGGGTTTATTTATTCACCCAGTTTTCCCCCTCCCTCACTCTCACCCCGCAGGTAACATTTATATATTTATTATTAAAGGATATAATAATAAATATAGGATATAAAGGAATATAATGTTCCTACCTTGAAGATGGGAAACTCCATTGGTTGTTGGAGCCCACAAATGAGATGTGCCGATGTTATTGCCTCTTCGATGAATGGCTCCCAAGAGATGCCTTTGGATTTCTCCCCTAACCTGTGGTCGGAGATTTTCAGCGTTCTCCTCAACCTGGAGTGTAACATTAACGAAAACTGGTCTCTGAGCTGATCCTGGGTGTGTATAGATTCCGTTCACTTTAGCACCCATATAAGCGTCTGAGAATGGTGTCATTGACATTGCTGATTCCATCTAAAAATTATTTATACTTGTTTAGAATTGTATTCCTGATCAGTTGATCTAAAAATAACAAATATACATTTGATTAAAGATTATAGGAAATGTCTTACAGCTCTGATGGCTTCATATTCCAATTGAAGATATTCCTGTGAATCTGAGTCCTTTAATTTATCACTCCAAGCCACTTTTTGGTCATAAAACTTATCTACTTGAACCGATGTCACCAACGAAACCACTCCTATAATATTAACAATAAAATTGTAATTGTTTTTTTTTTTTTTTTTTTTTTTTAGTAGAAGAATTGAATAGAGATTCATAATAGTTATGTTTAAAAAGCTTCTTTATAATTTTATATTTTCTTTAATTTTATAATTCCTGGTATAATAGAATAATTTAATTATTAAATCATTCCAAAAATAATTTGGCTATTCTCTAATTGCATAAATAACAAAACTTTTGACTAATAGATCTTATACTAACTCTTGCATGGCTGCCTGTGGCTGCGTCGGCTGTATCCAGGAGCACAGTGACAAGATGAGACACCTTGCTCCGTTCTACAAGTCTCGTGTTGTTCGCTGTCACATGTACTCCAGTCACCAACAATGCAAGTGTCAATTCGTACAGCAGGTTGTTGTGGTCGTCTTCCTGTTTGAGGAGGTCGTTTTACTCTGCTCCCAGTGTAAGTTCTATCAAGGCAAAAAATAAATTGTTATCAATGAGAAGCACTCATTCATCAAATAATACTGAATAATATTGTGGATCAATGACCAATAAAAAGGGATTACACATAAAAAAATATGTTGACAGCGGTTCAGATTAAAACACAAGCTATTAGGTTGTTTTCTGTAACTTATAATGCAGGTATAGTTTGACAATTTAGTAAACAATCTGTGGTGGAATCAACAAATGAGATGGCCAGGTAGTGGGGGAAAGGACTTGGCTTCCTTATACACAGCCAGCCTTTTGTGCAGGTCATTTACTAAATTGTCTGACTATAAATCAACTCTTGTGTCAATTAACAAAGGGATGGTTAAGGCCCATCTACAACTACATCTTTCTTTAAAAATTTCTATTTGTGCCTAACACACAAATTTGTACTTTTGGATGTATTTAAGGTATATTTAGAGTGAATTGAGTGAAAAAAACATAATATTATAATGAATAAAAAAAACAAGCTAACACAATATTATAATGGCCTCTATTTTTCTTCTTGTCAATCTAGTAAGGGCAAACTATGGTTGTTAATTAATTAAATCATTCTACAATCATATGACAATCTTAAATCTGTCATTAAGTGACAATATAAAAACATACCCTTGAGTTGTTTTCATTTGAGGTCGTTGAACAGGTGTGGGTTTGATGGCAGGTGCCTCACTACTTCCAAACAGGCTAATATAAGTCCTCTTCC
Source organism: Arma custos (assembly GCA_037127475.1). Taxonomy (NCBI): domain Eukaryota; kingdom Metazoa; phylum Arthropoda; class Insecta; order Hemiptera; family Pentatomidae; genus Arma; species Arma custos. Next base: position 93,761,307 of record CM073760.1, on the reverse strand, counting down.
CATCAATAGAGACAAAATGTTGACCAGCTTCAGCTGAGGTGATGACCGAGACCTCTCCATTTCCAGCTCCAGGCAGGCTCACTCCTTCCAGCTCAACTAAAAACCAAATTAATGTTTTATTTACAATATGTAATTGTCAGTTTATTAACATTTTTAGTATATTTATTGATTTAATCAGTTATGTTTATTTTAACAGAGTCATATCTCTATACTGTGTCATATTATAAAATAATAAAGTATTACCCATTAAAATCGGTTAAGGTATACAAGATAAAACAATATATAAAACTAAATTATAAAATATATATATATATATATACATATATATGTAGAACCATAAATAAAATATATATATATATATATATATATATATATATATATATATATATATATATATATATATATATACATACATATGAATGTATTATATATTGTCAAAATATATTATTTAACTGTTTCACACAATTTTTCATTTTAGTAAACTTAGTTTACCATCAAGCAAAAAAAAAGATACTTGATATAAAAAATGAATATTCTTACTGTCATCCAGCAAGAAAACATCTATTAATTTTGAAATTGTAATTATTGTGAATGTCTTACAAAAGCACAGACAAAATCTTAATTGTCTGAAATAAATACAAAAAATAGGCAATTTTATTAAAATTGTTCCTAGTAATTCTACTCTCAGTGGAAGTCTTTGACAATGAAAGAAAAGTGGCTGATGAATGAAAAAAATAAATAAAAATAAAAAGCGTTTTTATAAAACAGCTGTATTTCAAATTTTAAATTTACTGTTAATGATTATATTGCATAAAATTTGACAATAGTTAGTAGTAAAAAATATTTCACAAAATAAAATTATATTAACACGTTGATATACAGATTAAATAAAAAAAAATATCTTCAGTAATTAGTATCTTTATCTAAGAGTATTCCACAATATATAAATCATATACATATTTAAATTATTCTAAATAAAAAATATTTTCTTTGACAAATCTTATTTATTAATTAAAACATAATAAGTAATACATTTATTTTTTCTTAGCAAGTTAAATAACTAAACAAAAGTTCATATGAACCTACTTCTTTCTGCCGTACCTGGATATACCACAGGATGGCCAGTCTTCGAAGGCTGATCAGGTCCCTGGACCGCAGATACCGTAATATCAAAGATTTGCCCTCCGCCATGAGTATCTATTATTGTTGGCCTCTTTCCTATCCCTGGCTTGTACTCTGGATCATCTAGCACTATTCCAGGCCTTGGAGCATATTCTCCAGTAGCTGAATAAAAAAATTCATTATTAGAGATTGAGGGTATTTATTATAACTATTAATAAATTATCAAATGATCTTTGAGAGCAGGCAGTACTTATAACCAGAAAATATCTATTTATTTATTAACCGTGAACTCATTCAACTTTTCTATTGATAATGAATAGGTTCTAGATTGGGCATTGCACCAAATGATTCATGTAATTTTGCAAAATTTGTTTTTTCTTATTTAGTACTGTTTATTACAACACCTTGTAACAAAATTTATCCACTGACTGAAATAAATTTTTTATTTTCCAATGATTCATGACTAAATGAAAAGGAAACTACATGTAGTTTATGAAAATGAATCTAATATTGAAATAGTAGGTAATCTGAAAAATTTATCTTTCTACTGAACTGATTTATAAAATCATAACATCAAATATTTTTGTATTCATTTTATGTTGTTTACTCACTGCATTACAAAGTATTCATAATTTATTTATTCCCTTACAATATTTTATGACCCTAAAGCTAATTTATTGTCATTTGAACTGTTTCCTTCAGCTTCCAAGATTATAAGCCTTAATTTGAATTTAGTATTTTTCGAAAAGCAGAAGATCACAGGGCAGCTTTATTCTTAATTTTTATTGCCTAGTTATCAGGGAATATGAAAATAGTATATATAGTAAGTGTATTAAGGCTATTGTGAGGTGAGGAGTATTTGTCCTAAATCTATGATTTTACTGTTGGAATATCCATTTCCTGGGTATGGTGCGATTTGAAATACATTATGGTGTTTAAACAACTCTGTGAATGAGTTTTTGTTAGTATTTTTTTTTTTGAACGTGTTAAACTAAACCTGGTGCTAAACCAGAAATATATTGACTATTTTCGCTTTTCCTGTAAGCTCTTTTCTTAATAATAGCCATAAGAGCTAAAGTATAAGGATAGGAATTATTGTATAAACTTGTGATGAGTCTTATTCATTGGCTCAGGTCAAATGACAAAAAAACAAATAGTTAATCCAATAATATTTTGAGAAAGTTTGTTTTTTTGGCAAACCAATAAAATAAAAGTAAAACATCTTTTAAAGGAAACGTTTACAAAGTCAAAAACCCGTGATTGCCATTGGAGTAATTTTCATAGCAGTTGAAAAATAACGGTAACATTTTTTTTAAAACAACCAGAAGAAACTTCTTAGCTCTACGTACCATTACGTAAATGTGTTGGGAGTACCGTATAGAACGGGATTGTCCGTTTTAGACAATTTACCCACACAATGGTTTTGGTCTTGGAAAATTACTCAGTTAGGATTATGTGGAGAAGAGTTATAATAGCCTCGACATAGTTAGCTACTATGGTACATTTGACATTCAATCGAAAATATCAGCTAATTAGTTATGGTAACTATTTTAGTAAGACCGATTATAGGTGATTTGGAATTGTAAAGATGAATGATTAGTAAACATGTATATATTTATATTCATTTTTTAGTCGTCAAGAAAGCCTTTAAATGTATGAGATATTAAGATAAATAGCACAGTGAATATTCAAGGAAGGATGAGACAATAAATATTAGAGGACAGTTGCAATATTATAGTGAATCGAAAAATAATATTACTTTGATGTACCTGTGTCATTACTGTATAAATGAATATTTTTCTTTGAGTATAGATTAAACAACTATTTGAACAGTATTAGTTGTATTTCATCAAGATTGCTTAATTAATTGAATGAAAATATTGTCCTAATTTATTAGCCACTGGTTTCAATAACAATTAAAGACTTGCAAATAAATATAATTAAATTAATTAGTAGAATGTATAAACAAATAGAATTTAAAAAATCCCAACTAGAGAGTGGAGCAGGAAGATGCGAGCTGGACAAGAGAACAAGCAACAGTTAGATATGTTGAGGTACCGCTACTTACCTTTAGTCCGCGTGTCATTCCATTTCGTCTCCTCGACGGTCACCACCTCGACTATTGAGGGCTCTATAGTTGTACTCGGGGTAACAGCAATCTTCTTCTTCTTCTCTTGTTCGGCAGGGGTCTTCATTGTCAATGGTGGAGTTTTGATTTCGGCTTTAGAAGTAGTTGTCGGAGAAGCGGTCGTTGTTGCATTCGTAGTGGTTGATGGTGGAGCCACTGTAGTTGTACGATTGGTAGTTGTGCTGGGTGGCGTATTGGTAGTGGTCGTCGTTCTTTCTGTAGTTGTAATGGGTCGATTGATAGTAGTTGTAGTAGATTGGTTGGCAATTGGAAGAGGTGATATCGTTGTAGCGTTCGTTGGTGCTGGTTTGGTCGTTGTTGTGTAATTATCCACCTTGGAAAGGTTAGCAGGAGCTTCCTGAACAGTGGAGGACATTGCCGTGCCTAATACCTGAGGAGTGATTGGAAGCCGGGTTGGCTGTATGACGTCTTGCGTCCTGTTCCTTACCGGGCGCAGCGGAGGTCGCATCGGCTGCGGCTCCGTGGGTACGATTTGCTCTGGAAGAGGTACTCCAGATACAAAAGGCTTGATTACTCCTTGCGGCCTCTCGAACGGATAAGGTGGTGGATCCCTCCTCGGGGGGTCCAGCACCAGAGGGGGGAGATCGGTGATGCGCGGCGGTCCGCGATTGTTTATGCGCGTCCTCACCGGCCTAGGGGGCACCGCGGGCGTGTTGCCGTTAAGGAGCTTGACAAAGCCCGTGATGATCTCCTGGATGTCCGGGCTGGACTTCCGACCTGCAGTGGGCCCCCCCACCTTCCCACGGGGGCCCCCAGATCCTTCCCCCGACGCCGTGCGGAGGATGGCCCCAGAGTTACCTGGGCCTGCTTTGGTTGGAGATAGCTCTAGATATCCTTCTCTCAAATCGTTCGTGAAGCTGAAATGTTCCTCTACAGTCGGTTCATAACTGATTTCCTTTAAGTTGTCGTTTTTTGGTTGCGAATCTCCTGTTTTATCTTCGAAGTTTTTATCATTTCCCATCGTTGCTTTTATGGCCGGTAGTTTGTTGGCTTCGCTGGCTCGTGTTGGTAGAATTTGAGCTGTCGATCCCGCTCTCACTTCTGCTTCAGCTTGGCTCAATTGTGATGTTTTTTCATCTGAAACAGTAAAAAAAAAAAAAGTTTGAATTAGTAAAAAGTAAGCTTCTGTCTTAACAAAAAACTTTGAAAATAGTAAAGACAAAAGCCTTAATAACTATAAAACTTACTAATATTTAAAAAGGAATATCGCTACTAATTGCTGTTTAATAATATTTCCCACTATTAATTTTGATAATGTATTATTCGATTATTATCCCAAAGAGAGAACATTACCTGTATGGGTTGGCATTGGCTTTTTTTTTTTTTTCATACAGTCAGATATAAATTATTTTATGAAAGCTGTATTGGTCAATATGTTCTATCTCTTTGATGCTACTGATATTATTTATTATATTGACTGTATCTATTACATTTTTTTTTTGTTTTTAGCTACTAGACCAATTTCCTCGAAGTGTGTTAATTTTAATATTTAATAATAAATAATATTTTATTTGGGGTCACATGTGGTCTAGTGGTTAGCGTAACAAACTACTAATCCCTAATCCCTAAAGGTGGCCCTAGGATTTTTTAAAGGGAGGAAAAAATCCTTAGTTACGCCGTCCTTCGGAAGGGACGTTAAACGGGGGTCCCGAGCCTGTACGATATCAGGTACTCGTTAAAAATCCCTATCCTAATTAAACCTGGATAGGCAAAATTTAGAGCTCCCACTGTAGCATCGTCCGATTAGCCATAGCAGCAAAAAGTGACGTTAAATGAACAAACAACAACATAAATAATATTTTGCTTCATATTTAAGCCCCTAAGTGTTATATCTCCTTGTTTTGTGTATACTGGGCATTGAAGTATTATATGCTTAATAGTTACGACTAAATTTTTCACATTGAGAACTTTCAAGCCTACCTTGTGTAGGTAATTATTGAAAATACCATGGTTCATCTTAATACATGTTTTTATTATGTCTTTTTCTAAGTTTGTATATGCTCGTGTTTCTAAAGATATGAGGATATATGGATTTATAGAATTGATCGGTGGGATTCTTCCAATATTGATTCCATCTTTGAGATAGCGTAAGACACTGTAATATCTATGTCAAAATTATTTCAGTGAGCGATATGCTTATTTATAAAGCCATAGTTAACAAAAATAACAAAATATAATTCAAAATAATTTACTAAAAAACAAGCAAACAATAAACATTATATATTGATTATAATTTATAATGAGAAAAAATATAAAGAAAGGAAAATCATAAATCACTACACACCTCACCTTACGAATTAGGAATTTAATGGAAAAATAACTCAAAAACTACGTTAAATAAAAAACTAACCCATTAAAAGCACAACCGACAGCAAAATTGAACTTAATAGAAGCAGTGAAATGCAGGAATCGGTCGCGAATACGTGAGTCATTGTCGGTCTGTTCTGGAAGCCATTATGTAAGACGACAATGTCTCTGACCCACTTCTTCAGGCAAAGGTCCTGGAGGAAGTCTCTTAAATTAGTCAACTCCTGCTGCTGGTCCATCGATACCGTTCCTCAGGAGTGCGGAACGTATGGGGGGTTACTCTACGAGGACGCTGATCCAGGAAATTGAATACCCGGAAGGACTGAAAAGAGGAGAAGGAAACAAAGGGAACTTTCTAGAGTGCCTATAGTCGAATCAATAGAAGTCCAATTTCGTAGGAGAGGAGGGAGTGTCATTGTGCCTGTTTTGAAATTGGTTGCGCGTTCTATTGTGAGGTTAATGGGGTCAATTTGTAATATGTATTGAGAATGTATCGGATCATAAAAAAAAAAAAAAAAAAAACCTAATAAAAGCATTCTCAGTCCATTACTTTCAACATTAAAGAAACGAAAAAAAGTGATTGCTAAACCTTACTATGATAGACCAAATCGTAGAAAGTGTAAATACTTATAATTGTTTATAACAATATAAAAAAAACTCATGTAGAGTCTTAGGCTCAGTACGTGGTAGAGACTACTGTTTCTAGCTAAACTATTGTGCAGGAAGGTAATTTGTCCGAGATCACGTTCAAACGCCAAGTTTTACCGTCTATTTTGGGTACCGACGTTATAGAGGCTAGGTGACATCATCAGATGCTCGGATCTGATCAAATAAAGTCTACTAAAGCCGGATTTGAACCCGGGACCTTCGGCATGGCAACTCAGCGCTGTACCACTTCGCTCCTTTTATGATATTACTATAAATTACTATATATATATATATATATGTGTAATTGTAATAGAAACAAAATGACAAATAAGAGTGTCCATTATAAATCATCTCATAGGTTTCTCAGGACTAAAGGGAAGGTTTAATTAAAAATGCCAGAGGTAAACGTGTTTAGTTTACTTATACAGTTTCGCAAGCCGTCGTACTGTTTTTTTCAAGAAATCTTGGAGTTTGGATATACAGTGGGTCAAAAAAGTATTGGCACACCCTCATTTTCCTGAATTATGGATAGAAAAAACCTGATATAACTGTCATAACAATTTTATTGAACGTGTAAATAGAAAGTAAAAGTAAATTAACAGAAATATTTCTTAAAACAAATCATTTATTTAATTAACATGGGAAATATCCAAAATGATAAGTCAAAAAAGTATCGGCACACCCTTCAGCTTTTGCGCTGTGCAAAAATCTTAACATTTTGTTATTATCCCTTTTGTTTCTATAATAGCCTGCAGTTTTGATAGCATTGATAAGACAAGATTTTGGGTGATTCCCGGTCTTATCTTAATCCACTCCTCAGCTAAAACTTATCTGTGTTCATTTTTTGATGAAATTTTATTCTTTCGCACTTTCTAGTCAAGTAAATACCAGAAATGTTAGATTGGATTTATATCTGGGGACTGCGGTGGTGTTTTAAGCTGTCTTCTAACATTTTACAGCATTCATTCTTTTCTTTTATAGGCGGAATGCTTATGGTCGTTATCTACCCGGAACACGAATGTCTCCTGAATTACCAATTTTTAAGCACTGCTCTTCAAGTTATGGCGCAAAATATCGACATACTTTTCAGCATTCATAATCCCCTCAATGAAACTCAAATTTCCAACCCCATTCGAAGAGATACAGTCTAAACTAGGACACTTCCACCACCGTGTTTCACTGTCGGTCTGATATTTTACAGCTGGAACTTGGTGTTTGGTTTCCTCCACTCTTATTTGCGACCATCAGATCCGGAAATACTAAATTTACTCTCATCATAGAAAATTATTGTTTTCCAATATTCAATTGACTTATTTATGTGGATTTTGGCAAACTCGTCTTTTAATGCGATTTACCTCTCTGATAAATGGCTTTTTTCTTTGAACTCTCCCATAATAATTAAAACTGGGTATTGCATTTCTAACTGTCTGACGGTAGAAGGTTGCGTTGGAAGTTGTTCCCACCTCTGTTGCTATGCAGGGGGCCGAGAATGTTGGATTATGTTTAACGATTCTTCTATTTTCTATATTTTATTCTATTTCTCTTTCAGAAAAGTTTTGAGGTCGCTCAGAACGCACTTTATTTAGAACTGAACCTGTGCTAAAACTCATCTCTACTATTTCGCCAATTTGACAGTAACTTAGTCCGCGAGATTGTAATTTCACTACCTGATTTCTGGTTTGCACTCTGTGCTCTTTGGTTTTTGTCATTTTCAATGCACCAATTCGGGTGAGAAATGAATCTAGACTGAGGAATTATTTGTTTGTAAATAACAAGGACTTAATACAAAAATATTTTAGGGATTTAATGAGATGTTTTTCTATAAATGTTAACTAAGGACAACTTTGCCAATACCTTTTTGACCGACGATTTTCCTACTTTTTTTTTTTAACAATTGTAAAATTAATAGTCTAGCTTTTAATTGCCTTCAGAAAGATTGTTTTGGGTTCTATTTTTACTATAAAATTCCAACTTGAAAATAATTTACAATATCACCGAAAAAATGAAAAAAATTAGGGTGTGCCAATACTTTTTGGACCCACTGTAATAACTCTTTAATATGTCCATTCACAGTAACTACAAGGTCTTGAAGTACTCAAAAGTCACATTTTTTCTGAAAATGAGAAGTAGTTTCTGCATTAATTTTCCTCAGTTGTGGAAGGGAAAGTGATTGATTCCCATGCTCCCTTGTTCCAAGTTGGAGTAGACATTGACAATAAACAGCATAAATCTGCATCCCTGTTGAATATGAGGTTAAGTCGAATTTTTTCCTGAAGGAGTTTCTTATATTTGAGGAAGCGGAATCGTGTCACAGTAATTATTAAGAATTCATAAAATTATTATTACTATTATTGTTTTGACAATTTATTTTTCTTACTTCAGGCTCTTATTATCACAGAGATTGCCTTCCTCCCTAAAATAGTTAATTTGCTTTTATAAATTTAGTTAAAGTTAATTATACTACTTTTCCTGCAGTGATAGCCTTGTACTATATTCAATGTTGGGATCCTACCATTTGACTATCTGGGATCCAAACTATCTTGCAAACGGAATGTTATTCCCTTACAATGGCTCCGTGTGAAGGTACTCCTGAGGAAGGTCTCTTTGTTAAAAGGTCACGCAGCCTCCCATCTGTGGTTCATAGTCCTTTAGAAACCACATTGGGAAAATCTAGAGAATATATTACGGTCCCGTTATTTTATTGTATTAGTTTATAGTCAGTTAGATTTCGACCAATAACTACTTTTATTTTATGGGGTGAAAATAGTTGACTGGATGATCTAATGTAAAGGAGATAGTTAGGGGGGTGCAGTCAATAAGAACACTGAATAAGTAATAAACTTATAATTATGTGCCGACGTTTCGACCTACAGTGTAGGTCATCTTCAGGGCTAAGAGAGAGAAACAAACAGATCATAAAATATAAACATGTACAGTAACAATAATATGATGACAAGTAATGTAGAAAATTAAAATAGTGGCAGATATGAAGATGGAAGATAACGGATATTAAAAAAGTGACAGAATAAAATTAAGATATAGACAGATTTAAAAAATAATGATAATGAAAAGAAATTAAAATAGTGACAGATATAATAAAATTAAGATAAAGACAGATATAACAAAATTAATGATAATGAAAAGAAAATGAAAATAATGACAGATATAATAAAGTAAGACAGATTTAATAAAATTAAAGAGAATGGGCAGAAATGATAAATTATAAATAACGCATCTAAAATACAATACAGAAAATAAATGTACAGAAAGGATAGTAAAGTAAAATTAATATAAAGGAAAATCAAAAAGGAGGAGGTAAACAAAAGAAACAAAATGAGAGTATTTACATATACAAAAAAAGGTTGGAACATGAAGAATAAAGAAAAACTAGTAAAATAAAGATATAAAATGTAAGATAACGGACTTAAAGATGTTACATGTTACAGAAAAGTATGGAACTGTATGTACAATAACTAATGTGAATAATAGAAATACTATTGTACAGTAACAATAGTGTACAATGACTGTTTGAAAAATAGTAGATAGGATTAATGAATTTGAAAAATTAAAATTAGTGAAATACTATTGTACAGTAACAATAGTGTACAATGACTGTTTGAAAAAAGGTAGATAGGATTAATGAATTTGAAAAATTAAAATTATTGCTTAAAAATATTTACGCAGCTTATATTATTAGATCATTGAAATTTGGTATATAATTCAACGTGTCTAATTTAAACTTTATAAAGAAAATATTTTTAAATATAGATAAAAGTTTATCCGCTATACCCAGATATTTGAATGCATTAATATCACAAGTGAAGGTGATTTTTTGTAATTAATATTTAATTTTTTCTAGAAAAATAAATATTTAGTGTTTCCTTAAATATTTATCATATTAATTGATAATTGTAAATTTTTAAAAGAGGTTGAAATAAAAGAATTATCTATTAATACTTTTTCTGGTAGAAAGTTGGCTCGAAGGTTAGCACAAAGCGCAGAGAGCGAGCAATCAGTGGGAAGGCCGACTTTCTCCTTACGTCCGTGTCTTAGTCACAGCTTTCCTCAATATCCTCATCCCTCTTATATCATCTTGGCTACTTCACAGGGCAAGGCATAGGTTCTTTTTGATAGGACTAGTGTAGGCGTTAGTTCTTGTCATGTACACATATTTAGAAGAATCGATCATAAAATACTCACCGGAATCACTAAAGAACTAGTCCTTCCGAAATGGACGTATCCATTATAGTGATTGGCACAAGGAAGTAGAGGACATTTGTAATGGATCATATATATTTTTTTACATAATTAATTTTAGTCCTTCTCACCTATTACACCACTTATAAACTTAAAACTGTAAAATCCCTATTAAATTAAATTTACCTCGTTATTCTTAAAGTTACCACAATTCACCGATGATAGACGTAAAGGACATGTTTTTTTATAAATTGAAATTCTACCACTTGTAACTTTAAATCAATTAATTAAATCATTCACACAGCATATGTAAGAGAATAATATCTGAACAAGAACCAATAAAGGTTATTGGTCTCAGTTCAAGTAGGGGCTTCTGTATTGCAGCTGGAGTTTGTTCTTTCTCCACCAGGAATTATAAGAAGCAGCTTTTTGTGTACACTACGAGCGGACATCCACTTCACATCTCCAAGCCATCTCAACTGTTTCTTTCTAAGTAAGGAACTTAATATTTTCTATATTAGGCATCCGTTCACTTGTGCATGACATTCTGTCCTTCAACCAAATAACTAACAAGTTAGCAGGTTCTCCCAGCCATACTTCAGCATTACCCCTTCAGTGCCACCTCACTATGGTCTTTCTGATTCTAAAACCTTCAAAACCAGTAGGATTCACATATTAATATCCACTCACTATATCAAATATAAACTGCAATGTATCCCTGCAGGATTCCTTCCCCACATTCATACTTCTATCCAATACCTCTTGGAAATATTGCTACAAAGTTCCTACCACAATAGTCCTCTCAATCACGCCAGCTAACTGATGATAGAAACGCATCCTGATTTTTTGTATCATAAGAGAATCATAATTTGAATAATGCGAAATCGCATTGATTTATGTCTGTCACTGTCAAACACAATTGTCAACATATATTTTTTAAAAGAATGCATGTTAAATTGGATATTGAACATTTTCCATGAAGTCATATCTATGGATTGACTTTCTCTTGGCGCATTACGATGTCGATTACGTAACCTAATTTACTACCTTAAAACAGGAACCAACCTTACCAGGATATGTTTCAAAAACTTTTGCAATTTCCAGAACGATGCCTTACGGATTGAAGGAAAACAATGAAGATCTGTCGTCAAAGAATGTTGTCCTAAGATTTCAGGCAAATGACTAACACTTCTTTATAATGTGGAATGCGGTAAGAGAAAAAAAAATCTCCCGGATCCTATTTCGTAATTAAATACATGCACAAGTGAGAAAATTATAATTAGGAAGCCTCAGGTTATTTGTTGTAATTTGATAGTAATGGTTTTATTATTTTTTTTATTGCTGTTTCTTATTAAAATCTTACGGATGTTATTATATCTCCACCTTGCATGATGGATCTAGTAACTCCATATGCATATCGAGAGTCTGTCGTGACACCTACCCTTCTTGTATAAGGTACCTTTTATTAAGGAGAGCTGATAGTTAAGCGTGATCTCGGAAGAATAAACCCAATGCACAACCGTTTGGGTAGAATAATTTTGTTCTTGCCTAGTAATGAACCAGTTATTTTATTGGTTGTATTAACAATTTAACAATGCATTAACTTATATACAAAGGTAGATAATCCTTTATGCTCAGAGATTTTTCAGATGAGTAAACATCATTTGTAAAAAAGTGGAAAAAGACGAAGTTCTATTGTTAGTTGTGATTCCAATAATTATGAATTTTTATTTAAACTGATATTATTTTATTTTTTTTTAAATATATAATTAGATAGAATCTGACATCTTTCTTCAAAATCATTCTTGTTTCTTTCGAAGTACTCGGGCTTCATTGATACTCCGCAGGGCAGAATGGCGAAGCAGAAAGCCTACGAGATGAAGCAGAGGCTGCCTAGAGGCTGAGGAAAAACCTCGCTACTGGATGACAATGCAGCTTGCGGTGAAGTGTGTAGCGAATTATCTCAGCTGTGACTAATTTTAATTAAACTCAGCTGTAGCGAATGGAACTATTCGGCCATGGACTCCCTTCGACGTGCCTAGGCAGAGGATTCAGGAATGCAAATAGGCGGAGGATATTATAGGAGAGGAGTATGATTGGGTCGGACCTCAAGATTGATGGATATAAAGGATAATGTGCTATTATGTGGTCTTGAAACATTTTTTTATTATTATTTTTTTAGTAGCAATTTCGAAACTAGAAATTCCATTAAAATTGTTTAACGCTTTAATCCTTGTACAAAATCAATAACTAAAACTGACTGAAATAAACAAAATTATTCCTAATAAGTGTAAAAATATTTTAAAAAAATCGTAATACATAGTATTCACTATTATTATTTTAAAAAATATAATTGGTTTTATGGTATTACGGTAGCTGAAAGAAAAGTTTAAGGTAAAAAGTTAAAATGTTCCAAAAGTTATCAAGTTTTCCATCCCACTATTTACCCTAAATAATGAGAATAACAACCCAAAAAGGAAAAGAACATGAATTTTATCTTATTAATGGCTTGGTTCTTAATTAATCTGAAAATCTTCAATACCAATCAACATGAAAGCAGGATTCATGAGTTCAGATAAATATAAAGATTTATTTTAAAGGTTTAATGTTCAAATAATGTTCAACCCCGCTTAATATTATAGTGAATATAAGTGATTGGCACGATTTTATAAGATTATTTTATGTTTTAAGAACTTTTTAACAGCACGAAATTTTATATCCTATCATTGTATCTGCATTCTCAGTGAATAAGTGGTTAATATGTTTTTTCCAAAAGAGTTAATTTTTGTGTTTTTCTCCGTGCATGAGTAGCGAAGCAAGGCCTTGGCTTGGAATGGAGTTATTGCTTATTCCGCTTCACTCAGTAAGATTAACTCATTTTGGAAAAGAATCGACTTAAACACTTACTCACCGGGGCTGCAGATATTTCCTCTGTAAAATTATTTAAGTTTGTTAGATCGATAAACAGATCAGCTGTGTTTGAATTATGAAGGTTCTATTGTTTAGCTATTAACTTAATGTCAATATAATGGTTAGTTACTTCATTCAAATACCTATTCAATGTTCTCTTAACTAGCTTTTTAGAAAAAACACATGGAAAATAATCATGGAAGATTCTTGAATCTACAACGGTTCTGTTGATTAATGTCTACGGAGAGAGTTTTGGTCTAAAATTACAAATTATGCATTATCTTTAGGTACAAAAAAAAAATGAGCACCATATTCTGAGCATTATGGTTAATAAAAAATAATAGTAATCTTCGAAGTGATTGGAACTTTGGAGGAGGCCTGTTGAATTTTGAAGTAGATAAGTATTGAAGGAGCCTGAAACCAACAGCTGAAATAAAATTAAAAAAAAGTTGATGGAGAAAATAAAATTGTCTACCTACACTTATAATTATACAGAGATCAAGAACATCCTTCATTAAGTTTAACGATTTAACACTGTTACAGAAGTAATTAGACAGATATGCCTCATTAGGCTGTGACAGTTTTCCTTGTCATTGACTCTTACTTTCTGAACTAAACAAAAAATTACTAATTTAATTAATTACTTAATTTTGTCAACTAAATAATGTAATAAAATTGTTAAAAAGACCTGGTGGATAGCAGCACTGGATGCCATGAGGACAGCATGCAGCCTCCATTGTCCAGGAAGGGTCATTGTACAGTCAGCGTACCTCGGACCTCTTCGTGAGGATTCACTGGAGTGCCATCCTCACGTACGAAATAAGAAAGGTAAAGTGTAATTTAAAAAAATCTTGGAATTGTTTTCGCGGACTGAAACAATAACCATCTTCAAGAATGAAAAATGAAGAAGAAAATATCCAGAATTTTCTTTTTACCTTTATAATTCGTAATCACAGTAATAGTGTAGCTGCAGCAATAACTGTGCTGTGGACAATTATAGTATTTTCCTTTTGGTCCGAGAATATAATCTGTTTAATTTATAATACTTTTATTCGTTAAAATCGTTAATGTCATAATAGACGAATTACTTGTCGAATATTTGCCACTGCAACTCATGAAGAATCTTGGGTTCAGTAGGCGACACAGGGATTGCACTATTTCTGGGAAAAGGTTGTGCAGGGAGGAGATTTGCCTTAGGTTAGGCTCAACCACCAGCTTTTCCTTCTAATTATAGGGGCTGGATGAATCCCACGAGGTTGCCAGATACCATAGGATCCATCCCCGATAGTTAATAAATTAAATAAAAATCTTCCATACCCGGGTTTGAACACGGTCCTACATCACTCCGCTCCCCCTTTAAATACTTAACATTATTAAATTTTGAGTTGTAATACTTTTTCTCATTGTCTTTTTGTGGTGAATTTTTGCTAATCTTGTTCTATATGTGTTCCATCCTTTGAATGGAGCTTAGAATTTGTAAGATAACGTGAAAAAAATCTGTAATTGAAATATTCAGCCATAGGGCAATGGATAGACCGTGACTAAATCTGCACCGTTCGTGAGGAGACATAGTTCATTATTTGCCCTTCTTTTACTTTCTCACTCTACCTAGATTGAACTATACAGAGTGGATAGGATTTCGCACTCTTAAACAAATGAAATATACCTTCTCTTTTTTCTACATTAAAAATGAACAGGGCACACTCATGTATTATATAAAACTCATTTTGTTACTTCTGGCAAAAATGTTTCACTTATTTATTTATTTAACTTTATTTCCACCACCTTCAATACAATTCTCATTCGTCCAAACCGTTCCTTAAACCAGCTGTGACAAGTTTCATTAAGAAGTTAGGCACATCGTTGTCCCAAGCCCCCCGAAGGTCCGAAAAGTCCAAGTAGCAAGATCGGGCAGTAAGAAGGATGCTGAAGCAGTTTCAGTCCAGAAATGCAAGGTAAGCTGGAACGTTGTGGTGGAGTGGGTTCCATTTGCCTCCAACGCCCATGAAAACTCCATTTGGAGGCAGCAAATACTGTTTTAATTCCTGCTATAAAATTAGGTTCAACTGACGTATCGAGGAAATAAACTCAGTGATCTTTTCCAATATAAATGTCCCAACTCGGAACGATTCATAATTCAGACTTTTTCGTCTTCGAAAGCGATTTGTAGTGAGTACCAAAAACAAAAAATGTATATTATTCTTGTACTGTATCACGGACTTATCTACTTTAAGGGAAGTTATAGTAAAATGCAACCTGACGGTAAATGATCTAAAATTTAATCAGACCTTCCATCTCGAACATTAACTTCTGTATGCAACTTTATAATCAATTAGTCCAGGCAACGAATACAAAATGGCGGAAATAATTCATGTAGAAGCCAATTTTGGCACACATGTAGGGAAAGGTGTCCTGAAAAACATACTAAAAGTACTGAAGGGTGGGGGTGGAGTTAAGGGTGGGGGGGCCCTCTAAAGGTCCCTTCAGTTTTCAGTTTTTTGTTAATAACTCGAAAAATACTGCCTTTAGTGAAAGAATATATATATATATATATATATATATATATATATATATATATATATATATATATATATATATATATATATATATATATATATATAATTAATCTACATAAAATTTTCTATAAAAAAGATTCTATACATTTTTTTGCTAGGATCAATGGTTAAGGAGATATGGAGGAGGGAAGATGGAAAATTAAAAAAAAAAATGTTTTCATTGTTAAAAATGAAATATTTGTAGTTAAAAATAATACTTTTATTGTTGAAAATTAAGTAATTAATGTTTAATGATGTATTGTAAACATTAAATTTCGTCGAAATCTAAACTTTCATCTTCATGGAAGTTATCTTTGACGAGGGCTGCGTTCGTACATGAGCTGAGGCATCGACAGGCACCAGAGCAGGCAATCCCTATGGGACAACCGCAGCGCACCCCACACCCAGTCGTGTATCGGGAAAAGATCATTTTCAAAACGAAGTCGGGTGCCACAGAGTCACTGAAATGCAGTCCATGAAGACTCTGAGAGACTTAGGTATTAATTGTTCAGACTCACTGCAGAAGCTAGCTGAAGGAGGATAGGTACTGTTGTCATAAGCCATGGATTCTATTTCTTCCAAGATAATCTCAGCAGCTTTTTGTACAGTTCTCCCACATTCCCTTTGTTCATCTTTAAACTTTGAGGTGTACCACGAGTCGCTCAAGATGTTGTCACTAAAACTAGGAAAGGGGAAGACTGTTTGTCTGGTGCTAATTGTACTAAAAAAAATTTGGTTCTCGTATTTTTCCCTCAATCTCTTCTTAATGGTCTTCACATGTGGTGGTTCTCCTGTAATAACCTGTTCCAACAACTCGTCCAAAGAATATTGGCAATTATCAGTACCTTCAATATAATCGAAGATTTCTTGCATTGCATATGAAATTCCTTCATCTTGAGGCCGTTCAGATTTTTTTTTTGAAGGTACGGAGGTCAACAAGAATCTTTTGTAACAATCGCCATGATACATTGTATCTGCTGCGTGTAGATCAAAACAGTGCAGATACTTACGTCTTACTATGTCGTTTCCCCACTCATCCTTTCTTTTCTACAATCGATAATGGGATTGTGAAACGCACTGGTACGAACTGAAAAACTGTTCTACGCTTTTTATAAGGTTTTTTTTATCTCCTTCTCTTCGTCATACGTTTCTGTGCAGAAAAAAATACTTTGTTTTAAAATCAAATTTCACTTGTCCTGAACGCAAAAACGAGACATCACGTGATGTTGAAGGTTGATCTGAAAGAGTGTCTCTCAGAAACAGTTGACTATTCTTAATTATAGACAATTTACGAATCGTTCTGTCATTAAAAAAATAATCAATTACTCCTTCAAGCGATATCTAAAGTCCAGAAACATTCCTTTTCGTTAAGCAATATTCCATCCGGCGGTAATCTTTTTCTTACCCTTAAGATAATTTCGGACGTCCGCTGTTCCAAACAAAACATTGTGTGCTACCATATCGTTCTTAATATTTAACGCACTCATTTTTAAAATGTTTATATTTATTTTCTGTATGTTTTTTTATACCATGATTATTGAGTTAATTGACTAGTTGAAGTTAATTGTTTTAGTAGTGGTATAAATCACAAAATGAGGTATAACCGACACAAGTCTTGCACTTTTACCTTTCTTCTTTGATTTTTTCTTGATTCTTAGCTGGTGGTGGCGACTTAAAGTTTAAAAATCTGTGTTTAAAGATTCCCTATGCCTATAAACCATATCATGTAGAGACAAAAATTCCTTAAAGGATTGTTTAAATGAAATGTTATCATACGAATTTATATCTGCGATCATATCAAGATTATTTCTAGATTTAGGAATGTCCTCTAGCAAAAAAAGTGTATAGGACCTTTTTTATAGAGAATTTCATGCATATTAATTTAATATTTGAACATTTTTTCGCTAGAGGCAGTATTTTTCGAGATACTTCGAGATTCGAAGATGAAAGTTTAGATTTCGACGAAATTTAATGTTCAAAATACATCATTAAACATTAATTACATAATTTTCAACAATAAAAGTATTATTTTTAACTACAAAAATTTCATTTTTTACAATAAAAATTTCATTTTTAACAATAAAAACGTTGTTTTATTTAATTTTCCATCTTCCTCCCTCCATATCTCCTTAAGCATTGATCTTAGCAAAAAAGTGTATAGAACCTTTTTTATAGAAAATTTTATGTAGATTACTTTATTATATAAATGTTCTTTCACTAGAGACAGTATTTTTCGAGTTATTAACAACAAACTGAAAAAAGAGACCTTTAGAGGGCCCCCACCCTTAGCTCCACCCCCACCCCTCAGTACTTTTAGTATGTTGTTCAGGACACCTTTCGCTACAAGTGTGCCAAAATTGGCTTCTACATGAAGTATTTCTGCCATTTGGCATTTTTTGGCCTTCGTTGCCTGGACTAAATGTCTAGTGTAATTTGTTTTCTTCAAGATTATGCATAAGATGTTATTTCATGGCGTATTGCTCCTTGAACTAACTACATGCGCTTGACCTACAATCGAAAAAGGCATTTAACGAAGATTAACATAGTCCATTTTCGTTCCAACCTTACGATATATCAGTAACAACGCACGTTGATACTATTAAGGGAATACCGTTGATGGCTGAAGTAGTTTCTACTGATTTGTTTCAACTTTCCTATCAGAGAAGGATTGAGGAAACTAGAAGCACTCTTCGCCCAAAAAGGTATTCATTTACCTGCAATAACTGTAAACAATGGATTAATAGATTAGCAGAGGAGCTATTAACGACCGGCCCGATTTAGCAAGAGCTTACTGATCGGGTCCGTGTAGCAGTCACTGGTCAAGCTGCTTTCGAACAGGAACGAGGTGTAGCTTTTATTTACATTTAAATTCTTCAACTTTTTCTTCAGTAGGGTTATGTTGTTACTCCGAGAGATTAGAAATAAAACTTTATTCCCGGTTATTATTTATGATGAATGAATTACTAATGTTTGATAGAAAATCAGTTGATTCCACAATTGATTGCGTTTGGGATCAAAAATAGACTTCTTTACAATCTCCTCTAGTTTTGTCTAACACTTTTCGTCTTATTTCTCAAAGTCCAGTTCTGAACCTGAAGTATCTGGAGCATAAATTTAAGAAGATATTTTAGGTATTGCACAATGTTTGTAATTAAATGACAAATGCAGTATTTTATGCTTCTAAGGGACTAAACATCAACTCAACAAAAAACTGGGATACACCTTATATTATAATAATTTATGACACAATACATATCAACATAACTAATATTCGTTATGTTATACACCTCACATATGCTGGTATGTTATGTGAAGGGGAATCCCAACTTAGCAGTATTTTATAGCTGAGTCAGTAACATCTACTCGAGTCAGATGTTTCTTTCCCCATTGTCTGAGATTTTTTTTTCTCTTTTCAAAACTCAGCTCTTGTATTGCTTCAGTTTACGACCCCTGGTTCTTGTTATTGAAGGACATAAACCATAACTGCGCGTTATTGATTTTTTTTTTTAACTTCAAACTAACTGAAACCTGAGGTTGTATTAGTGTTTATATAACTGTAATATTAAAGATCCCTCGACACTTCTTATTTTTCCATGTATTTAAATTTTCGCTTCTTGATTTTAAATAAATTTTCTTCAGAACTTTGTGTTTTATTAAAGTAATAACCCATTAGCATTGTGGATGCAGTTGTGAATCTTAATAAAGATAAAAAAATCGGAGTTTAGTTGATAATAAGAAAATAAATTATACAATTAATAATTTTTGAAGATATAGTAAGATATTGCATATAACTAACATTCAGTTACTATTATCAGCTATTTATGATTTATCTTTAAGAAGACATTATTTAAGCTAAATTATTTTCAACTGATTTCCGAATTTCATTTATTTCTTTAACAATACAAACTCTAAATACAGATCAAAAAGATATGTACATACCTAAGAGAAATTAGTGGGATACTACATTTTCCATTTTAATTTTATTACTCAAAATTATTAAATTTTTTTCGTTGTGCTTAAATTATTAAATTATAATGGGGGTAATAATGACAATTATTAAGAGTAAAATCACTTCAAAATCCCAAAGTCAACTTAACCTAAAGAAAATATTATATTTACGAGTAATTCTTTTCTAAAGGAAGCGGTACATGTATGGATAGCTAAAGAATGTCGCTATCTAGATGAATTTGAAAATATTTCAGATGTTACATTCTCAGAAAGACGTGCAAGCATTCTGGTGAATAAGAAGTTGAAGTCAATAAAATTTGACAAAATTTTATTGACTTCAACAATAAAATTCAGCGATTTCTTCGGTTAGTGATGGCAACCGAAAATCAGTTTTCTTTGTCTTACATTTAAATATAAAATAGTAAATTTTAATCAGCATGTAAAATTAATGTCTAAGCTACAGTTTTTTTAATTAACCATCTTTTCAAAAGGTTAAATAGGGTCTTCTAGTTAGCGTAATAACCTACTATGCTCATGATCACGGGTTCATAGTCCGGCAGGCTACCTTAGGATTAATAAAGAGAGTAAAAAATACTTGGTTATGCCGTCCTACAGAAGGGATATAATCGGGTTCCAGAGTCTGTGAGGTTTCAGGTACTCGTTCTCGGTGTCTGATTGAGCTTCTCATATACATTTTACCACCGCTTCAAAGTGCATTGACACACGTGCCATTATAATTGTTAGAATTCTCTATACAGGCGTACCTAAGATTGAATATCTTCAAACTCCATCTACCTAACAGTAAGTTTGTAATGGAGATTGCGGATCTCCACCACGCATGCGTAACAGTGGTTAACCCCGTCGTTACATACAGAATCCCATTATCCAGCTGTTCTCTATAACGGTCTTTGCATGCATTGTTTAGGTCATTCCAAGATAGGTTAAGCTAATAGCGTTGAAGACGAATGACTAAATGGTTAAGAATAGAGGTTACAAGTGCGTTGTTTTAACTAATTTTCAACAATTGTTTCTACAACCATGTTAAAATTGAATAGAAACATTGGATTAGATGCACAACAGAGGAATGTCAAATTGGAACAGGGATAATGAATAGTAAAATTTCACTAGAACTGAAATAGATATCGTCGCTACAACTGCAAATTTTCAAAGTTGAAAATAACACATTTTTCGTTTTCTAGCAATAACAGCTCCAAAACATTTTCGTTGGAAGTAAAGTTCTGATTTAGAATCAATCTTGAAAAGTTTTTACACTCTCCTGAAAAGTGGTATTTTTCACATCCGCTGCTTTTTTTTATGGACGATATGTCTCGTAGAATAAATAACTAACAGTGATAGTGCTTCATATAAACGAAAGTCAGAGAATAATGGATGCTGGAAAAATATTTCTTGTTTCCTAAATAATCAACAGATAGTTCGATTAATATGATAGCGCAGAACGTCTATTTGTAAACGACATTAGATTTCTTTGAGACAATTATTCATTATAACAGGTATTATAAAAGGACTGAAGTAGCTGTTTATTACACTTAATCATATTTTATTTAATTATAATCATCCCATATACAATTTAGATCCTAATGCTGGTTATTTCTCTCCTTTTCAATCGATAGGCGGTCTTCAATAAAAGGGGTATCAAAAAGAAAGCATATCGATCGAACTACGATTGCTGGTCAATTCAACAACATTGGAGTGAAATTGGTTTTATGGAAGAAATAAACCTTTCCTTTTTTTGAAATAGATATTTCCATTTTTATTGGGAATAAAAAAATAATAATAATTAACGGACATATAGAAGCTTATAGTTCATATCCGTGAGTGTAGCTTAGCCCAGTAGTTTCTATTTATTGTAATTGAAATTCTGTCTTGTCTGTAATTGAAATAATTAATTTACTTAAAATTTGCCCTCCCGCACATTTTTTGCTCTGTATTATAAATCCTTCAATGGTTGTGAGGAGAGTAACTTGATTTGGTTATTCATGAACAATCTAATATAATATTATGTAATGCATATCATACACATAACCAGATATTAGATATGAATTGAAATGTGATACTGACAACTAATAACTAGAATTAAACAGAGCACTTATTATGTATTATGTTGCATAATTAATTTTCTGATAACAGTTTTTTATTTATTGAAAAGAGGTAAAGAAATCGAAGGGGATTCCATTAATATTTATTTATTGATACAAAAAAAATTTCCAGGCCTTAAGAATATACATTAATAGTGTAAAAACTAATAAATTACAATTTCATCAGTTTAAAATGGATGCCGTTTCCAAATGTTTTTCGATTATCCAGTTTTATAAATATTTAGCGTAGCAAAAAAATGATAAAACATCACCATTTTACGTTAAAACATTAACAATATTCCGAAATTGCCCAGACATGTTCACAAGACAAATCGATAGATTTGATTACCCCTGAATGAAGGATCAAAACTCGATTCTAAATCAATGAACTTTAGTAAAATTATCATACAATTTAGCTTAGAAATGAGACAAGCTTCCATAATTTCAAGACTATTTATGTAAGCATTATAATTTAATATCTATCAGTTTTAATTACTTGCAAATTCACTAGAGAATAAGTTTTTATTATATTTAATAATATTAACTGAAATTTAGATGTCATAATTGAAAATAAAATAAATAAATGCGTATCATAACAGCTAGACTTCAAAAACAGAGAGTACTTTCTAATTAAACATGTTTTCTTATTTCCTTGAAAATATACAGAAATTTAATTTTATAGCATTATATGGCGCAATTTCCCAATGTAATAGATCTAAATGATTTTATATTTATTTCAGTATGTATGTACGCTGAATTAAAATTTATATTGTGTAAAGGAGATGGTTGGGGGGTGCAGTCAATAAGAACACCGAATAAGTGAAGTACTTATATTATGTGCCGACGTTTCGACCTACAGTGTAGGTCATCTTCAGGGCTAACAGAGAAACAAACAGAACAAAAATGTAAAAACATCAAAGTTGTACAGTAACAATACTAGTGACAAATAATGTAGAAAAATACAAAGTGGCAGATATGAAAATAGAAGATAAAGAATATTAAAAAGGAGTCAGATTATAATAAAATAAGGATATAGACAGATTTAAAATTACTGATAATGAAAAGGCATTAAACTAGTGGTAGATATAATAAAAATCAGATAAAGACAAATATAACAAAATTATTGAAATAGTGACAGATATAATTATAGAAAATGTGATAGAATATAATAAAATTAAGATAAAGACAGATATAACAAAGATATTGATAATGGAAAGAAAATGAAAATAATGGCAGATATCATAAAGTAAGACAGATTTTATAAAATTAAAGAAAATGAGCAGAAATGATAAATAATAAATAACGCATATAAAATAAAAATAGAAAATAAATGTACAGAATGGATAGTACAGTACAATATAATAATATAAAGAAAAATCAAAAGGAGGAGTTAAACAAAAGAAACAAAATGAGGATATTTACATATAAAGAAAGGTTGGAATATGAATAATACAGAAAAACTAGTAAAATAAAGGTGTAAAATGTATGATAACGGACTTAATGATGTTACCAAATTACAGAAAAGTATGGAATTATATGTACAATAACAAATGTGAATAATAGAAAAACTATTGTACAATAACACCAGTGTACAATGACTGTTTTGAAAATATAGTAGATAGGAATAGAATATGAAAAGATAAAATAGGTGAAAACGCTAGTACAGTAACAATAGTTTACAATGTATGTATGAAAAAAATTAGATGGGATTAATGAATTAGAAAAATAAAATAGGTGTTCAAAAATATGAACACATGATTACCAACATATGATGGATGCCAAAATGATAAGGGGAAAAAATAAGAAAATTAAAATTGGAGAAAGGATAAAGAGAAGAGTTTAAAATAAATAAAAAGAAGAAATGAAGAGGAGACATACCGAATGATGGGAAGCGTGGCCGTTACAGATCGCGGCTAGAGTGTACTGGGCCAATTTGACCGTTGAGAACGAGGGAAGAGATGGGGGCGGAATCTAGTGGCCGGAAAGTTAACAAAGGAAAAAAGGATAAAAAATATAAATAAAATTAAAACAATGAAAGAAATGTCGATAGAGTGATAAAAAAGAAAACATCAAAGTCGGAGTAACGGGAATTTATCGGATTCCAGCAAAAGAACGTTAAGACCGGGGGAAGAGATAGAGGCGAAATCTAGTGATTTAAAGAAGAAAAAAAACATTTTCTTAGCCCAAAAAATAGAATCACTTTTATTAAAGAGCCTACTTCCATTATGGACTGAATACCGTTATCTCTAATCTAGGGACAGGATACGGAGTTAGTGAGCATAAACTTCCGTGTCACATAATTATTAGTCGTTGATGGTCAGCTCGAGGATAAGGTGTCACGAAGATTGGTTTAATATTTTGTAGGTAACAATTTTTTTTCGTGAATTTTTTTACTCTAACCTACCCCTACAATTCATGAGTCTAGGGCCCAGTACTTGGTAGACACTGTATTTTTCCTATGTGAACGGTTGTGCAGAGAGGTAATTGGTCCCAGTCAATCACTAGGCTTCCCCCAATTATGGGTATCCATTTAATAGAGGATGGGTGAGCTCCAGGAAGGTCTGTAGATCCCACAGTGTAAATCCGAGGCTGTTAACAGATTAAATAATTCATCTACCGAATTGGAAGCCGATACCAACTCAGTGCTTATCACCCTGAGCTACTTCGTTACCTCGATTATTGTAAGGGTTTTTTTGTACTAAGAAATCTTAGTTTTGTTTGTTATCAAATAAAAACTTATTCAAATTAATATGTTTAGATATTACTTAAGTAGTATATTTTGACGCATAGGCATCAAATTTACTTGCTGAAAGGTACTGAGATGAATATATACTGAGATGAATATATGCCCTACTGAAAAAGGATAATTAAGAAACAGAGAATATTATCTTCAATTAAGAAAAGTATTGTTAGGCAGTATCAGCGATAAAATTTCGTAAACGCTTTATCGATATTTTGCGTCTTTAAACTGCCTGGAATCGCTGCCCTACTTCGGTTCGATCCATCCCCAAAAGCAGATGTTCAAGTTGCCTAACTTCAAGAGCAGCCAGGAGTCTTAGATCCTCAAGAGTTTAGGAAGATAATAAAAAGAATAACAGCCTTCAATCAGAAATACATAGGTTTTTTTGCTTGTTTTAAAACCACAATCTATTGCAACACTTGTTGAAAATGATTACAGTTTAGTTCATTGGTTTATGTAAAATTTTTACATATAGATTTATATTCATCTTCACTTTTTCCTGTGTATGATGAATCAGAAAGCCTATATAAAAATTAGAAAATTGTTTACTCCAATTTAGCTAGTTTTCTGTCAAATTTCAAACTGTGTTATGCATGTAATTATTTATCGGTGATTAGTTACTAATGATATACTTCTAGGACATTTTTACCAAGAATTTTTAGCTGATTAGACAAAAGCTGAATAAGCAGCTAAAACTGCACTCGAATAGGAAAATACAGCTAGAACGTGTAGTTCGTTAATATTCCATAGAATTTTTCATAATTCAGTTCTTTCTAAAAGTATTGCATTCCTCCCGATTGCTAGGTATCTGGCACATGTTACAAAAAACTGTGTCATATACGTCAAGAGGAAGACTTGTGCCAGAAGACCACGTCCAGCAATTGAACAGCTAGGTAACGGTCCGGCCCACCCAGCTATCTGCTACCGCTCCTCTTCAGTTTGTTTTGGTATATGTTACAAGTACATAGTATGTTATGTATCTGCGTATCAATGCTTGAACATAGATACATAGGTAATTAAATCAAACAAAACCATCAATCTCTGTAGCTATGAAACTATTCAAATGCTCCAAGTTAAACCTATATTCCAAGACAAACTACCTTTCAAACGGTGTATTCCAAGGCTAAATAAAATTAAATCTGGAATAAATGATTCGTACTACACTAAATGTTTTCGGAATGGTAATAATAAAATAAATATAAAATAGCGGAATGTTTGTTTGTTAACATGATCAGAAATAAAGGTTTTAGTAAGAAAACTGGAGAAATAGTACACAACTGTCGGACGAGATACTCGTCTTTGTAGACCAGATTGTTAACAAATGTTACCAATAATTTGTTATCCGTGTGTTGTATTCAGACCAATCTCTACCAATCTAGGTACTCTAAATTGGAGCTAAGTCTGACGGTTGAAAGAACTCGAACAGATTACAACCGTCCACAACCATTATCTTACAAACAGTAGAGTCTCTATCGTGTACTGAACCGAAGACCTGTCATGGGTTATAGTGGCACAGGTTTTCTTGCCAGTGTGACCACATTACAATATCATATTATGGAAAGGGATGTCATAATAGAAAATATTTTATTAATTTAATTTAATTATTGAAATTTAAAGGGTGTCTCCGGGATCCCAAAGATGAAACCAACAAAGCAATTGATCAAACGATTTAATTTTTCATTGACAACTCCAGGGCCACCTCCTTACAAAGTACAGCAATAATCCAACAGAAATAGGAATAGGTGACGAAGGTCATTCAGGCGCTTTAAGATGGAGAAGGTACAATGGGAGATTTTAGAGATAGGATTTTTCCAAAGAGAGAGTTTGGTCAAAAGTAATACCCAGGTTTTTGACGGTTGGGTAAACATTGATAGGATTATTACTTAGAAATAGGATTGGATTAGGAGGAATAGGTTTAAGGAAGTAGTTCGACCCATAGGAGGACCTCGTTGATGAAGGAAATGTCATGAAACGAGTGGAAAATTATAAATATTTGGGCTCTGTTATAGAAAAGAATGGATCATCGTTAAAAGAGATAAAACAAAGGGTAATTCCAACCCGTAAAGCAACTGGTATGATTAAATCTGTCTTTCGAGTAATAATACACGTATGACGAAAGGTACCAAGAAGCTCATAAACAAGTCCGTAATTGAAAGCAAATTGCTATGTGGAGCAGAGACATGAACGATAAGCGCTGCTCTAAGAAAAAAGCTACTTGCTACTGAGATGGAATATTGGAGGAGAGCTCCCATGGTATCCTGACTACATAGAAGGACAAATGCCGAAATTAGAGAACGGATGCAAACTCAACGAACGTACTCCAAAATATAGAGAAAAAAGATTGGAATAGTAAGGTCATCTCAGAAGAATGAAGGAAGAAAGAGTGCTCCATTTAATTTTCAATTGGAATGCTGAAGGAAGAAAACGGCGTGGTATACCACGAAGAAGATGGAGGAAGGTATTGAGGAAAGTATGCACGGCCATGATGGGAGGAAGATGTACAAGACAGACAAAAGTGGAAAATGAATTTAAGGAAATTTTTGGTTGAAGGAAACCTCTAGGTATAATAATATAATAGTCTAAAGAAACCCTTAGAGAGAAAAAAAAAGGTCGACTTACTTACCACTACTACCTTGGTTTTCTAAACATTCAACTTTAAATTATTCGATTCATATCATCTTGGAGATTTCCGTGGCTAAAAATTGGTCAGAAGGGGGAAAAACAGGTATATTTGAAAATCATCAGCGTAGAAATGCTATTGGGAGTATTGGATAATATTTGATGATTGCATTAAAAATATTGTCCATGGCAATTTAAGAGAGTATGAAAATATTTTTTATTAAAAGTGTCGTCAATTATAGCTAGTTGATAATGAATGTATATGATTAAGAATGTAAATAAAAATAAAATGAAAAACTAAAAATTAAGAATAATAATACGGCAATCTTCAGAGATATACATGAGCATTAATAAATGCACCCTCTATATCATAGTCAGCAAGAGATGGAACCGATTATATGCATACACTTAATAAAATGTTTACGATAATTTTAAGTTTTAAAAGAACTGTCTGACATTATAAATAATTAAATTTTATATAAAAAAAAACAAAAGGCCGAATTCAGACAATGGGTCAATAGTACTTAGATCTACACCGGAAAAACTGGACATGACGTCTCTATTCTTTTCTTTCTTCGAGAACGCTGGAACCCCGCGTGTCTTTCTCATTTTGTCCAAACCACTTTGTTTCGGATCTACTTTTTTTATCATGTCGTGTAGGATACCAACTGTACACTTTTTTATACAGTTTTCATATTTTTTCTATTTCTTTTTTTTCATATCACGGATTCATTTTCTAGAGTTTATTTTGTGAGGAAATCTGTAAACACAATATATTAGGATTACCAGATTTTTTTTTTATATTTTTAAAATCTAGGTTATGCTTCGTCATTGCTCTAACGGTAAACATTAGTGATTAGAAGGAAATAAAAGGCATTAGGTTTCGCAGATCGTAAGCGAGCACAATTATGTCATATTATAATTATAGTATACATAACGGCTACTGTAATATATAACACACTGTAAAGTACAACTTTCACCAAATTAAACAAACTCCCTCTAACACGTCATCTGAATTATTTTAAAATTATGTTTTATTAATAAAAATTTTCGCAATAAACCCAAAACCATCCAATCGCTATTTTGGATACATTCAGATAGATGGATACATTTACATGATCAGAATAATGTGAATATAGTGTTGTGTCTTTAAACAATATTTATTTATTTGTTTTACCGACATGAGTTACCATGTTGATGTTTTTGAAGAAGAATGACCTTTTCTCTTAATATTACCAGAATATCAACGAATTGTGTAGAATTTCCAACAAATAAAATAATATATTAAAAACAAAATCATCGACTGAAATCTCAAAATATAAGGGATTCATTGTGAAAAGTGATGCTTCGTATCTGACAGGCGCGTCGAATATTCCATGCCGCACAACATCCGGCAAATATTGGCTGCATTGTTATTGTCTTAGGAGTTCAAGAGTTCAATATCTACTGAGTAATGAATTGGGTTATGGAGTACTAAGCCCAGAGGGGAATAAAAAAGAAATATTAATAAAATCATTATGAGGTTCCTGATTTCTTGTTACAGTAAGCGTTGTTAGTTGCATCATCATAGAATTTATTGTATTTTGGAATTCGATAAAGTTCAAGTGATTTTGAATATATATTTTTTTTTTAATATTTTGGTTTTGAAGGAAAAAGACAACAAATAATCACTATCAAGATAATAATTAATAAAAATAAATTATAATATCATTCTATCATAGGAAACCTTGATGGTACAAACTATCTCGGGAAAATTTAGGAGTTGGTTAAAAATCATCATACTCTGTAAGGTTGAGATCTAGAACACACTGTTTTTGTTACCAGGCAACAAAAAGAGACGCCAACATTTTTTGCTTCACTCTGATCGTTACCCAACTGTCAAATTATTTATTTACCCACATGAACGTTTAAGGATCCCGGTATTTTTTTTTTGTGCTTATCCCCATTAACTTTTTTGTATCTCTTTATAATTTGTTAAAGTTTGTAGACTTTAATGAGCTTAAACGATTTTAATAAAATATTTGTTTATATAATAAATAAAAAAAAAAAAACAACACTGCATCATAGTCGCATAGTACTTCATAGCTGTTTCGTGCCAAATAAATAAATAAATTAAAAAGAAATTTGCTCTCAGGCATAAGGCTGATCACAAGTTTTCAATGATAAAGTTGCATCACCTATTTGACACTGTCAGTAACTAGAAAATACCACTCTTGTGAATAACCTTAATAAACCGTAGGATCAAGTATCGTAATGTAATGAGCAAATTTAAAACTTTTAAATGTTAATAGCATTTCCAGAAATTCCTAAACATTTCCAAATTAAATGTAGAGAATGTTTCCGAGTTACCTATTTTATTTATTTATTTAAATAGATCTCTAGCAGCCAACTATGACAAGGTAGGAACATCAAGATGTGATGCCATTTTTCTATCTGATTTTGTTTTGGGATTACTAATAGTTGTGTAAACAAATGTCTTAGATATTTATATGGATCTTGTTGAAGTCTTTGCGATACAAACAGCAAAATATCGAGTTAAATTTTACAAGGTATGTGTCTAGCATTGATACAATACATAAGTAGAATCTATGGAATTTTCTGTGATTCTCTTGGTCTACCTGAGTCAGCTTAAGCACCTTAACTCATTAGCTTCCTAAGAACAAACTGAATTATTAAATTCAATATTGAATAAAGATAAGGTCGTAGATAAAAACAATTATCTCATTTGGTTAACCAGTCAATATCGCCATGTTGACTCCTATTCCCTCCAGACATTTTATCCAAATCCAACTTTACTACGAGCGGACCCCCTTCTTGTTGTTGTTGTTAGTATTGGCGACGACCTCCTTCTCGACTTTGAAGAGGACGAGTTAGATCTGGCAACGTGGCCTAACGGTCCGCCAACGGTGAGCCGCATTCTTACTAAGGACAGCCCATCTGGGCCGAGTGTGTGTTGATGTGTGTACATTTCTGGACGGGCGAGGTGTGTGGGAATACACCAGTGTACACTGTACACTGCTTCCTTCGCTCTGGTTCAAGGCCGAGACAGGAACTGCAGCAGGCGTACTACAGGGGCATAGCGTGGCCCAGTCCATTGTTGTACATCATGAGGGCCTGTGATTATATTTCAGCCCACCTGCTAGCACGTCCTATTTATCAGCTACTATGGGTATAGATTAAACATGATATCATTTAATTCGACATAGCTGCTTTTTTTTTGGATTTTTTTAAAATAAATATTTTGTGTTCACGTAAAAATAATATATACAGAATAAATATTTTGATTAGTTATACAAACAACTAGAAGAAAGAACAGCCATGTTAGCAGTATAATCAATTAAAAAAAACCAACACTCACAGAATAATCCAAAATTATTGTGTTCTTAAATAATCATAAAACTCATAATCTATATTTAAAAACTTGCTTTTTCCCACGGTTTTGCTCGCGTGGAACTCGGTCTGCCAAATAAAGTTTCGTGACATATCATTCGTGACATAATTTAATTTTTTTAAACTATAAGTTACTCGTACATCCGAAATTTCCAATGCCTAACTTCAAAACTGACGTGTTCCATACAATCATTAAACCCCTATTATATTAAGGGGAAAACCCTTGGGGGTGGAATTGTCCAAATTCCTTTCTTAATGCTCATTTAAGCTATATGTACAAAGAACCTATCTGCGAATTTCAAGATAGTTCAGTGGTTTCAGCTGTGCGTTGCCGCTGGGTTTGTTAGTCAATCAGTTTACAGTTTTATATAAACTTCGCCTGTGAGGTGTTAATATAAAACTGTACCTTGATAAAAGGTAGCCAATGTCCTTCCCCATGCTAGAGATTATCCATGTCAAATTTCATCACAGACGGATTAGCACAGCCGTGAAATTGACATTGATTAACAAACGGGACGGACAGAAGTTTACTGTTGTATTGTCAGTAAAGGATTATGTTATTATGTATGTAATGTTATTGAATTTGATCCCTTACTTAGTATAACGGTATCACTTGTCGTACGGCAGCAGCGAGAAGTGAACTTTTTTTTTCACCTCCTCTAAGATTTTATTTACAATATTTATACAATTTATAAATAAATAACTGCAAATACTTTTATATAAACAAAAGCTTTCTGTTACCTTTCGGTATTTTAAGGCGTTACAATGGGCTGAGTCTGCTGACGACGGTTTTTACTCGAACCGGCCCGCTGATGTACACAACAGGGAGGAACCGTTTAGCGGGATCAAGAAATAGTTGTAGAAAAAAGAAAGGGGAGAAAGGAAGAAGGAAAAGGAAAGAAGAAGGAAAAGGAAGGAAGAGAGAAGAGAACTATGTTACTTGATTTGTTTTGTTCAGCGAAAATGTATAGATTTTGGGAGTAAGAAACACGAGAGCAAACATACAAACTTTGCCCCCACCCTTTTCACCCTCTTAGGGGTGGAATTTCGGAAAATACTTTCTTATCGGATGCCTACGTCATACAAAGAACACACCTTCCAAGTGTCAGGTCTTTACGATTAGCGTTTCAGGCTGTGCGTTGATCAATCAGTCAGTCAGTCAGTCATTTAGGACATAGCAATTAAAATGTATAGATAGCATGATACGGTTTTGTTATCATGTTATCTATACATATTACGGGTGTACTTTCCTTTTTTATTTCCGATTTTCTAAAAATAAAAAAACAAGTATTTCTATATATATATATATTTAATGTAGAAGCTAATTATAACATAACTATAATTATAACTATAAACTTTAGTGGTAGCTTTAAAAATTAATTTTTTTTTTTTGTATTTTTAAACGTTGTTCACCCGTTCTACCCTCTTAGGGGACGAATTTTTCAAAATCCTTTCTGAGTGCACGTTTGTATTAAAAAATGTACATACTTTCCAAATTTCAAGTCTGTAGCTTATGTCGTTTTGGCTCTGCGATGGTCTTTTCAGTCAGGACGAACTTTTTTATACATATAAGATCACTTAATTTAAATGATCTAATCTCTATGTGCATTATTATAAACACATCTTAGCAGTGTTTTTCTGAAGGAAGAAAGGACTAAGTCTATTCTACCTGACGAACCCTTCTAGCTTAATTAAGAATTAAATATTTTAATAAATATATATTATATGGAGTTGAGATAAAAATTTACTTAAAAGCTAAAAACTGGAATATCTTTGTATTCTATTTTAAATTATCTTGGCATTAGAGATATTATCTTGCAAAGGTTTTATTTATTAAATTTAACATATATTACTTTGACTATAAATTGAATCAAAACTGATGTTGAGATCATGTGTGTTTAGCAGAAAAACCCCTAACCAACAGCAAACAGCAACACCAAGGTTTCTACAACGTTTTTCTTGTCAATATTGATAGATAAAAGTAAGAAAATTTACTAATTTATTTCAGCTAGAAGTGTGTTTAACAATTGGCCATGTTGGCAATAGTTGAAATTTCAGAGGATGAGATCTCCAAAAAAATAATGAGTGAGGCCAGTCATAGAACCAGGCGTAGATGAAGACAGCGTCTTAAATAGACGGATGGCGAAACTGAGGTTGCCCAGAGAATCTTAGGATTTCAAACTGGAGATCTGCTGGCTAAAAGCTTGCAGACAGCTTATATTAGAAACCTGTACCACTACAACCCGGAACAGGTCTGGGTTTCAATACATGGTAGAGGCTGTACTGTTTCATGGTTGTGCAAACTGATTTGTCCTAGTCATGTTCAACCTCCAGATTTTTTCTCCTTATTTTTGGTACTCACTTGTAGAGGTTGGAGGAATGTCCTAGACCCCATATGATATATCTCCGGTGGCTAACAGACTAAATAAAAGAGTTGCCAGCAGCGGGATTTGAATCTGGATTTTTGGCGTGACAACTCAGTGCTCTACCTCTGAGCCACTCCAATATATGAATGAATACCACATTATTATTATCTCATATTTATCTCTAAAAACGTCTAAAAAGTAGAAACTGGTTACCCACAACTTCTCAAATTTTTCATTTTACAGTTATAAACTGTAATTCCCATTTATTAAGTATAGTTTAAAATTATTCGGTAACGGTAAATCACCATAGACCCAGGCGCAGCGCCGTGACTGACAGCCAGATATTAATTTATAATTACTGAGCGTTACTGCAACATTAACAATACTGTTTAGGGGTTCACGGACCTCGTGCCAACTAGTGCGTCTTAAAGTTTCAGTCTTATTCAAGTATTATGATTTAGTAAACACAAACAACCACTCAATTCAGTTTTGGGGGAGATCATTATAAATTAATCAGATTTGCCCATTTTATTGCCGTATTATTAAGGAGCAAAAGAAAATTTGTAAATGACCTAAAAAGTCTATGTTTACATCTAGATGTCATAAAGACAAATGTAATATTATCCCCTAGGTTTGGTAGTTAGGAAGGAAGATCCAAGATAAATGCTGGCCAAAAGCATTACATCTATAACCATCAGAGCAACAAAAGAACTAGGTACAATAAATAACTCCTAAGCATTATATAACATCATCTACTTCTAACCAAACTCTCTCTGTATTTTACTAATTTAAAAATCAGAAATAAATGAATAAAAAAAAATATGACTCACTCAAAAAACATGAGAGTTTATTTTAGTAAGTCATTAATTCAAATAGCTTAATTTCCCAACATTATCACCACATCAAATAAATAGTAGATATCACAGGACATAATAATAAAAATTTCAGAAACAATAAGAAAACAACGAATTCAATTCTATGGACACCTACAATAAAATAATAATAACCAAAGGAGCATTCAGGTATCTTCACCTAGCAGAATAACCAAAAGGGTATTCAGGTATCTGAAAATAGATGAAAATGGCTAACACAGCGATTAAGGACACTGCAGACATTGAAGAATTCGTGGTCTCTTCGGATGGCATTGAAGGACGTTCTTCACTTACGAAGGAACTCAGGAATGTTCTGAGTTTTCAAGAAAGGCCGAAAAAAAACAGGAGTGATTTGGACAGAGGAGAGAAATAAAAATCACGATTAACAAATTAAAGAGGGATGAAAGAGAAGAAATGAACAGCTGATATAAACGTAGTACATAGTGCTCAATCGAAAAAAGGAAATTATACTGTGTTTTTACTATTATTGATTCATTTTTTATATCTAAAAATAAAAAATATTATTTCCGCCTTTAGCAAGACATATTTCAATGGGAATATGATTTTCTTTTTTAAGTAAGAATGATAATAAAATTAACGCAATTAGAAATCTTATTTTTCCAAATTGATTAATTGTGTTTGCAAACCATTTAACATTTTGCATGTTAGCATGTATGTTGCAATGTTTATTCTATATCTTGTTTCGACGAAAATTAATTTATTTTTTAATAGTTTTATTTTGAAGAGAAAAGATTTGACTTAGCCGGGATTCTAACCCGAGTCGCCCGCATCTCTAATGCGGTGCTCTAACAATCTGAGCTATCAAGGCTCGTATCCAAGCCAGACAAATCCATTCTCTCCACCGATCCTATATCCCCGTGTTCTCGCAATTTTGGCGATGTAATCGCATATATACGGGGAAGAATGTTCATTGAACTATTATTATAATTTAATTGGGATCTCGTTGAATTACGTCAATTTTTTATTTTTATAATTTATTTTTTAATTATTGTTCTTTTTTTTCTCTTCTATTTTTCTGCACGGATCATCACCTGGCGAAGATACATGCGGAAGTGAGCCAGTGCACAGCTAAGAACGAAGCGACCGCTATGATCTCCATAGAATGCACGGAAACGTTCGACTCAGTGTCCCATAGCCTATGCAAGACACTACAGGACAACGAATTTCCGGAGCAGCTCTACTCGGTCCTACGATCGTTTTTTCAACAGCGAACGTCAGCAGTCCGCATCGGTGAAACATCATCTGAAGCCATCGCATTCACCTGCAGAGTACCTCAGGGGTCTGTGCTATCTCCAGTACTTTTCTCGATATACACAGCTGAAACTGTTGGTGCCAACTACAAAAAAGCTGCTGTAGCAGCCTATGCTGATGAGATAGCGATCTACAGCAGCTCGATCAGCGCAGAGAGAGCTCTACGGCGGCGGAGGAGGTCTGTGCGAGCATCACACAGAAGCTAGAAGAAGTGAATCCTAAAAAGACGGACTGCATAATTTTCTCATTTCAGGGAGAAAAGCCCCGCCCTCTCCCTAAGCCTATAGGGTAGCTAGAACAGACCAGCGAGCAGCATAGTCTACTTAGGTGTCACACTTGACCGACACCTGAAACTAGCCTTCCAGTGCAGGAAGAAGCTCAGGTCGGTTAGGACTAAGTCTAACAAACTTAATCACCTGCTTATATCTCCTAACTTATCCCTCCGCCTCAAGCTGACCATCTACAAGAGCATCTTAAGACCGGGGCTCCTCTACGGAGCACCGCTATAAAGTACCATCACACCGGCAACAGCTAAAAAGCTCCAAAAGTTTCAAAATAACGTACTGCAACGCATAGTGAGACACACAACATTAAACAAAACGAAAATGGACCTCCTGCACACTACTCTCGACTTACCGACAGTTACAGACTTCATAAAACGCAGACACATTAAATAGGACACTCACCTCAGCAGGACGGCCACAAACGTGGCAAGATCACGTACAAAGCCTCAGCCTGAACTGAGAAATAAATAAAATAAACAAAGAAAAGGAAAAGGACACGGTGAGCCCCATCACCGGAAAAAATCTACAGTTAATAAAGAAATAAATAAATTAGAATCTTCCATTTTCTCATCCTCCTCTTAAACTGTACGCAGTACAGTAGAAGAGATCCTCTCCAACCTATACTAATCCAGCTTAGAAACCTTCAACCTTAAGGGACTAAGAAAAAAAAAAAATTGTTCTTTTGATGGTGATTATTTTTTAATGTTTTTATTTTTAAGGGAATACCTTAGTGCACAAATGTGTTAGGGGTAAATTTTTCAAAAATGGGTTTTGTTATATAAATTATATTGTAAAGTTGTGATCAGGAAGTCATAGATCATATGTTGATATAATATTAATAGAGAAGCTGTGAAGGTTACAAAAATATATTGTGTGCTTAAACTTGAACTGTATTTCTTGTGTTACATTACTATCAAAGTTGACTCCTGTAAAACCATGTTTTCGGCACTTAACACATATGTTTTTTTTTCTTTCTTAACCACTTTGGCTTTAATTAATATTTGAAAAATAACATATTAATAATAATGATACATAGTATCTCTTTTAATGCATCAGGTGCATTTTAAGAGAGGATTGTACATTGAATTTTCTGAACATTAATTAGATGGAAGGAGTGGAGAATCTAGTAATGGGGCTTACTAGTTCTGTCTGATTGAAGTTTGTTAGTAGTCTACTCAGTCCATATTGAGAGTCTGTACATGTGTTTGCCAGCGCTAAGGTCGGCCTGTCGGTGTAAGAGCGTTGAATAGTGGGTTCGTGCAGTGTTGGAGGCTATCAAACAATTTGATATACCTCCGTGTGATGAAGTCCGTTACCGTCGGGAGTCCGAGAGCCTCGTATATTATGTCTGATTTCGTCCTTTGTAGAGAAATGTGCCTTACTATACGCCTCAGCATAATACAAATGTGAACTAAGCATCGATATATACGTGTAGGTATACATTGCAAACATTGCGAGAATACGGGGATATAGAATCGGTGAAGAGAATGGATTCGTCTGGCTTGGATACGAGCCTTGGTAGCTCAGATGGCTAGCGGACCAGTGCACAGCGCACTAGAGATGCGAGCGACCCGGGTTCGAATCCCGGCCAATACAAATCTTTTCTCTCCAAAATAAAAATATTTAAAAATAATCATCATAAAAAGAACAATAAAAAACAAATAATAAAAAAATTAATTAATCTCCATTACTCACAACAGTTAAAATTTTCATAAATTCAAAACATTTCGGTGAGAGATTGCTATTACTTGCAAATCTCGATAGAATATTGGGGCAGGGTGATCCATCATATTGAGGGGGTTACTGTCACATCGGAGCATGACGAGTGGCCGTGGTTTTTGCACGTCGATTACATGGATGTCGAGGGACAGGCAAATTGAGATGTCGCATGCTGTCAAAATTCCATCAAAACGGGTCAATACTTTATATCGCATAAGCATAAGCATATCGCCCTTGGCGGAGTGACTTAGAACCTGTAAGAGCATAAATTAGACTCTCTGCTCACACATCGTAGCTGAGCTAGAACTGGCTGGTATCTCTTTAACAGCATTTTGCCATAATGATGGCAATGGAGCTGTCTGTAGTGGAAAATTAGGGAGTGAAAACATATCTACAATCTTCATCTGGACGAGGTTGAGATGATTCAAGCCTTAAGAGATTGTCCTTATAATGAAATTCTAATGCATTAAAACTCCAATAAACAAGGTAAGAAGGTAGATTCATCAATTTAATTTATCAATAAATTGAAGAATTGGAAAAGACTTTGCCATTTATTTTACCTTTTTTTGATAAAAAAATGTTTATCACTAAACATTTCTAGGGGTTATTAGTTAGTTTTAATTGACCAACCATTTTACTATTGCTTCTACAGCTTGGACAAAGTTGTTATGTTAGTTCATTTAACGTCACTTTATGCTGCTATGGCTAATCGGACGATGCTACAGTGGGAGCTCTAAATTTTGTCTATCCAGGTTTAATTAGGATAGGGATTTTTAACGAGTACCTGACATCGTACAGGCTCGGGACCCCCGTTTAACGTCCCTTCCGAAGGACGGCGTAACTAAGGATTTTTTACTCCCTTAAAAAAATCCTAGGGCCACCTGCCGAGCTACGAACCCGCGATCTTGGCTTTAGTAGGTAGTTTGTTACGCTAACCACTGGACCACAGGTGACCTTGAACAAAGTGATTGTTCACCACTTGAACATTTACAAAACTAGTATGTATGCAAAACTGAATCTTAAAGATGATATAATAAGTACACAATATTTTAGCTTACATTATGACATAAACATTGACACTCAGTTCAACAAATTTTTTTTACTAATAATTGGCAGCTTGTAATCAACAAATAATTAAAGCATAAAAACTTCAGAAAATTGAAAAATATTTACGCAACGATTAAAAAAAAAAAACATTACAAAAGAGACATACAAAGAATTAAGTAAAAAAACCAAACTGTTGTAGCCGGTAGTAGGATGAAACCCTTTTGATGCAAGACTTTCACTCGAGGCAATATTCTGACTCTTTTGTAAGCTTAGGATCGTGCCCAACTATTGTCCTCAGCAGTTACGTGAGAGGTTACCGACGCAGGGCCTGCACGTTTAGCATTTGTAAGAAGAAAGCTTGTAAGGGCAATTCAGGGATTTTTGTAAGGTATCCTTATTTAGAAAATTAGTTTAAGTGTTGGACAGGATCATGAGATACAAGGAATAATCTGTAATGTAAAAACCAAAATAGAAAAAAAATGTTAGAATCTTAAGATCCTTGTGCTTGTGTCGGTAATTCTTCTCTATCAGCAATCCTACACAGCTTCTTATGAAGTTTCTTTTTTATTGTATTTGTACAAATTTATGCATACAGTTAAACTATTTAGTATTAGTAATATCTTAAAGTCACTTTAGTAATTAAATAGGAGTTAGGCCTAGGTTATAATCTTCAGAATATTGTAATTGTAAATTTATATTAGTTTAATAATTTAATTGTTAGTAATTTCATTGTATGATTTTTAAAATTTTTAATAAATATTAGTATCTCAAATTCAAGAATAGTATAATTCATTTTCACACCCAGTAGCCCATAACAGTATCTTATGGGTTGTCGCAAAAACATTAGGTGCAAGAAAATAAATTCGTATATAAAGAAATATTTTGTTTTGTTTTTATATTTATAATATCTACATAATAAAATACATTAGACAGACAAAACATGTGGGCACAATATGTCTTACTACCCGTGCAAAGCCATGGCGGGTCGCTAGTACATTATAATGTTGCCAAAGGTAAATGAAGAGATTATTAATACACACAGAGGACTCAATACTTTGCTCATTTGAAAGTCAAAATTAATAACAACATAGCACTTTCTTTTAGCATAAATATTCAACGTGAATGGCAGAAAGTAACGCTCCTTTTTTGATCAACAATGTTAAAAATGTTAAGTGTTGATTCATTATTCATAGGATCACACACAAAATTCTTTCAGGCTTATAAATCAGATTTTCTAATTGCATCACATATACCTTTTCTTCCTGCATTTTTCCATTAAATGTTTTTCCAGGAATATATGTATTATAATCTAATGACATTTCTGATCTACGACGTAAGTAAAATTAAGCTATAATTGTTGTTTGTCATTTTATCTTTGTATCTTACATCTCCTTCTTCACCAAATCTTTTTTTCATGGTAATGACACAGGAAAAAATTCGATTTTACCATTTATTCACCAGGGCTGCAAAAATAACTATAAAAATAACCTTTTTGTTCGCAGTATTTACACAGTGGTCTGCTTTGGAAAACGCATGCATATTATTTTTTAGACATCTGTTATTCATGTTATTAAATAAAATACTCATAACTTGTGTATATTTATAAATATCCTCAAAACATAACAATTCCAATTAAATTGGTGGAAAAAATAATAATAATAATTTTTGCTTTCTAGAATCTTAGTAAACAAACGTTCTTTCTCGTATCTTCTCGTCCATATGAATTCGTATAAATATGAATCCAACATATTTCTACTCGTTCCACATTATTTTTAGTTTTTTCGTTTGACTGAAGCCCAAAGTGATTCCACCCTCTGGGTATGAGCAACCATTGTTTAAGTCAATGAAATGTTTTGAATCGTTAACAACGTAATGTTTATATCTCAAGCCTTCAATGTGCTTTATTCCCTTATAAGCCCTCCAGCAATCAGAATATATTGTTGTCCTAGGTCGTACTGAAGCATCAATGCAAGAATTCAGCATTCCAGCTGTTCTACATGGGACAGAATATAGGAAACACTCCCTAGTTTCCTTGCATACGCCTTCGAACACCCATTGTTGCGGATATATCCTCCCCACATTGTATTTTATTTTGGAGAAGCAGGACTCATCGATTTTAAAAAATTGCTTTATTCCTTATAGTAAATGGTATCTAAAAAAAATATGTATGCGTTTTCCAAAACAGACCCTAAACAGTTTCCATGATAGATTTTTTATTGCTACTTCTACCCAATGAGTTTTGGACCTGATCCCATATCGCTTACCCGGGTTATCGTGCAGAGAATGTTTCTTTTACATATCTCTATTTTGCCGGACACATAATGGGACTCTTAATTTCCAGTATTGATAAATAAGGAGTTAATTACTTTATTAATTAAATAATCCACCCATTACCACACATATATATTGTTCCTTTAACTTTCTCAAAGGATAAATCCATCTCTAATGTAACCATTATCTACATTTTTAGTATTGGAAGTATATGCAAATACTCGTGTTTAGTTGTTAACAGTTAGCATTTTATTTATTTTAAATATCATTGATAAATATCTTAAAAGTATATAATTATGTAAATTATTGGTTGAAATGAGGACGTTGCAGTATGTCAAAAGTAGCAGTGTGACAATTCATTAGAAAAACATCTATAGTTCTATGAAGGCAGATACGATATCCATTGTTTTCTGCGCAAGCTCCTAGCTTACCTAACAATGAGTAACCTAGGTAATTAATAATATCAGCAAACAATACAACAATATATAAAAAACAAACAACAGAAAACAATCCACCGCTTGTACGTTTAAACAATGATTGAAGATAAAAACTACTGTGCTAAAGCCCTGCTTGATGGTTTCAGAAGCTACCAATAAGATTTTACAAAAATAACAAAGAATAAATATTTTGATAAACTATGCTATGAATTTTGTCTAGAATAGTCTTAATTAAATATTGGTATGCTCCAATTAATCAATGTTTTGTTAGATCACTTTGTAAGAACAATCTTCCCTATTTCTTCCCTTCAACCTTCTCATTTTCCCTCTTCACACCCATTGCTTCTCTTCACCTCATGGCATCCATCACTAGTTGTAATAACATCCACTATTATTATTTATTTACAATTTATCATCATTTAAATACTAGTAACTTTACCTTTACTTCTCATACATTTCTTCAACATAAACATCTAATTTTGTATTCATATTTATTACTTCCCCCACATAAATTATCTAACTTTTGAAATGTCTACATCCTGTTTAACGTTATTTTACATACATTACTTTCTATTAATTTTTTCTATATTTATACATTTATATCATCTTTAGTATTAATATTTATTCATATTTTATAAGTTTTTTCACACCTATTATATCATATTACCAGTATTACTAATGTTTCCATACTTGAATGTCACGCCATTTTTACATTTGTAACTTTTTCTGTATTTTTCTTTTTTGTATCTTCCTTTTTACTTTCTCAATTATCTTACTTTTTATATTTCTTTACTTTATCACCTTACTGTTCACACATTTTGTCATTATGTTATCCTTGTATATCTTTTACAATCTACCCTGTGTTACATTTCTCCACTCTTCTATACTTATTATTATTCTATTCATAAAACTGCAATGTTCTTATAGTTAATTTCTGTTTTTCCTCCTTAGCCCTGAAGATGGCCTACATTGTAGGCCGAAACATCGGCACTTATAATAAATAAGTTTACCTTGACTTGATTACCTTGATATTGACTGCACTCAATATGCAATCATTTTGAATTTTCTAGCAAGAGTGAAATTGCAGCTGCATACTACCAAAAGTTAAATCTGCTTTTGAAAAATTAATATTAACAAACTATTATGGGAACATCCAATGGAAATAATGAAAATGTTTTATTGGAACTATTTATTTTTAATATCTGTACCTCAGAGGTAAACTATCGTAACTGACATTTTTCAAACTTTACAGGAGAGCAGTTTTAATGCTAAATTTTCCTTTTTATCATTGAAAACCGTGAACAACATTAAAATCTCTGAGGTACAGATATATCTTTGACATAAATTCAATTAAATTATAAAATTGAAGATATGGAATGAACAGAAATATACTTAATTTTTTAGAGGTACAAACTAAGTGGGAAAAAAAACTAAAATTTGTCCCTCTGAGATGGCTAAATTAATTTTACAATAAAACTCATCCGGGATTTGAACCCGGGTGTGGACATATATTTTCTCTTCGAAATAAAAATATTTAAAATTATAAAAATTAATAAAAAAATAAAATAAAATAAATTTTAATAATACATAATGACGTAAGCCAACAAGATCCTAATTAAAATAATGTTCAATGAACATTCTTCCCCGTGTAAATTGCGAGAACACGGGGATATGAGATCAGTGAAGAGAATGGATTTGTCCGACCGAGATACGAACCAGGATTTGAGCTTGGGAGACCCGGGTTCGAATCCCGACCCTGGACATATACTTTCTCTTCAAATAAAAAAATATTTAAAATTATGAAAATAATTAATAATGATTCCCCAGCAAAAATACTTGCTACAATTTTTACTAGAAAAGAAAAAAGTGAAAAGATAAAGACTGCAAATAAATGCTTCAATGTGTTCTATAAAAGCCAAAAATAAATGAAAGAGCAAGCTAAATTAACGAAAGGAGCTAGTTTAATTTTAATTTTAATAACAGTCAATATTCTTCAATATTCATTTTGATAAAATGTTTATAAAATTTTTATAAAAAAAAAAAAGATATAATAATGAATAATCTAGAATATTTTTATTTTCTGAATGAACTCAAAAGATGTAAATGAAGTGAATGAAAAACCGCGCTTTTCTTTTTTCGCGATTTTTTTTTTTTTTTTTTTTTATAAAATCAGTTTTAATGAGATTATTTTAGAAATATTTGTTTACCTCTTTAAATATTATATTTGTTTTATTTATGTGGTATAAAGCTTAGAGGAGAAAAAATCATTAGGTTTCCTATGAAAAATTATAAAAGCTAAAAAAAATTAATTCATTGAATTGTAAAAGTTCTGTTATTTTATATTTTTAAATGAATCATGAATAAAATTTAAACAGATGTAGGAAATTAATAGCAAGAGAAACTTATACCGCTCACACAATGATGACCTAATAGTAGATAAAATAAATAATTCTTTAAATGGCTTGGCACATTTAAATGCGCAATGTCATCCAACAGTATTCTTGTCTGCTTCAGCGATTTAGTATTCCTGTGTCATTTAGGCTCATAAATGGAATTCATTAATAAAAATTATTCAAAACTTCATCTGTAAAAATCTACTAAGATATAAACGTCTATATGTCAAACCATAAACCGGCACTTCAATCAGGAATATTCTCTTCATTTCGGTCATAAAATAGAGGCGATTGGCCTACATCGCTCAAAAAACGTCCAGATATTCTTGATATATTTGTTTCCTCACAGATTTCCTGCAATCAAACAACTATAAAATCCCTGGATGACCTTTCCTCTGATCACAGTCCAGTTCTACTTCAAGTACATTCAGTTCCCATTCCTAAGCCCTCTCATCCCAGACTGATTACCGGACGAGTAGACTGGGATAAATTTCGATCTAATCTGGAAAATAATTTAAACCTCAAAATTCCGCTTAAAACAAAAGGAGACATCAATTCTGCAATAGACAAACTTACAGAATCAATACAAACCAATATAATTGATAGCTCCTTACCAAGGAAAAACCATTATCAACAGAATAACTGGCCACTTCATATTCTCGAGTTATTAAAAGAAAAACGACGGGCAAGAGCGAAGTGGCACCGCACCAGATATTCATCGGACAAGAGTCATTATACCAAACTGACAAACAAACTAAAATCAGAGATCAGAACATTCAAAATTCAAAATTTGTGTTACCGTACAGAAAATCTCAGTACTACTGACAAATCCTTATGGAATACCACTAGAAAACTCCTAAAATATAAAAATTTCAACCATCCACTTTTAACCGAATCCCAAACCTGGTCAAGATCTGATGAAGAAAAATCACAAATTTTCGGCCAGCACCTATTCAACACATTTAACCCTCACCCAGATATCCTTAATCCTACCCAGTCTGAATGCATTGAAGCAGAGTTAAGTATTCCTCTTCAGTTGTCTCCTCCTCCTAAAGCATTCCATCCTTCAGAAATAGCAAACATTATTCACAGATTACCCGCCATCAAAGCCCCTGGGTACGACCTAATCACATCTTATATTCTAAAACGCCTTCCTCGGAAAGCGATCCTACTCCTTACATATATATACAATGCCGTATTGCGTACCACATACTTTCCTGATTCCTGGAAATTATCCATAGTTAAGATGATACCAAAACCTAAAAAACCACCAGAACTTCCATCTTCTTACCGTCCTATATCTCTCCTGCCCATAATGGGTAAAATGCTTGAAAAACTCATTCTGAAACGTCTACATCCTATAATAGAATCCAACCAAATAATCCCAGATCACCAATTTGGTTTCAGAACATCGCACTCC
This sequence comes from Arma custos, assembly GCA_037127475.1. Classification (NCBI taxonomy): domain Eukaryota; kingdom Metazoa; phylum Arthropoda; class Insecta; order Hemiptera; family Pentatomidae; genus Arma; species Arma custos. The sequence goes on along the minus strand of CM073760.1, from coordinate 93,716,545 downwards.
ACAATCCAGCAATGCCATCGAGTGGTGGACGTTGTCTCATCCGCATTAGAGCGCGGAATGTACTGCACGGGAGCTTTTCTCGATGTAGAGCAGGCTTTTGATCGAGTCTGGTATCCGGGACTGTTGTACAAACTCCGTAAATTCTTACCTTCTACTTACTTCCTTATTATCAGTTCCTACCTCAGTAATAGAACCTTTAAAGTAAACCATAATTTTTCCTACTCTTGCCTCTTTACCCAGTTAGCTGGTGTTCCTCAAGGTAGTATCCTGGGTCCCATCCTATACACAATATATACAGCTGACATCCCAACCCATCCAAGCACTGTCCTCACTACGTACGCTGATGACACATGTGTGTTATCAGTAAATAACGATCCAATTGTTGCATCCCAATATCTTCAATCCCATATCTCAAACCTTCAAGAATGGTGTCAAAATTGGAGAATTAAAATAAATCCTAACAAATCCCACCAAATTACCTTCACTCTTCGTCGTAAACCTACGAATTCCTGCCCTACTGTATCCTTTAATAACACTCCACTGATCCCTGTCGAACAGATACGTTACCTAGGACTCCATCTGGACAAACGTGTCACTTGGAATCCTCATACAAGACTGAAAAGACAAGAAACTGCTCGACGATTTCGCCTACTTCAACATTTACTGGACAAACGTTCAAAGCTACCAATTAATTACAAAAGACTCATTTACATGACAGTTATCAGACCTATTTGGACATACGGAGTTGAGCTTTGGGGCTCTACTAAACCATCTAATTCATCTCGCATCCAATCCTTACAATCCAAAATCCTACGTAAAATCCTCAATGCTCCTTATTATGTCACAAACAAACTCATCCATCATGATCTTAATATCCCATATGTTGCTGATTTGGCCCAAACTAGATACGAGGGGTGATCAAAAAGTTCCAGGACTGATTTTTTATTAATTTATTTAAAAAATCTACAGGCTATTGGACGTCGTCCCCTTCAAAGTACTCTCCTTGGGAAGCTATACATTTTTCCCAACGATGTTTCCACTGTGTGAAGGACTTTGAGAAATCATCTTGTGAAATGGTGTGTAGCTGCTCCAGCGATTTTTTTTAATGTCATCTACGGACTCAAATCTCTTTCCCTTCATGGGTCTCTTAAGTGTTGGAAACAAGAAAAAGTCTGCAGGGGCAAGGTCAGGTGAATATGGAGGCTGGGGAATGACCGTCATTCCATTTTTGGTGCAGTAGTCGCGAATGAGCAGTGCGGAATGAACAGGCGCATTGTCATGATGCAGCACCCACTCACCGCTCCGCCACAACTCTGGTCTCTTCCTCCTTATTGCCTCGCGCAAATTTCTCAGGGTTTGAAGATAACGAAAGCGGTTAATGGTCTCACCTCGTGGAAGAAATTCATGGTAAACAACACCCTTCCAGTCGAAAAAAACAGTAAGCATGACCTTGACGTTTGATTTGACCTGACGTGCTTTTTTGGGGGTTGGGGAGGATTTTGTCTTCCATTGTGATGACTGGACCTTCGTTTCCACGTCGTAGCCATAAACCCACGTTTCATCTCCAGTAATGACTTGTTTTAAGAAGTTTTCATTGGCATTTGCCATTTCAAGAAGTTCCTGACAAACTTGAACTCTGTGTTCTTTCTGCTGCTCAGTCAACAGTCTCGGAACAAACTTTGCAGCCACCCTTCTCATCTGCAAATTTTCTGTTAAAATCTGTTGACACGAACCAAATGAAATGTTCAATTCTTCAGCCATCTCACGAATGGTTAGTCGACGATTAGAACGCACGAGATTGTTCAATCTTGCAACATGATCGTCGTCAGTCGAAGTTGATGGGCGCCCTGAACGAGAATCATCTTCACACGATGTCCGGCCTTCCTTGAACCTTTTGTACCACTCATGACACCTTGACCGACTCAGACATTCATCACCGAAAGCCACTTGCAACATTTGAAAAGTTTCAGTAAACATTTTACCCAACTTCACACAAAACTTTACGCAAACGAGTTGCTCTTCCTTTACATTCATTTCACAAAATCGCCGAACACAAAAAACTTTTTTTTACGAAAACAGCAGTAACTTTGCAATGAAGAAGGTTATCAACAAACTGAATAAACAGCTGAGCTCAGGAAGAGTCACGCTAAACAATGCTGCCAACCGCAATGCTCTATGACACTCCATTGCCGCGCAATCTCAACAGTCCTGGAACTTTTTGATCACCCCTCGTACCTATCCTTCCATGAAAAGCTCCATACACACTTAAATCCGCTAGTCTCTCGACTTGCTTCCCATACTATTCCTGATAACCCTCCGAGGCGTCTGAAAAGAAGATGGCCTCGAGACCTTCTACTATAAAACTTCATTGGAGTGCTATCAATGGATAGTTTCTCCACAAGTGATTTTTTTTGTTCATGTCCTTTGTTCATACAGCCAATTTACTTGATTTAATGTTATTACAGTTGTAAATATCAATAAAATAAAAAAAAAATAAAAAAAAAAATAGAGGCGACATTTTATAGCTGTAGAATGACTTTCTTAGTCAATTCGTGAAGAAATAAATCGTTCTTAACCTTATTTTATCTTCGGTTTACAAAACAGTTAATAAAATAGTGTTCTGAAAAAAGTCTGAGTTGGTACACTGCAGGTATTATATTTTTTAAATAATAAAGATATCATAAGAACTGTCAAAGTGGGTTGTTTCTATGGGTACCTGGGGTGTGGTGCTGTGCTGAGTTCAAGTATAATACTTTATTAATAATATTTATAATATTTTTGTTAAAATTAATAACATATTTGACATATGAGGCGTTCAGGATCAAACGTGGATAGCTCCGAAATTTTAATAGTTTACTTTTTCACACTTTTCACTGGTTTAGTCAAAAGTTTTCTCTACAACGAAACTTTTCCTACTTATTTCTCATGGTTTTAGTCTGTACTGAACTTGAAGTTTGAGGAGCATAAAGCATTGGTTGACTAACCTTTGTTCATTCTATAATAACAATAATCTTTGTAAAATATCTTACTCCTTTATCCCATGTGTGTCAGGGTCTTCCCTTGAGCAGTTAAACGATTGGTTTACATTCTTAATGCAAAAAATTCAAACCAACTTGATAAAAAATAAAAAAAATGGGTCTTGGGTTCAGTCCCTGCTATAGATTGAACTTTTTCTTGAACAAGGGTGGCGCAGGGAGGTCATTTGTCCTAGATCACGCTCTACCGCAAGACTCCCCCGGATTTGAACCCGAAACCTTCGGCACGGGATCTAAGCACTATACCAGTGAGCCACTCAGTACCCTAATATTTCAAAGTATAAAAATATTTCAGAGTTTAAATCTGCCGTATCAAAAATACAATAAGAAATTAAATTTGTTAATGATACCCATAAATATCCTAAGAACATTTGGTGTTTTATTTCACTTCATGTCTATTTCAGTATATAAAAATGCAAAACATCTTGTAAAGGGAAAAATGTTAAGTATAAAAGTGCCATCATCAAATCCCACTGTCCATGGTATTATCAGACATGCCTGATGGTATGCTGGCATGTTGACGTCACAGGAAGTCATGAAACCCCTCCACTAGAACTTAAATCTTTGAGAGACAATCGATACGATCTGATCGTAAGCCAGCTGCTGGTAGTGAAAGTGGCCATTTTGCCCGGCTAAATAAGACCCCTATAACAATGGAGCTTTCTCTTGGCCCCTATTACAGCCAGGGTTTCCACTCTGTGCTCCTCATTTATTGGATCGTAATCAGTGGAGGTGGAATGTGCAGTTGGCACGTACTGCCGCTAGAAAGAACTCAGTAAATGAGCAATTAAAGGGGAAATTTTAAACATGGGGTTTTCCATGACCTCAATATTACACATATGGTGCAACTCACTCTCTCTAAAATTTTATCAAAACTAAATTCATTATTCTAATATCAGTACAATCCGCTTGTTTTGACAAACTTTCGATTCGAGCTCTACCCAAGTTACCAGAAATGCTCCGAAGGAAACCTAAATAAGTTTCTGCTGGGTTTTATTATGCGCGTTCTGTAACCCTGTTTTCTATTTATTTGATTCACAACAAACTAAAACTAGAGAATAAAAGTTCTGGTTTCTTCGGGGTGTGTATAAATAAATTAGATAATAATTCCTGTTTTTAAGATATTAAGGATGAGAATAAATGATGAGTTTAATTGTGTAATTAAATTATAACGTAATTATTCGAAGTCTTTGATCCTCGGAATCGTCTGATGCAATTCAGGATGCAGAGCGTAAAGAAGAAATAGTGTTCATGCCTTTATATCGCTGTGCCGTTTGAACATCCCTAACTAACAAATTAGAAAATGTCAGTGTGAGTCATATACCTTTATTGTAGTACTAACAGTAGTTTGTTTTTGTGGTTATAAATCCCTATACGACATTTAAAACTAATTCGATGATAATAACTGTTCTCTTAAAAAAATAGAGAAAATAAAAATAGTAAAGTATTTAATCGTAATTATATTCTGCTCCAGGGCAAAATAATTTGTATATTATACTTTTTATTGTTATTCTAAAGGAACTTGTCCCAGAATAAATAGACTATATTATTATAATTATTATTTAAGGATAATTTTATATTCGCTGTATACTATCATTTCAGTATGATTCAAAATTAATTACACCGAAATGAATGAATTAACACCGAATGTGTGTAAAAGTATACTTGCACAGTCGTTAAGAAGATACAAACAATTACAGATGTGATTCAGTCTGCATCATTACCTATAAACAAAAAAAAAAAGATGAAATTAAAAAGATTGCAAGAAAATAAATACAAATATAAACTGAATTTTACCGACCCCTCTACGAGATGGTGTAGATTATTAGATATATCGCTTATATTTTATGAATTAGTGCTAATTTAATAAAAATAAAATCATTTTTATTTTACACAATATTTTAAATGAATTTAACACAATATCTGTATTTAATGTTTTTCAGTGCCCTTAACCAGCTTCCATTGGCTTTTAATGCCAGTGACGCTGCTGGGAAAGGGGCCAGGGGCCTCCCGAACTCCTGCTTTTTTCTCATTCTTGGGAAAGAAGCTTAGTTCGGGGGTCCCGTTGTAAATAGGGTTTGAATGTGTAAATTATATATATATTTTTTTCTTTATTTTATCATAATTTTCGCATTAATTTCTTTTTATTACCGCATGTATATATTTATTTTTCTTCTTCTTCTTCTTCCATGGCTCTACAGCCCTTGTAGGGCCCTGGCCTCCACAACAACGTCTCTGCAGTCTTCCTTGTCAGCAGCTCGACCCCTCCACTGTCCGATTCCCATCCTCTGCAGATCGCTCTCCACATATTTATTTATTTTATTTTGCTTATATCACTGTGTTGTAATGGAATGATTGTAAGCTACTTAGCCACATTACTTATTGCCCACAAGTGGCAGGTTGTTATGTATCAATAAAGTGTTAAAAAAACAAAACAAATGTTTTTCAGATCCTAGACTTCTGAATGCTTCGATCGAATGAGGACCACGTTTCTTTTCAAGGATATATACATAACTTGTTTTCAGTATTTATAAATATTTATGCAACTAGATTGCTTTGCAAAATAGTATAATCGAGGCACCTTTCAGTCAAGAGAAATGTTTCATTAACACGATAAGAGCTTTATTGTCATGTTTTACATTCAACTTTGAGAATGTATTTCTAAGTATGTAAAAAGTAACTTAACTTTGGAAGAAACACCTCATGCTATATTTTTTTTAGAACAGCTCTCTCTGGGTGTCAGAAGCATTTTTCTTTTTTTCGTTAGTAAAAATTGAATTATTACGTCTGTAATGACAATTTAATGAAGAACTAAAATAAAAAGTAATGAAACGTTCTTTTTTGAATTATTTTAATAATTAATATGGTTAATATTTATTATAAACTATTGGTCTCGGCAGACACCCTAAGAAAGAGTATACAAGTATTCGAGCCACTGATGTGAAACGCTTTCGCTTCTAGGCAGTGTGGAAGCTATGAGAAAGCATCACGGATTTTTTTTCATGGTTCTTATACCCTGAGATTTATTTATGCGATTAGTAAACCTCTAATTAGACTATAATATTAAAGTATTGGTGAATTTAAATCATAAATATAAATTAATACGATTAAAATTAAAAACTTTTGAACTTAAGGTTATATGAGGTACTTTTTAGATTGAACTCAATGAAATGTTTACAGAGATTAAATATATTGTAACGACTTTCTTTTTCCATCGCTTATCACGTCCGTCTGATGCTGCTACCTATCGGGGTAGACCTAAGCGATTTGAAGCGCACCATTTTTTATTCATTTTCTGGTGAACTATGTATGTATGCCTTAACTCAGTTTAGTTAATGTTAGGCCAAAAAATAGTCAAAAGTATGCTCACATCAACATTTTTGTCTTTGCGCTAAGCATACTATGTTAATTAGTAAATAATATCGAATATTATTTTTTGTTTTATCTTAAAATTATTTTTTTCTTAATTAATTTTAGTAGGTGATAGGGTATTATGTTAGGTTATTTTATGTTACGCTGATGAAGTAATACTACTTGGTTTTATGGACTTAGTCTTTTTTTATTTCTTGATTTGAATATTGGACCTAAACCCTACGAACCTGGTCACAATATTCTAGAAAAAAAATAAACGAAACGGTAAATTTACTAAAAATTTTAATACATTTTTTATAGCTTGTTATGTATGTAACGGAATCATTGACTCGATTTACGGAACCTTAAAAATATCGAGCTAAAAAGAAGCACTGCACGATTCTCAAAGACCAATATACACAATAAAATATAAAAATTTAATGAATTCGCCTTAAAGGGTTAGTGATTTTTCATTTACGAAGAATATGTCTTGTCGCTTTTTTTTTTTTTTTTTTTTTTTTTTTTATACAAGAAGAAGAAAACACTTTATTGAAGCATTACAATCTGCCTGCCTCGTCTTGTGGCAAATACTAAAACGTGTACTAAGGAATAGGTACCTTAATCATTGAGACAAGTATATCACTACTGGCGGAATCAACTGTGGAGTTTCGTGTATTTTGCAACAAAAAAAGATGCTTAAAACCACGCTTTTGTAACTTGCCAAAGTTAAAAGTAGAAAATTAATATTACATTAAAGAACTAAAGAACACGCGTTTACAGCTAGCCAAAGTAAAGAAAAGAAACCAAGTAATAGTTTAAAAAACGCGCTTAAGTAGACAAAAAAACTAAAAAGTTGAAAATAGTTTTCGATAAGTTTAAAATAGAAATAGAGTGTAGAACAAAAAAATGTATTGAACGGTTAAAAAACGAAGGGAGGCTTTTAACATATTTTCATTATGACTCTACTTTTTCCAATAAATTATTTACAACAATTAATATCAAGTACCCCGGCTTTACCTAAGCTTTTTTACAATCAAATGAATTTTTCCGTATATCACTTTATTATTATTTTATACTCATTGAAATTAAACTATTGCTTAATTACAGCTTTTACTAGTAAATTATCCAATGTATGAAAACAAAGATAGAACTATTCATTGTTTATCTCGTGTTGAACAAAAAAAAAAATCACCCATTGTTCGGCGAACAAACTATATCGAAGCTGAAGCAATTCTGTTAGCACGTCACACGCATTATTGAAGAATTCGATTACCATTCTTCAGAAGACCCGTAAACTGAGAGGACGGAGCGAATCCAATAGACTAACAGGAGGACACAGCTGTCACACAAGAGATGACGATACCGCTGGACCAAGAAGGCTATTCAGGCAGAAGAGATAGATCCCTCTTCTAGGAATTTCATCAATAAATGGAGGTTTTTCATCAAGGAGGTCGTTGCTCTGGAGTGTCTTCCTGTAGTGAAGGAGTCGACAACGGGCCCGAGGGTGTTCTATAGCGTTCTTTGTAAGCGGGCAGGAGCATTATATTGCTCAGTATTCCAACATTCGGTTATTATTGCTATTTCAAAGACAACCAGATTGAAAATGTTCATAGACAGGGAACTTCACAGTCTCTCAAATGTGTTATTAATTAATTAAGTAATTAATCCAATTCAATCATGAATATCAGAATTATCTCTACACTAGGTGTAGTATCTACATACCATTAAAACGATTTCGTCAGCAAAACATTAATTTATGATTAATTTAATGATATCTATTATAATGCTATTGGGAAAAACCGCAATGCAAAGCCTTATGTTTCAAAAATACACCCACTTACCAGTCGACGTTTCGCCTATTCAGGCATTATCAAGACACCAAAAACAAAAAAGGAGGTTATGTGAATCAAATCCCGAAGTAAAAGATGCAATACATGAGACAGCACCCCACCACCAAGACGTTCAACATACATCATGTTAATGATATCTAATTTATGATACGTTCACTTGATGACCAAAAATATAGCTTGGATCTTTTCACTGTAACCAATGTCGATGTGTTGTCGATCAGACGTTAGTCCTTTAAAACAAGTCTTGCAATAACTTCAAGTGACGTTAAGGCGTTTTGAAAAAGAAGGAAGAAGGTAAAACATAGCCAGCAAAGAAAATTTTACAGGTACAATGCTACCCCGGAATAGTCTCTTTGCAGGCGAAGCAGGATTCGCTGTTACCGGATGTAGCCTCTGCCATTTCCTTCCTCCAACTAGATGTGACAGTGTTGCCAACCTTAAGTACTCCTTCCTGATTGCACGCAGTTCAATGTGACGTCTTTAATGATCGTTATTATTATTTGATAACTAGAAAAATTGGTGTATCATGGCATTTTAAAAGGGTTTGTACGAATAAAGAGAAATGGAAATTGCGGAAACATGAAAATATATTATTTTTTTTCGAACATATTTAATTCTTCATGTAGTTTACAGTTTGTGCAATATCCTCACTGTAAGAATATTCAAGGACAGGCAGTTCAATCCCTAGCATTGACTACTCATGAATATATATAACAGTAAATTATTAAACAATATTATCTGTAGATTTTTTGTGTTAACGTCATTAATTGATATCATGATATCTTAAACGCTCCATTGGACTAAGCACGCAAATGGATCTAATGCGTGTTCTTCCACAAATGGTAGACCAAAATAGGTTTTAATCCCATTGTGATAAAAAGTATTGTAAGTAATCTAAAAACTTTCCTAAATTAATATGTCTACAGTCCATGAAAATAAGAGCTTAAGTCAAATTTTATCTGTACTTAGGAAAGTGAAATCGTGTTTTTTTCGTAGTGAATAAGGGGTTAAGTCAAACATTGACTTGAAAAGACCTTATTGGCTATACTACAACTCCATTTCGAGCCAAAAACTATGAGAATGATAAGAATAAGATTCCCTAACACAATTAACTCTCTCTGGACAAAATTCGACATATGCATTGGGGCTGCAGATAAATAATTAAAATAGGATCGAACTTTATATACGAGTTTTATAAATCATACAATACACGCTGCTTTGGAAAACATAGCTCTATAACTAAACATTAATATCAGCAAAGGGGAACATAAATTAACTTAGTGTTACTAATACAAGAGAAAACACAGACATTTTTGCATCGTTTCCAAAGTGGTAAGGAAATTCGAGGGTCAAAAATCAAAAGTTGAATAGTAAGCAATCATTATCCCAATCTTAATTAATGTGATTTACTTTGTTTTATATCCTTTTCGCCACGAACTATACAGAAAAACTAAAATGTGCTGTCCTAAGAAAATATGTCTAAAAAAAAAATAAAATGTCATATATTAAGTAAATATTATCGCTGGAAAATATAAAATATATTGTGTACTTACAATTTATTTTTAAAAAAATATTTATTGAACGTACCAATGGATTATAATAATAAAACCAGTATAAGTATTTATAATCACAAACAACGAAGTCATTCCTTGCGCACCTGCCAATTGCGACATAGTTTTCAGCATTTGAACCTGAACAATGTGATGGGAATGATATTCGTTTGTGACAGCGTGCATAGACTGTTTGCTATAGGACATTCCCACCGACCACAAGTATGCGACGAAACGTGATGATCACATACATCAAACTTCTTTTTTTTCATAAAGTGCATTAGCTTTCAGATAATGACAGATAGCTCAAGGCATTAGACTCTTCATTTATCTGGCCCTAGATAATATCATTAAGCCTAAAGTCGAAGTTTACCTTATATATATAATATTTAGCACTATCCACCAAGACAACTTACTTAGAGCACATAGAATCACGTATATCAGACAAGCACTGTACACAGACATGTATAAACGCGATCAGGCAACCGAAATAATGTGAGACTTAGGTAATAAAACTAGAGGAACATTTAAATGCATAAATGAACTTCTCACAAGTAAGAAGTTAAGTCCGACTATTCGTCGGATATTAGGGAAAAATGGCAAAATTTCTGTTTATCTACTTTATTACTGAAAGGTGCGAAAGCGTAACTGAAACTCTTATGAAGGAAAAACAAGTAGCAGCATTTGAGATGTGGATGTACCCCAATATTCTCCGAACTTCATCAACCAACCACATAAATACAAAAAAAGGGGAAATTTAAATACTAGAACCACACAATGCAAACATCGCTTACTGCAGATGATAAAACAGGAAAGCAGGGTGCTAAGAAGGAGAGGCAATCTTGGCTCTGTAATTCAAGGCAATGCTATGGTCTCTTATTTACTTCTACCCAATTATTTAGATGTTCCGCAAAGAAAATTAAGGTCGCCAAGCTAATGGCTAACATCCAAATCGAATGAGGCACGAGGCACGAAGATAAACAATTAACATCTAAAATAAGTAATAACATCTAAATAAATGTGTTAATCTATTAAACGCTAATAGAAAATATATCCAAAAATAGTAAGCCATGATATGCCGCAATATTATTATACGAACATTTTATGGTTATAAAAAAATGATAAAAGGACAAAGAATAAAATAATATAATGAAATCTTGTTGTTTTGATAACACTATTCCTTGACCATCTTCCAATGATCTTTAATGAATTCACCTCTCTCTCTCTCTTTCTGTATATATATATATATATACATATATATCCCTTTTCGTTAACTATTTTTACTATTATATCGTTAAGGAGTTCTATTTCACAATACAATTCGAAATTACTGATCATCACTGGACGATAAAAGTTTTATCATTTGACTTCATCAACTGTAATAAATAGTTGAGAACGGTCAGTGTATTTTCATTCTGAAAGCCCCAACTTTTGAACTTCAGGACATACCAATAACTTCGGATAGAGTAGGTTCAGAAAGTAAAATTCTGAGCAACTAGACCTGATGTTCCCGATTTAGGGCCGAAACATTGACTGGTGGAAATTACAATACACCCTGACTATTTATTTCATAATGAAATGCTTTCTTTCTTTTAATTTCCGAGGGGTAGACCAAGTCGTAGGTGGGAGGATTGCATTAAGAGTGATCAGGCGGATTTGGATAGAGGTGCATGTACAGAAGTTTTTAAGCAGAGAGATTGGTGGCATCGGCTTCGAGCCTTCGGGTTCGCTAAGCCTTATTGTAATTATTTTAATTTGCTTGTTTCAATATAAATATTTTAGGTGTTACACTTTACTAACATTTCACTACGGATACTTCATCATGATTTCAATGGCTCAAAGGAAAAGCAATTTACAGTTTGAAGCCCTATTTTTTCTCGAAATGAGGTCTCCTATTGTGCGAATAGGAAAAGAGTCGAAATTCTCACATTCAATTAGACATCACTAATTTTACAGTGGAGATAGGTATGACCACGTTCTAGTATTATCCTAGTTCCTTGAGGTTAATCATTGCATTTCATATGCCCCTTAATTTACTATCGTCCTTAACAGATGAACTAACGGGGAGAATACCTACAAATACAGAAAATAAAACCCTTAATATAAGCCACAGAGTATTCTGAAGATAAAGCGACCTCTACCCACCTTCCACCTCGTGTCGCTCGGAGGAGGGTTGTCGGCCCCTACCGTAGCGGATCTGATCCAACAAAGTATACTCTTGAGCCGGGTGGTTCCGGCTCAGGTGCCGGAAGATCTCGGTCCTTACCGTTATCCAGAATTCAATGGCCACCAGCTGAGCATAAGTTCTTCACCTGAGAGCGGGACATCATTGGTTGGATTTCTGGACGGTATACCAAGGTTTTGGTTTAAATAAATAAATCAGTTAAAATAAAAAGGTAAATAGATACTTTGTCTTATTTTCTCATCGCTTTATGCTGCATATGGGTAATATGACGATGTTACAGTGGGATTCCTAAAATTTGTATGTCCAGGTATAATTATGATAAGAATCTTCTATGCTTATCTGAAACCTAACAGACTAGCTCTAGAACGTTCTGAAACTTACAATTTTATACCCCTTTCCAAGGATGGCATAACCAAGTTTTTATTCACTTAAAAAAATCCAAGCTGCGAACGGGATTCGGGGATCGAATGTTTGAATCGTGATATGTTTACAGCTACATAATGATCATGCAAACATATTAGCTGGTGAAATCTCGATTATTTATTTGTTTTGTAAATCCTTATTTGTAATAATTGTTCAAAATAAACACCTTGACTATATCGAAATATTGCAATAAATTTTTTGTTCACACAATAAGATTTTTTTTGTAATATTTATAATGCAATGTGTATTGTTTGAATATTGTGAAATAAAATTAAAATTAGTTTCATCCATATGGGCTTCACAGTATTTTGTTTTCTGACTTTTACATAGTCATTTTTGCAAATAGGGTGTTCATTTTATATGAAGTAATAACATAAATGACAAAACTCAATAAAACGAGAAAAAATATTGATATCTGAAATAAACGTGGCGCTAATGCAGCCAAATACAGTTTGGAATTGTGTGCTCCTAAAGTATTTAATAAATTAAAGGTAAAGAAAAAAATATATATACAATATTTATACCGCATTTACGGTTATCTCACTCATAACATAAAGAAAAAATAAATATCAAATACTTAAAGAAAAATATAATGAAAAATTATAATTCGAAAGCATGGAAAGACTAAGCGTGAATAATGGATCCTAAAAGACTGCTACACAAAGAAGGATAATTTTTCTAATTTTCTATCTTATATAACTCAGATATGAGGTTAGAGGTAAGTGAAATTAATTTTCTAAACTTATTAACATGTTAATCGTTGCAATTTTGATTTTTTTCTAGCAGAAGTAATCCTCATGTTGATTAATATTTTTATACATAAAAGTTGTAAAGTCACTGCAAAAAAAAGTGTTCCGGACAATATCAAAATATACTCACCAAGTAAAAGAAAATAACCTGGCGAAAGTGTCCGATAATAGTCATAACAACCGCAAGTTCTTCTGCAATAGAAACGACAAAATATTACCGCAACGAAACCTTTTTCCGACTCTCTTTTCTTGTTTTATACAATGCAATATTGTCAAAAACTTAAACTATATATAAAACTTCCGTAATTAAGAATATAATTACCTTATCAAGAGCTCATTAAATTGATTATATTTTTAATTTGAAGGGAAAGTGGCTGCCAAGTCTCTGTAGATAACAACGTAAATCAAATTTAACAAGATGAAATGAAAATAACAAGTTTAAGAGTGTCACAAAGAAATCGATACAATTACAAGGTATATCTCATTTCAGTCGTATTCACAAATAATATACGGTATTAATAGTTCGATCTACATAATATTACACTTTTAAGAAACGTAGGTGATATTTAAGAAGTTCAATACACCTCAGCCACGTTGATGTGGCTTATTATTGGCCAAAAAAAACTCCTGCCACAAAAATATTTTTTAATATGATCGATCTTGCCAAGGTGCATAAAAAGAGTCTGTCCACTAATACGTAAAATTAAGGCACTAGAATGCTGTAGTAATACCAGAGGTTTTGTATACCACTCAAAGCAGCGAATATTTCAAGGAAAAGGCGGAGTAGGGAAGAAGGCAACATTCAGAGAGAATGAAGGAGGAGAAAGAATAAGCGAAAAACACGATATCGGTATGTCTTTGTTGGCCGGTTCGCAAAACAATTATTTTTGGCGGTTACATGTAAATTGAAATAATAAATTGTAGTTAAATTACATGTGACATTTCATTTATGTCTCTAGATTGATTTTTACTCACTGTATGAATAAATCTCATGACACAGGAGATATAAGAATCATGTTAAACCACCTATCGCCAACACGTCCCATCCAGTTGTTACGGAAGTAGGAATTTTACGATACAGAACATACACGGGTAGTTTTTGTTAATAAATAATAAAATAAAGCCTTATAGATGAAGCAATTATAAGATAGTCTAAATTAGGTCATTAATCTCCGAGATCTACTTTAGGTCCTCGACTGGTCCTAGCAGACACCACGTTCATGTTTGTAGTACAGCCTGCGAGAACGGAGAGTGCCTAATCTATTTTCACGTAATTAATCTTATAAATGAAAAATATGGCTTCCCTGGTGGTTACTGTTACCCATGGATACATACCTCTTTTAATTCATGTTATTTAATACATACATTCTTTTAATTTAATGGAATAAAGTTCACACATGATTTTAATCATCGATGTAATTTTCTGAAGTCTTTCGAAGGTCTGAATCCTTTGACGAATAATTTCACATGTTCCGTATTCTACCCCGACTGATATAAATTAGTTGGTTAAACATTGCGGGCTAAAATTTACCATCAATGTTTAATGGATCATAAATATGACTAGGAGAAAATATATTAAAAAAAAATTTTTGAAGGAATTGGTCCTGATAGAGGTCACTGAATGAATTTCTCGTGTAATTTGAGAAAATCTTTATTGATAGCCAACGTTTCGACCTACGTTGTAGTAACTCACCTTTTTGGCACTTCGTAGTTTATAGTATACACTCATACATTTTAACCTTCATAATTACCTTACTGTACATCTTTATCAATTTTTGTTTGCCTGTATTCACCTTCTTTTGATTTATTTATATGTAAAATGTTTTAATATATTTGTACCATTTTCTTATATTGTCTGTATTTTGCATATAGCCCTGAAGAAGACCTACAACGTAGATCGAAACGTTGGCTATCAATAAAGATTTTCTCAAATTACACAAGAAATTCATTCAGTGATCTCTACCCGGACCAATTCCTTCAACATATATTATCAAGGTCAACAATTATCATTCAATATTAAAAAAAAAGATAGAGACAAAATCAAAATGGTTGTATTAGTTGAGATAGGGACTTAATAGGAATCGTAGAATACAAGAAAAACTGCACGTATCCCAACACCTCTAGCCGGAGTGATATAACGACCTGCTAGATAGGAGGCTGCAGGAAGCCCAGACATGCCCCATCCTTTACCTGGCATGAGATAGTGGCCCAACTAATGAGTATCCTCCAAGCCTATAAAGAAGACGCTGAGGTGGCTGGATGGCTCCCTCTAATTGCTTCTTCGTCTTGCTCTGGATCCTTCGCGCCACTTGCCTTTCCCTCTGCCTTATCTTTATCCTCAATACTACCTCTCCAGTCTCGTCATTTCTTATGGTCCAACGAGAGAAATAGATGCCGCTCTAAGTGGATGCTTGATAACTTTCAAATAGTATTTCAACACCCGTCGCTTTTCTTTTCAAACTCATTCTCTCTTGGAACTGTCACAACTAACAGTTACAAAGCTTTCTAACATAATAGTGCTACACAAATCTAACATCCACTCTACTAATGTTTTCCTTATTTATTTTCCCAATACCTAATAGGAACTTGTTTAGTAATTACCTTGCAGATATCATATCTATTTTACTTTAGCATATGAAACATATTGCAGTTAAGGGCCTACTCAGAATTATTTTATAACGGAGGGCCGTTAACAGTAATCTTAAAGAAAAAAATCTGATTTTCCAAGATTTTATTTTAATAAACAAAATAAAAAATATATATATTATTTGAAAAGAAAAGATATGACTGTATAAGATATGTCATATCTTTTCTTTTCAAATAAAATATTTAAAAAATTATATCATATAAGTCATATTTTTTCTTTTAAAAAGAAATATTAAAAAAATTATATCATATAACAATAAAATAAATTATAATAAAAATATATAGTTTGTGTTACCTGGGCCTTTAATAATGCGAGTATACATAAAAAGTAATTAAATAATAATAATAAAGTTAATATGTATGTACGTGCAATTATAGCCTCATAGTCACGGGAATTTATTTTACCCCCACAAAAAGATAGATAAAATCACATTTAATGGCAATAATATCATAGACTATTTTCTGTACAGTCGGGAGATCCGACGATAGTTTACAGATGTAAAAGCAATTCAAGGGGCTGAAATAGGTAGTGATCATATGCTATTGGTAGCAGAATGACAAATCCTAAAAGATAAAAAACGAAAACGAAAGAAATAAGATTGATATTGGAAAACTCCAAAACCCAGTAACCCAATTGCGATATGAGGCCGAATTACAGCACAAGCTACAGGATATGGACTTCCTTAAAAACATTGATGACCTTTGGCTAGATATAAGGGACAATATCCTAGATGATGCGAAAATAGTGTGCGGAACGAAGGGGGTCTCTACCAAAGGAAAACGCAACTCATG
This sequence comes from Arma custos, assembly GCA_037127475.1. Classification (NCBI taxonomy): domain Eukaryota; kingdom Metazoa; phylum Arthropoda; class Insecta; order Hemiptera; family Pentatomidae; genus Arma; species Arma custos. The sequence continues at coordinate 93,699,964 of CM073760.1, read as the reverse complement.
GTGGAATGATGAGCTGAAAGAAATCATCAAACAGAAGAAAAAATTACGGGAAGATTACTGCAGAAATGATTCAAGTCAGAACTAGCAAGCATATGTTGCCAAAAGGGATGAATGCAAAAGAGCAGTTCTAGAAGCAAAGCAGAAGTCCTGGGAAGATTTCGGAAATTCTTTCGATAAGGACTACAAAGAAAACATTAGGTCATTTGGGAAGAAAATTGAGGCTTTGCAAGGTCGGAAATGTAAGCAAATACGAAATGTTAAGAAGAAAATAAGATCCTGTCTTGAGAAAAGGAGATTCTGGAAGCCTGGATGCAGTTCTACGAACACCACTTTTCATGATCTCCTAATTCTAATGCTGGAAATTCACTTGAAACGACACCATGGAACAATGACTTGGTTGAAGACAGAATAGAGGACGAAATGGAAAGAGTAATTCTCAGGACGAAGACAGGAAAGGCTTCGGGGAGGGACAACATTGCTCCAGAATTGATAAAGTATGACGGTATGAAACTTATAAAGATCCTACAAAACCTATTTAAAAATGGGATGAGAATTTGATTCCAAAAGATTGATGGTCAAGGTGAATGTTCCTTTACTACTATAGGACTATAGGCCTAATTGCTTCTCCCCTGTTGTGTACAAAATATACTCTTCTATCCTTGAATGTCGTCTGAGACCTCAAGTGGAAAATCACATTGGTGAAAAACAAGGAGCATTTAGACCTGAAAGGCAAACTCTAGATCATATCTTCTCATTGCGAAACATTCTTGAGAAAAATTGGGACCAGGATCGTAATATATTTTCTTAGCCCTTCTTATGCGTAGCATTGTACCTATAGACCGATCTTTTCTGATGATTTAATATTTCATGATTTAATGAGGATAAAAAAAAAAATGAAAGAAACTAGTAAGATACATGATACGCTGAAACTTCTACTTCATTAAACACGCAACAAATTCAAATTTAGTAAAGATTAACAACATTCTAACATATAATTAATTATAATTGAAGTAATAATGCTTTATTTATCAGAATATCGTCTTTCCAAAGCTATAGATACATATCTAAAACTTTGTCGGATTGAGAACTGTGGGTTTTAATTGTGCCTGCAAGTGTCACTTTCTTGATTGAATTGGTCATATTAATGGAATCTTTGTTTATTTACATTTTTGGCACTGCGCAAGGTGATGACCGATGACTACATGCGAACTTATAACGTGGCTTCAAAATAACATTATTTGCAGATTCACCAATTTGGTTTGGCATCAAAAGTTACAATAGGGGAGGGGGTTGTTGTCATATTGATGATTTTTAACAGATTTTTTTTGGTGTAAACTCCAATAGACTTCTCAGGCCCAAAATCTTGTATTCTAATCATTTAAGAAAACAGTTAAACTTTATAGTTCAACCCATTAAATTTTTAATTCATTCTTCAATATCAATCTTAGTTCAATATCGATGGCTCTGACTTCATAAGGTCTACAACCTGGATAAGAATGAAATTAGAAAGTAAAAGTCGACAAGGCTTGATAAAACTTTCTATTAATTACAATTTTAATCAACATAGATAAATTAGTTTATTATTTTTGCAATTATGAAAATATATTTAAAAAGGCTGTTCAATGGTCAGTAAGAGATGTAGAAGATGATTTGGTAAAAGAACATCCTTTCTACCGAAGATGTCTTGACATTTATTTCCAATTCAACAGATCAGGGATGAGCAACACGCGGCCCGTTAAACATGTTTATGCGGCCTGCCAAGGATTTTTAAAATTGAATTTATTTTATCGACTTTCTCTCATCGATATATTGCTATACAATTAATTATAATTAAATGGTATTACATACTAAACCGAAACAATTTTTTGTGACGAGTTACTCACTTGTCGGTGACTTGTTCAAACATGCAATACGAACGCGCTGCGACTGCACAATTTTTTGTGACGAGATACACACTTGTCGGCAACTTGTTCAAACATGCAACCGAATAACAATAACAATACGAACCGAACGTGAAATTACCGAAGAATTGTGTTCACTGATTCCAATGACTACAACCGGCAAACATCTGTACGATGAACTAAAGTCTGTGTTGGACAATTTTTCAATTTTATTAGCAAACATTATTGGTATATCGACAGATGGAGCACGAGGAATGTCAAGCATGGAGGTAGGAGTATCGGGAAGGCTATCTCAAGACATTAAGAAGGTCACAGGAAGGGAAATATTCGTTAATCACTGCATAATTCACCAGGAAAATTTATGTGCGAAAAGACCGAGTTCGCCAAATGTCACAGTACCAATAATGAAACTAATCAATTTTATAAAGTTAAATCACCGTCAAATTAAAGAATTCCTGAAAGATTTAGAAACTGGATATGGCGACGTGGTTTTTAATACCGAAGTACGTGCTAACAAAAAGAGTATACAACTTAAAAAGCGAAATACAATTGTTCTTGGATATGAAGTGATATGCCTTTCCTCATTTTGGTAATAAAGAATGGATGCCTGATTTTGGGTTTCATATCGATATGACTCAGTATCTCAATGATCTTCATGTGCAACTTCAAGGCAAAGGACAGTTTATTCGCAATTTGTATGATAAAATTCAGGACTTTGAGCGCAAATTAAAATTTCAAATAAATAAAGTGTTACTTCATGGGTGACCCGCCAAAAAATTTTAAAATTTTTAATTGGCCGTTGATTAAATAGATCAATCCTTCCCTTTTCAATTTTGACCTTCTTTTACCCATTCATTTTCATTATGAATAGTTAAAAGCTGTTTCCATATGTCAAATGTACAGTGCTGATAATCGCGAAGTTTATAAATCAAGAAATGACCTATAACTTACGGGATATAACTCTTGTCAACAAACGAACAGGAAGGAGGAAATATAACAGTCTCATTCTAACCTTATAATTTCCAATTATAGCAAAGCACATTTACCAAAGGATGTTCAGAAAAAGAGCCGAGCTCTTCCCAGAGGGACTATGAAGCCTCTGTGTGAATGTGCCATTTTTTAATAAAAAGTGTGTTATGGTTTCTTACATATTTGAGAAGCATCTAAGCTTAGTACAAGCACAATAGAAATATCGAAGGAAAAATAGCTCATTATATTTAATGAGACTGAGATAGGTTTAACTGAATATAAGAATAAATTGGGTTTTTGCAGCTACATAGTTTCTCTAAATGAGAGCAACTGAACGATAATAAATATCCTGAGCGTTCAAGAACTTACTAAGAGGTGCCTTATTATCGATATAGTGGTAATCAATATTTTTTCCGAAATCACCAGATGAATTTTCAGGTGCCTAATCAGTATTAAGTAATCTTATTAGGATCGAAAGTACCAAAGAAGATTCTGTAAAACAAGATATCCCACCCTGACTCAAAGGGTTCTAAAAGTTTGCTTGACTAAACCAACGAAAAATGTATACAAGTAAATTTTAAAAATTTGAAGTTATCCGCTTTAGACCCTCATTTTGCTTTCTTATGTTTTATGTATGTATCAGTAAATTTGAAGGAAGGAATGATTCAGTGCATAAGTAAAATAAATCGACGAATTTTCACTCAAATTCGAACATAGAAACTGAAAATACTACTGTAAGTTTTGCATGATTATATCGAAAATTGTATTTGATTGGATATGATAGATGATGATAATTTATGTACTAATTATTTGAAACCACACTGATCTTTTTCAGATAAAAAAGAAAAAAAATATAGAAATGAACTCACGATTCGAAGTATTTTGGAATAGTCTACCTGAGCTGAATTTGTTTAATAAGTTATAGAAATCGTTAAGGATAGGTTGGTATTTGATTTGAATTATTAGGGTATTTGTAAGCATATTTTTAATTTAATAAATTTAAGGCCAGAATTCTTAGCAGTTACTGAGCCCCATAAAACGTAACTGAATTCATAAGAGTGCCTTAACACTTGAGGCACCGCTATGATAGGCTACCAGGTGTGCCTAGTTGGCAATTGGTCCTACTTCGCGTATCTCATCTAAGCTCTGTCAACAACCTTATTAACCACAACCTCTTTCCTTCTACTATGCATATATATATATATATATATATATATATATATATATATATATATATATATATATATATTATCACAATTCAAAAATCTTCTATTCATGTAATTTTTTTAAAATTAAAAATCAGAAAATAGAATAAATATTTTAAAAATGAATTATTTCATAATTACAGAATAAAATAAAGACTTGCGCTCCTTTGCCAGAACAACTTTATGTATCGTCCTATTTAATTATCATTCTAAGATCCTTATATTTAGCATAATGTATATTGATTAATTTTAAGTAAATTTATAAATAAAATATGATGCCTGTTTTTCTCTATTACCTTGGATTAGCGGGATTAAAACATCCAAGTTTTAAGGCATTATAGTTATTAAATACAGCTTTTTATATATTGATTCGATGTTATGTTTTATTGTAAAGATGAATTCAAGACCCCTGCTAGGCATTGGCCGTCAGCTTCTAACGTCCGTGCACTTAAGTATTTCTAGTCTAGCTTTTTCGAAATTTCTTAAAAAATCTTGAATACGTGTGTTGTAAAAAATGTTAGTATTCTGGAGTTCCTAATACAGTATGGAGTGTCTTACTATCCCTCCAACATTATTGGTACTTAGGAATAAAAAATAGCATCCTTCGATCCTTGGCTTTTCCATTCTCGTAATCCCATCAACTTCTTAAACGCCAGATCTTTATCTACCTTCTGTCTTCGTTCTTTCCTTACCCAATGCTACAGTCCAGTATGAACTTTGGTCTCTCTCACAATCGGTCTCCAGCCGTCTAGATCCATTGCCTTCGTCCTTCACCCAGGAACTCAATTTTTTTATAAAGATCTTGTTCTACATCCTTCTGCCAGCTTGTACTGGGTGCCCCCTTCGAAAAAACTTTCAACATGCCCAAGCCAACTTAACCTGCTTGACTTAAATTGTTTTAAATATATTATATTGTACCTAGCGATATGAAACATCAAAACATTGATTCTTTTGTTTTGTCATTTATAAAAATCATAGCTTCCTCCCCAAATAAATATTCATCCTAAGAGTAAAGAACACATATTTTTATTTGACTCAAGTGTTTGATGCTCGATTGACTGGATTTATTAATCTCGCTAAACTAATGTGCCTTTTATGCTAATCTTAAGATATGAAGAAAATAAAATTAAATGAAAATAATTTTACGTGTGTAATTAGTTAATTGCACGTTTATATTCATAACTTACCTTTACTAAACCAATCCGAGGTAGGTATAGTGTACGCATTTATTACACAAAAGACAAATGGTGATACCGAATCGAATATTCTTTAATAGTAAATAAATACGCCTAGTTGACCAATCGAGTTTAGTTGGCGCCTAATTGACCAATCGAGCTTAGTTGGCGCCACTATAAGCCGTCATTGTTATGCATTAAAATAAAATCATATAAGATTTCCTACCTGCATTAACATATTGAAGTGTTCTTGTCAAGTATGCGATACGGGTGTTTTTTACGATGGTGCATTATTAAAAAAATTTGTCAGTATGGAATATTGCTTTTGTTGACAACGTAACATCATGTTATTAACGAACATAAAAAAATGCATAGCGTTATTTGGTCATTTTTTAATGAAGTTGTTTATGAGTATCCAAATATCATGAGAAGATACTAAAGATAGGATAAAGTTCAGGAACATCGTGTTACCCTTACAAAACAGGATGTACCTCCTAAAATTTGTCAAAAATCAGATGGCAATTTTAAAATAAAATATATTCTTAATACATTATTGATTAGTAGATGTATCACAATGATTCAAAATCGTAATCAAAAAGTCACAAAAACGACTAAGATTTTTAAGACTATTAGCGAAACGGAGAGATTTGCTTAAACCTACTTTTCTATACCAGCGTTGATGTCACTGGTTCTGTACACTCGCTCTTCAAAGCCGATTATTTATTACCCATGGACGCGGAGCAGAACTTTCCACTTTCCACTGTCGTTAACACTTTCTAGAGAAAGGTATCTGCTGGTAGGTATATGTTAATAATTAGGTAAATAATGGATCACATATTGATACAGACTCCAGATGCACTTTAATTCTTCTAAATCAAAAAGAAGTGGAGTTTTTATGATTATCTGTTGGATGTAATAGCAATAGAGAAAAGAGAAGTCGTTTATAAATATTATAGATAACCCAATTATAAATATAAATATAGATAAATAAATTAGCAACTAGGTACTATTATACTACAATGTACTAACTTCACTATCTACTTATTAAAAATTATTTCTTAATTGTTTAAAACTGTCATCCTCGTTATATTCCTATTTACACTGCTACATTATATTTATAAAAAAAGTATTAAGATTATTTACATGCATAAAATATGTTTTTCAATTTCTATTGACAAAGTCTTGTGGTCCTTAACTATCAATGATGTGCATAATAATTATTTTTTAATGAATTTCCTTAATAAACTAAGTAAATCATTCTAATGCTGTTGCACTAAATATGTTATTTTACCTGCATATATTTTGCTCACTTGGTTTATAGCATTTATTTCTTTTTTTTTTAATTTCCTTAGAGCTTTTTTCTTCCAAGAGGTTTAGAATAAAGCAGTGGCAACAGTATTATGATAATTTTTAATGACTATAACCAAATCTATAAAATAACATGCCTCACCTTGCCCAGCAGACAGACAGACGAGCCATAAGAGGCACATCGCCCTCACAAGACGACTGCCCTGGTACACGGACATGGTTATGCAGTCAGTACCACATAGCAAACCACTAAGCCTAGTCCTGAGTCACTAGAGGATGCGCATTCACTGACACACACGCACCATCACTACACCGGTCGTACTGAATGCGCGCTGCCCCGGCTCTGGGAGGGAGGAGGTGGGGGAACACCGCTAACCAACCTGTTCCGGTGTTTGGTCCTGGGTCATGTGTTCAACCCCATACGATAACCACTTTTAGGTCTAATTGATGAGCTTCGAGTCGATGATGATTAAAAAAATAAATAATTAACGCAGAAAACTAAAAGACATGATGTGTTAGGTACATATCCTACAAGAAATATGAACGTTTAAAACGAGTTTTTAAACTACCAAAAAAACCTCATAAGATTAATACATAAGAAAAACCTATTCCACTACAACCCAAGAAGTGTCTTGGGTTTAGTACTTGGTAGAGTCTGTACTGTTTCTAGGACAAAGGTGGTACAAAGTTGTTATCTGTCCAACACCATTCTCAACTGCCGGATATCCAATTTGCTGAAGTTGGACTAGCCTCCAGATCTCATGGTGTTCATCCTGTGGGACTGTTAACAGATTAAATAATTTATACAGATGGATTTGAACCTGAGACCTTCAGCAGAGCAACTCAGCGCTCTACTACAATGAATACAATTTCACTTTTAGTCTTCCCATACTCTAAGCTATCCTGATGATGATTACCCGCAATGTGAATCAAAGCTTTGGCGTTTAATACATTTTATTAAACTATACAAGGATTTTTGTTTGAGTGGAATTATCTTTGACTGCACCTCCCTGACCAATTCAATCCATTATCATCATTATCATAATCATTTTTCCCCCATTCACCGCTGACGCAGTGTGGGGTCAATCCATTATTTAATGATTTTAATTGACTTACACCCACATTACATTATCCTCCTACATAGTATTAAAGTTTGAAACAAGAACACTCTTTCTTTTACATTTGCTATGTACTGATGCGGGCGGCACCATGAAAGGGATGCTGAGGGGGGAAAATGTGTCATGTCGGGACACATGAAAGGGAATATGTTTGGGACAATGAACAGACCCTTGGTCCCATTATGGTTTTATGGTCCAAAATGGTGGAAAAGGAAGGAGAGGGGGAGAGAAGAAAACTCTTGAAATAGGAGGCTGAAGAAGGCACTCGGGAGATAGACACAGAGAATGAAGGTACTCTGGAGTCGTACAGCAAGGAAGACTGGAGAGCGGCCGAACGAAGCAGGCGGAGATGTCAAGGAAGAAGAACAATCAGTAACCCAATCTATCCCTGTCCACAGATAAGTTTATTTTAGTTCCTGTAATGTATTTTATGGCAATCCTATTTATATATATTATTAAAATCTGAATCATTAACCTTGTTGAAATTAAATAAATAAACGATCCTTATTGTAATTCTTTTGGTGCTTACATACCCTAGATACACTATTTATTTATAAATAATATATTTAAGGTATAATAGATAAGTAAATTGGTAAACACAAGAATAGACCTTTGGAAAGGAACCCAATTAAGATTAAGGAATATAAATAATAATTTGAGTACTCATCCTAAATGAGACTCTGGCATCCCAAATATCAATATATATATTCAAGATATATTTAAGAGTAGACACATAGCACATTATTATTTTATAACATACTTGAAATTACTAAAAACACTACAACCAATGAAGTAGTATGAGCTCAGTACATAGAGTCTGTTCAATTAATAGAACAATGATTGTGCAGGGAGTTGATCTATCCAAAATTACTGACTCTCATTGGGTGAGCCTCCAGGAGGGTCTCCAGATTTCATAGGGTCCATCCTGTGGGACTGTTAAAAGATTAAATAATTTATCTGCCAAAGACGGATTTGAACCAGAGATCTTCAGTACAGGAACTCAGTGCTCTACCACTGGAACTACCTCTGATCCCAATAACAGTACTATAATATATTAAATTTCACTTTTAGTCTTCCCATATTCTGTCTATCATCCCCTGATGATGACCTGCAATGTGTATCAAAGCCTTAGTGTTTAAAACATTTTTTAACTATTTAAGGATTTTATTTGACCTACACATACTTCCTTTTTATATTTTATTTGAGCCACATTACCTTATCCTCCCAAGTTTTAAAGTTTGAAACAAGAACTCCCTTCCCTTTAAATCTTCTTATTTTATATCATTGTAAAACATCTGTACCGCTACAAAATATGAAGATCCTTGGGTTTAGTACCTAGTTAAATCTGTACTGTTTCTAGGACAATGGTAGTGCTGAGAGGTGATTTGTCCGACATCATGCTCAACCACATCCACTTGATAGACACTGGGTAAGCCCCAAGAGGGTCTTGAGATACCACAGAATCCATCTGTGACAGTGACCAGATTAAATAATTAATCTGCCACAGACACATTCTGCACAGCAACTCATCGCTCTTCAACTGAGCTACCCCTGCTGCCAATATTAATACTATAAAGAATTAAATTTCACTTCTAGTCTTCCCACATTCTGAACTAGCATGCTCTGATGACGACCTGCAACATGAATTAAAGCCTTGATGTTTTTTTTTTCTTAAACTGTTTCAGGATTAAAAGTGACTAAGTAATACCTTGTCCTCTTTAAAATATTAAAGTTTGTAATAAGAACTGATCATCACAGAGATGGACTTCGGCAGAAGGGCATGACAGGATACCCAATTCAGGGATACATTGCATATCATAATACCATTCTCAAAAAAAAAAAAAAACAACCATCAAACGATTAGAATAGTTTGGACACCTAGTGAGGACAGAACATAGAAGAGTAAAAAAAACCTGTACTGGTGCCATGAAGAAAGAAGACAAAGAGCCGAACCAAGAATCTCATGTATTACATAAGTTAAAAGAAGACATGGCAGGATACATTTTCAACGAAGAATTTGCTCTTGAAACGAAGACCTAGAACAAAATACAGTCATAAAATTTGGTTGTAGAAAATCTCTACTTTGAGGAGCTCTCAATACAAAATTAAAACAAGAACTCCCTTCCTTTTACATTTTTTTTATTAATTAGACATTAGCATTTACAGTATTAAAAATATAATGATTAACAGTCAAAATTGACAACGACGAAGTACCTTCCAAAAATTATGTACGTTATCTAGGACTATACTTGGACAAAAGACTTACATGGAACGTACATACAAAATTAAAAAAAAGAGAACTGACTAGACTGTACAAACAACTATCACAATTTCTGGACTACAGATCTTCACTTGACTTGAGGAACAAACGACTGATCTATAACGGTATACTAAAACCTATTTGGACATATGGAGCAGAACTTTGGGGTTCAGCAAAAAAAGTTCACATACACAAGATACAAATAACACAATCCATAATTCCCAGAAAAATTATTAATGCACCATGGTATGTTTCGAATCACACTATACACAACAACATGAACTTTCCCACTATAAAATCATATATTCATAACAAATACATAACATTCCACTCATCTACACAACATCATCCAAACCCACTCGTTCTTCCGCTTTCCTACTTCCTGTTACCTGGACTTGATAAAAAAAGATTAAAAAGACATTGGCCAAGAGACCTACTGAACAATTGATAAATATATATATATATATATATATATATATATATATATATATATATATATATATATTTTTTTTTTTTTTTCCAAAGTAACTGAATGATCATGGAGAAAAACGAAGAGAAAGAAACTTCAAATTCAAATTTGCTAGATGCGCAGGTGCAAATAAAAAATTAAATAATAATAATAATAAATAATGATGATTAACAAAATCCATTATATAATGCTCAATATTTTTTCTTTTTAATCTATTCCCCTTCAGCTGTGATCAATAGGTAGACCTGGCACATGTTTCTCAGTCCAGGACCGGCTGACTCTGCCTCCTCCAATTTTCAATATTAAAGATAGTTAATAATAAATAAATTGAACAAAAATCAAAAAGAACCATCAAATAATTATTAAAAAGCAACTAGAAAACTATAATGCCTGAATGAAGACCTGTAACATTAATTCTCATTTTTTTAACTATTTAAGGATTTTTTTCACTTTATCCTCCTTAAAATATTGCAGTTTGGAAACAGTACCTCCCTTTCCCTGTATATGTTCTTATTTTTTCACATGAATGGTACGAAGAAAATCTTGATATTATTCTTCACTGAGGGAGAAAAGAGAGGAAAAAGATGGAATGCCATTAAGGCACTGGCTAGGAAACGGGAGGGTTGATTTACCTGAACAGTAATTTACACTGTTGGAAGTAAGTACTTAGAAAAACTCGTTAGAAGTTACTCATAACTTCAAGTTTTAAAATAAAGAAAGTAGATACCCCGAAATACTTATATGTTATTCTGAGCTCATTCCTGAACAGTCGAACATTCTCAGTTAGAATAAGTAACACATATTCAACTGTGAGACTAATCCATGCAGGTACTCCACAAAGTTCAGTCCTTTCTCCCTTTCTATTCAACTTTTATCTTCATGATATCATCCAGTCTACACATACCTTCATAGCTATGTTCACGGACGATACAGCCGTTCTCTTCCAACACAATGCCATAATAATAGCCAGAAATACTTTGCAGAGCCACCTGGATAATATCGAGCAATACTTTACTAAATGGAGGATTACTCTTAACATCGAAAAATGTGCCTCAAAAGTTTTTAAAAAGTGAAATGGAACCCTGCCAGCAAAGCTATACAATACCTTAGAGTTCACCTGGACCGCCGCCTAACCTGGAATACCCATATCAATATTAAATTAACCCAAACCTACGCAAGATTATCAATGCTCTATCCTATCGTAAATAGAAAATCTAAATTAAAACCAGATATAACAATTCTCATTTATAAATCTGTCCTAAGGCTATTACTGATGTACAGCTGTGAAGTCTGGGGAGCAGCATCCTTTACGAAAAGAAAAAAATTGCAAACTTTTCAAAACAAGGTCCTAAGAATCGCAGTGGATGCCCCCTGTTTCATCAGAAACAGTCAACTGCACCGTAAACTACAAATAGAAACAATATACGACCACATAAAAAAAGATTCAGAAAATTTCATACTCAACTATTATCAGTTAAAGAAGCAATAAATTACAAGGTAGGAAAGCAGACATCATCTCGAAAACTAAAGCCCAGGTTACTGCAGGACATCTTATTATAAGTTGTATAATTATATATTTCTAGTGATATTACTACTTTAAATTTATTTTACAGCTATTTTATATGTAGATTATATTTTTATGTAGATTTTTTTTTTATATACATATATATGTCACAATTCACTGTTATTTACGTTTAACCAATAGTTATAACAATGTATTTAGTTAGGGGTGTCTATTGTACAAGACTATACCCCCAAAAATCAATTGCCATCAACAATAAACAATCAATATTATAACAACCATGTAAGGCCCACCGGAAACGGATTCCATAATTTCCTTAGAAACATACAAAAATATAACAACTGCTTCCAAATGACTTCTTTTGGGGCAACAAATATATTTCCCGACAATTTCATGTTGTATTTAATACAACAGAAGAAATTGATCAGCGTTGTGCAAATAACATTTCTGAGAAGGAGACTATGGTAGAACAATTACAAACTTTGTTTCATCAACACAATCCATTGATTACATTGTTTAAAACTGCACTAGATCTTATGAAATCTGATAGTCATATAATTGTAATCAGAGCTGATAAAACTCTTGTAGGAGAACATACAGGATGTTGCAATGCACCAACAGTCGATGAAGTTGCTATGGTAATGGTTGGAGAAAATTTGGAAGCCCTTTGTTTTATAATTTATATTATTATTTATAATTATATTATAATTTAATAAACTATAATAATAAAATTAAATATATATATATATATATATATATATATATATATATAATGCAATGTTGTCTATGTGTCTTATTCTTTGTAAAAGAAACTTATGTGGTTAGGGTTGGGATGGGGTTAAGAAATAACTAACTACTTCAGAATATGAACACCTTCCTTAAGGTATAACTAAAGAGAAATCTTTTAATTCTATATTATTTTAATTAAATTAGAAATATTTCTGATAACATTTCTGGCAAATGTTGCATTTTCAGTTTTTTATCATACTTTTGTATGATAATAAATCAATAGTTCTAAATAAAATTTATTTACAATAAATCTTTCCTTACTTATTAGAAGATACCCATGTCAAAATTTTACCTGTTACTAAGTTAAAAAAATATTTACCTTGAAAGGTATAATTCAATTTTACTGTGACAATGGCTCCTCATTATCATAAAACAATATAACTAATAAAAGAATTATTTTATATTTATTTCAGTTTAGATTTTGCTAATGCCAATGGTTGATTATTTATTTTATCAAATAAATTAATTAATTTAGGATATCATCAAAAGAAATGAGAAAAACTGCTATAATTAATTGTTTTCCCATTGTGTTAAGGTATAAAAACAGAGAGAAAAATGGCATAACATCTTGGAGTGATAATTAAATTTCGAAAATAGAAAGAAAAACACACTCTTGACCTGAGGTCAAAATAAGACAGAAAAGTCAAATCAAAATCAAAATAATAATAAAATAAATACATAAATAAGACAACAGATACAAAGGGCTACAACTCTATAATCCATTAAGAGTATTAAGATCAGTCCATAGTAGGAATTTAGCTGATACTATGCTCAAAGACCAAATTTCTCCAACTTTATAAAGGTATACAAGTAATTTATAGAGGCTGGGTGATCCTCAGTAGGGACTACAGACCCCACAAAGTCGATTCACAGCTGCTAACAGAATGCATAATTTATCTGCCAAAGCCAGTATTGAACTAAAATCATAGAGATTAGTCAGTAAAATAGCACCCTACACACTAAGCTATATCACTCCCAGGCCATCAACATGAGGATACCAACAATTAACAGAATAATTAAGAAATGATCACTCTACAATATGGTGGTGAGGATGAACTATAGTCAATATTGCTTCAATAGAATAAGAAACAATATATGAAACTTTTATCCCAGTAGTTGATAACTTGATATTTTGATAGTTAAATGTTTCAGACTAACAATCACAAAACCTTGAAGCAGCCCTATTAAAATTTTCTACTTCCATTTCTTTTTTTAATGTTAAAAGTTCTAAATCTAACCGCCATAAAATAACAAAGAAAGGTTGATTTAGGAATAGAATACTACGAAACTTATGGTATTTATCAAGATAGCAAAAATGCAATAACTTGGCCATGTGAAAGGAATACCAGAAGACTGTGATAAAAATTGGTGGAAAGAAGGTTAATAATAGGCAGACATTCATTAACCATTAAAAATATGAAACCATATGAGGCATTCAGGATAAAATTTTGATAACTCCAAATTTTAAAAATTGACTTTTTCACATTTTTTGCTAGTTTAGACAAGCAATAATATTTTCTCCTGAAACTTCAGGTTCAGAACCAGACTATAACTATGACAAATAAGGTGGCAAAGTGTTATTTAAGATAAAACTGCTTGACTAAACTAGCGAAATATGTAAAAAAGTAAATTTTTGGAATTTAGAAGTTTTGTGCTATTGACCTAGAATGCCTCCAGTCAAAGATCTAAGAAAATTCTAAAATGATACAGCATATAACATCTAATACAACTGATAGTTTTTAAGCTTATAGGGGCCAGCAATGGTTCAAGACTTTTCATTAAATAACCATTAAGGCATATCAGTGGCATGATTATTAATAACAGTATTAAAAAGTAAATAAAAATTCTTATAAATATGCAAAACAGTAATCTATTTTATGCATTAATAAACAAGTACAATCAATTGGATTACACTTCTAAAAGAGAAACAATCATTGTTATCCATAGGTAATAACTAAACTAAATTAAATAAACACTAATGGTCGACTTCTGTGAATTGAATGGAACGATTCACTTTTTTCATAAAATCTAATGGTAAGAATTCTAGACTAGATATTTATCACTACCAAATATGTTAAAGCAATGCAATATATTTTTAAAGCGAAAAACAAAACCATTGCTACAAGACTATTTCCTTATAAATAATTACTCTTTTCAATTAACTCCACCAACTTTTCTTAAACAAATAAATAAATACATATGTCATTGAGAAAGACCCAGGACTTTAAATATAATTCATAAGTTGAGATAAGATATCTTTAAAAAATAAAGCTCAATAAGTTATAAAAAAACAGGTGGTATCATTTTAAATGCAACATAACACCTAAATTATGTAAAATCTTAATAAATATTTTCTAACCCATTACCATAACACATTCTCTGTCCTAATTAATTAAGGAAATAAAATAAAAAGTGATTTTCATTCATTACAATTCATTTCATTCAAAATGTAATCAAACCAAACAAGTATTGTTTCCACAAAACAAAAGAAAATCACTTTCTTTTTTTTAACAGCATAAATAAACTTTATTCGTTGCTAAGAAATTTTAATTCTTTAAAGTTTGTTTTATATTGACTAAATAGTCATTTCTCATTTTTTTTCAAAACTAAAGCTGTTTTTTTTTATATAAATATAAAACACAATGAGATTTGAATTTTTTTTTTTATCTTTTTGAATTTCATAAAAAAAAAATGAAATGTGCTTAAGTCAATTATCAGACATTAATTATCATTTAGCAACATAGCCTTTTCTAGGATCTGGCAACTATGCTTACTGTTTCATGATTTTTATGAATTCAAACTTTTAAAAATAGAAGTTATTTACAAAGAATGAAATGGCTTCTTATTAACAGCTAACTTTAAAACAGTATAAACACAGCTTATTTAATTCAATGATACAATGAGATACACCAAATAATAATAATTTAGAAAAATGGATATTCTTCAGAGTACAAAGGTTATTACATTGTTAGAATGTTTTAAACAGCAACTGAGTTCAAATGGTTTGTTTGTTAAATTGCTAGTCTATGAAATTTTCATTCATTCTATCATAATTTAAATCATTCTATGAAATTTTAAAACATTACTGTTGTTAACTTTATTATTCCATAAATGAATCCTTCATTAAAAAATGCAAGGCATTAATTAATCTTATTAGTTAATCATTCACATGAGTAAATTAAAAATCTTTTCCAGTCATTATTATTTTTCTTTATTCTAAAAAAACGTTTCGACAATTCCTTGTCATTTTCAATTTACATCATTTTTTTTTTTTAAATCTTTCAACACTATTTAATTTTAAAAATATTTTCTAAAAAATTTTTTGTACATTTTCAACCTTTTTGTATATAAAATAATGTATTTATTTTGATTTGTCTTTTAAATTTTTAATTTTTAGGTTGAAAATGTACAAAAAATTTTTTAGAAAATATTTTTAAAATTAAATAGTGTTGAAAGATTTAAAAAAAAAAAAAAATGATGTAAATTGAAAATGACAAGGAATTGTCGAAACGTTTTTTTAGAATAAAGAAAAATAATAATGACTGGAAAAGGTTTTTAATTTACTCATGTGAATGATTAACTAATAAAGATGCACTCCAGTTACAAAAACAAGATATTTAGAATAATTAATCTTATTTTAAACAAGAGGGATGATTTACTTTGTTTTAACAGATTTCTAACCCATACAATTTTTATATGATTTCTTGTAACTGAATTTCTGTAAATATACATCTTTAAAATATCAAATCATTATCCATCTCGCTATGACATTGGTTTGTCTTTAAAACATCACATGAACAGACTAATTGACTGCTATGTTAAATTTATTCCAGCTGTAAATGTTTACCCTATGCGTAGCACTTTTAACTATTTCAAATTTAAGTTCAAAACAATATCAGGCTCTCAATACTTCTTTTAAAATCAAAATAATAATCAAAATCTTGAATAAGTACACTTTTTTTTTTCTCATCCAAAAACCATATAACAACATAAGAAGTTTGAGCATTTAAGGAAAGCTTCAAGTTCTTTAAAAGTAAGTAGACACCAACATAACTTATAATAAGATGGACGGAAAAAGATACATTGGTTATTTTCTTCAGTCTCGAAATTCTCTGAGTGAAGTGATTTACATATTTATAGTGCATCCTCATAACCAAAGAAGAAAAGATAATGGAAAAATAAAAAAAAAGGCTTTATTTCAAACTTTTGAAGCAAACCGGCAATTTTAAATATATATATATATATATATATATATATATATATATATATATATATATATATATATATAAAATAAAAAAATAACTTATGAAGTTATGCTATGTTAAATTTTAATTGTTTTATTTAAGAATACTTTTTTATGGAAAAAATAAAATAAAAATAGCGTAACGTGAAAAATAAATAAAATTATTTAGATTAAATAATTAGGTTTTCAATAACAATAATGTTTTCAAGAATTGAGTTATGGGATATTTCTATTAAACAAAAAGAAAATAGAATACAATCACACAAGACCAGTGGATGTAATAGGCTGTTTGATTAATGCAGAAACGTCTTTAAAATGGGGGTTTTCTTTATCACCAAGAAGCTTAAAGATAACACTTTCTGAAGTAGCTATAAAGCAACCAATCTGTTGTAGGCGCTGGAACAAAGCATAACAAAATTAATAAGTGCATTGATAAATTTAAAAATATTAAAATGAAACTACAGTCCCTGGCCATATTAATGTGACCACCAAGAAAGATTATTTTCTTTTGGTTTTTTCCTAATTTTTTTATATACTTTCGCGTGTCCTAATAAATTGCTGTTTTAAGTAATGGCAACACTGTTATAAGTTTTTAAAGTTTTTATTTTTTAGTAATGACAGCATTGGTTTTAGTACAGCCATTTTGTTTTACGAGTGATGGTATGCATAATTTGTGTTTGAAATTTTAGTGTTTCTTTTTCATTAAATACAAGTCGGATTCGGTAAGTTTATTATTGATTTGTATCATATATTTTAACTATTTTGATAGTTTTTTTTCATTAATATGTAAAATAGGGTGTAAATAGGGTGACACCACAAAATATAAAAAAAAAACAAAGATTTATTTTCGAAACTATTTTTTTCAATTTCATATTATTATCAGATAACTAACTTACCCATAAAACTAATATTTAAACTCGATTTACATCATTACGCATACAAAAAGATAATGCAAACATGTTACAAGAATGAATCTATCCAGTGGTCACATTAATATGGCCAGGTATTGTAAAAGAATTATTTAAAAAAATTAAAGCAGATACCATCATTGTAATAATGTTCTGGCACATAGAAAAATATAAATATTATAATAATCAGGTACAAAAAAATTATATAAAGGAGATCATAATGCTTCTTTTAATTAAAAATTTAAAAACTAATTAAAATAATTTCAAAGAATTATCAAATCTCTATATAGGATGACTCAGGATTAAATGACAATTGGTAAAGGAAGGAATTACCTGAAAAAAATGTATATCAGAGCCTTCCACTGTATCTTTTTAACAAAATCCCTTTTTAAGCTATGGTTTTTTTAAATGGTTTCCCAAAATAATCTTGAAATAGATTAATAATTTGTCACCTTTTTTGATTCTACAATGAATTTTCTATAAGATATCAACTAATTTGAGAGGAAAATGTAAGTTTTTAAGATGACAGCAATCTAAGTAAAATAAACAATTAAAAACGAATAATATTCATAAATACTCTCTTATAATGAATTTTACAAATCCTAAGTTGAAAATTGAGAAAAAGGGATTAGATTTCATCAGTTTTTAGTTTGAATGTTTTTCAAACTATTTTAATATTTATAATTTTCTTTTTAAGAGGTAAAGGTAGTTACTTATCATAAGTTATCTCTCTGTAATACTTGATTCCGCTTCATTTTCTATTTGCAGCTTTGTTAAATCACCCCATAAAAAAATAAAATAATCAAAACTATTGTAAATGATTGAGAAAACCAAGATATAATAAAACCATAACAAAAAATAAAACAAATTTGGGTATAGCTGATGAAATGAAGTAACTGTTTGGAATTCCTGACTTTGTAATTTGAAAATTCACAATGTTCAACCGAGTATTTATTAAAATGGTTAAATTTTATTTGTTCACTTTACCAGCTGTAAGCTTGTAGTAAAATTCACCTATCTTTCCTTTCAAATATCTTGAATACCTTCTGTTTTGATAATAAAAACAAATTGTGTATTTGGATATAATTACAATTCTAAAAAAAATAATCCAAAACTCAATACATCAATCAATTAAATGAATCTAATTAAAATATTGGTGAACATGATATCACCAATCATCATCATGAAATCACTGCAATAATTAAACTAGATTAACACCAATAAAAAAAATTAATTTAACCATTGCTAAAAAATAGTCAATACTAGAAGCATTTTGGTATTATTAAATTACATCTGAAAAACAAAAATGGATAAGATATAGTTGCTATTTTATTTTTTTATTTTGTAACGCTGGAAAAATATGGGAAGATAAGATAGCATTATAAGTGCTGATAGTATGAGACTACAGTATTATCAATTTGAAAACTACACTTTCACTTTCTTAGTCATTGATAATAAAAAAAGCTATAAGTGAATAAAACATTAAGAGTATTTAAAAAATGAAATAAAAGAATAACAATATGACATTAATTATGCTACAGCACGAAGGTATATCCTGAAAATAAATGTGCCTATTTCTAAGGTACACACAATGAATATTCAAAAGTATGTATAGGATTGTTCATGCCTCACTAGCTTCGACACAAAGCTCTTGGAAACAAAGAATAAAAAAACCCATAAATCTATAAGGATTAAACAAAATTAAAACATACCAGATTTTCCTTTCAAAAATTCAAAATAATACATAGTAATCTTAACTTAAAATTAAATACCAAGTTACATAAATAATTTGTCATAGTATAATTTATAATATTCAAGTTTCAAGAAATAATTAACTATAACAACACAACAAAGAAAAAAAAAAAAAATTCAAAATAACTAAAATCTGAAGTTTGCAACAAAATAAAAAATTGACTAAAACAGTAATCCAACAGATTAGTTTGTATTTGGCAAAACAAAAATTTTACTACAGAAATTTACTGCATACAAAATATTTTGGAAATTAAGGAAAATAATGATTCACTGACATATGGAATAAAACATTGTTTCTTTCTTTTGTTCCTTTTATGTTCGTTATATACTTTTCTTGGGGCACTAAATGGGGAGGGGGGAGAAAATTAAAGTTATTTTATTTTCCAAGTCCAGCTACCAAAATATTTTTAAAATTTAATTTACAACTTTATTGTACTGATGGCAACTAACCTGTCTAGTATAAATC
This sequence comes from Arma custos, assembly GCA_037127475.1. Taxonomy (NCBI): domain Eukaryota; kingdom Metazoa; phylum Arthropoda; class Insecta; order Hemiptera; family Pentatomidae; genus Arma; species Arma custos. The sequence goes on along the minus strand of CM073760.1, from coordinate 93,679,879 downwards.
GTACTGCTTTGTGATTGAGTGTAGAATTCTTATTTATAGGATTTATGAAGATTCCTAATGGTATTTAAAAACAAAAATATGTTTTGTAGTTCCTCAGCTTGGGGGACAGATTTTAAAAGAGCAATACTTATAAATATGGTTTGAATACAATAATAGTCAGTCCTTGTCAGTAGTCAGTAGGTAAACTGAAAGTTCCTGTTGGACTTAGTTATATCTGTTAGCCAAGCATATTGACTAGAAGTCAACAGCAGTAAAATTTTGGCATAATATCTAGTTAATTATTTATTTTTTAAAACTAACATGAATAAGAATTTTACACTTAGCACAAATGTAAGCATGTCAGCAAAAATCGTGTTAAATGGCAATAGCACAGCGACTTGATTAACTACTCTTGTGAACTTGTATATTAATTTGTTCTAATTAATTGATACATTTCGTGTCCACCGTTACTAATTAAATTTTGTAAAAATTGGAAATTAAAAACAAATACCCTGAAAGCAAGCAGTCTGTCCTCTTGAGTTCTTGATGTACAAGCATCTGCAACAACATGTACTTGTAATCCTGATGCACATAGTTCAGCCGCTGTCTGTTCAACGCATACATGGGCCTAAAATATACCAAAATTTATGATATTGCAATTTAAATCAACTATTATAATTATAATACAAGATCGTTTGAAACTTACTTCAATGCCAAACAAAACAACACATTGTACATTTCCACCACAAAGGGAATCAAGCTGTCTTGAGACTTCTGGCACAACCATACTAAATTTTGTCTTTGGAAAAACACCTTTAGCATGTGCAATATCTAATTCTGGAATGGTATTTCCCAGTCCTTTGGGGTACTGTTCAGTTACAATTAAAGGTATATCCATTAGCTTTGCTGTTGAAATCTAGGACAACATTCACCATTATGAAATCATTAATACATAAAAGGCATCTATGTTGTTGATACAAAAATAATATGGTGATTGTTTTCGTCAGAAAATAATTTACTCACCAACTTCTTAGCAGACTCTACCATTTCATTGAAATGCACCATTTGCCTAAACTTTTCCTGAACATCACAGAGAAAAAACACCGTCCTCTTGATAGGTAAGAAACCATATTTAACAATCGTAGGCGACATTAGTCAGAAATCAGGTCTCTATTACTTCACAGTTTGCAGTATTGTCAAGTGGTAACAGATTGTTCACGCTTATCAACAGGTTTGATAATTCTTCGTAACGTTTCAAAAGCAACGGCATCGAAGGTTGTCGTTCACGTAAGACTAACTATAAGAGCTCCAAAGAGAACTCTTTTCCTATTTTTATTGATTCGTATAGCGGAACATTATTAATTTTTTATATCCGACTCTCACTGTACTTTATTGACAGTGCTAGTTAATGGTATATAGAATAATTAAGCAAAAAGAGTTTAATTTAAAAATTAATAGGTATGAAAGTTTAATTTTATTTTTACTATTGGCATTATTCACCAAAATGGAATTACATAGTTTATAGAATTACAATATTAGATGTTTACGGTGTTTTATTGTCCTTTAGCTGACAAGTGGTAGAGCTCGATCGATAAAAATCCAGAATACAGTGCGTTATTTGGTTAGGGCCACGCACTAGTGTCTTATGTAATTCCTGGTAACTAACTGTATCATAATGAAGTGTAAATTTTGTAGCCATCGGATTATTAAAATTATTGATTTAATCCGATATCATTTAAAATTATTATTGCTATCTAGTTCATACTATTTAGTCTAATAACATTTAATTTGGCTGTAAAAAATATTAGGAACAAATTGAATTTCAGAATATATTTTAGAGGATATTAAAACATGATTCTAAAGCACAGTCTCACAAATATTCATAATGGCATTTGAAGTTACAATTACATAGTTTTTTTTTAAAACACTAAAACTTCATTACTAAATGGTAACACTTCAACAAAGAAGGGTCTTGGTTCCTAAACATCATAGAAATAGTACTGTTTTTAGGCCAAGGGTTGTGCAGGAAAGTGATTTGGACATCATGCAAACCGCCTGGTTTTTTCTTCAATTAAGGTTCGTACTTTATAAAGGCTGAGTGAGGCTCAGGAGATTTGGCAGATTTTATTTAGTGATTCCATGGGCCTTAATAAAATAAGATCTATGGGTATCATTATCTATTTGTTTAAAAAACCTTGGGGATATAAAACAAGGAGCCAGATTTGGGTTCAATGTACTGTTTGGTTTTGACAATTTCTGCTTGAAGAGTATGTTTAAGCATTCCAAGATTGTGCAGAAAGAAAGACAGAACTCGGGTCAGGTTTGAAGCAGTTGAAGTTAATAGCTCAGTTAAGCCAGTTTCTTTAAATCAGGAGAGAGCAATAGAATAGTACAGCACATTAGAGGTAAGAATTTTCCAAAAAGATGCAGGAATTACTGGCAAACTATAGAAAATGGTTGATAGATATGGAAGGCTAAATTCCAATCAATTTTAATAATGTGCTAAGAAATAGGTTAAAAGGAATTGGGAAACGATTACCCCATTTGGGAAGCTGTATTTAAAGTAATTCATAAAGCCATAGTAACCTATTAAAAAACTTTTGGGGAATTGAGAAAAATATAGGGATGTGGACTTCTAATTAACTTATATTCTAATTAACTTATATTCTAAATTAACTTATATTCTAATTAACTTATACTTCTAATTAAGTGTTCCCACTTAAGCCACTAATTTCATTTTTTCCCTACCAAAGTTGTAGTAAGGTGGGTGTTGCTGCCTCATTCTCTCTCTGATCATCAATTTGTTTTTTAGAGGCCATTTATTTAGAGTCCAACTGTTTCTCTTTTCAGTGTAACTAAAGCCTTTTTGATTAGTTTCTGGCTACTTTTCAGAATTACACTATCTGAGTTTGCCATGATTTGAAGTGATTTATTGATAATCCTGCTGTAAACATCTATCCTTACTTTCTTTACAACATTATGGAGTAGTATGTTGTAAAGAAAGTATTGTCATTTCTATCAAAACTATTAGTTTAGAAGTGATCTATATTTCTACCAAGGTATCATAGATCACTGATCTGTAGGCCACATTAATTGCTGCCTTGCTTTGAAATTCACACAACATTCATGTAACCAAATTATACTTCCGCATATTTCCATCAATTCACCAGAATGCAAAGAGTTGGTCTATTATTGATCTATTCATTCGATAATCACTAATATTTTATATGTGAAATTAAGTGGTAAGATGGATGCATTTTTTTGCTGTAGTTGATGCATTTTTTAGGTTACTTTTCTTACCACTGTATTTTTCCACAGCTCCAATTGCTCTGTATACCTTCTTCTTTCCATATAAGTTCTATGAGTCTGTGAAGTTCTCTCAACATATTTGGGCCCATGTTTTAAAGAGTTCTGTATTTATATTGACCATGATTTATTTGTATATATTGTAATTTTCCTACCACTTCTTCCAATTCTTCATTGACATCACCTAAGTCATCAGTCAATAAGTATGGAAGCGTACCTCCCATCTCAGAAGAACTGGAATTTTTAAACATTTTAATACAGTGGTTTCCAACCTTTTTTGTACCACAACCCCTTTGTTTTCTATTTAATTTTTAAGATACAAATTTATTGGTTATGAAGCTTTGGGCACATCTACATCAGCAATCAATATAGCATATTCATAAGAATAACAGGTGATCAAAATTCTTGTATTAACATGCTAGATTGTGTAATTCATAGAAATTCAGGAATAGAAAGCAATGCAACTGTATGTATAGCAAGATATGCAAGTGCTTATACTAGGGTGGTTTTTATAACTTGCTGAGCTTAAAGGAATTATAGCATAAGAATGTGAATTTGCTTATAAGTATGATGTGGCAAACCTTACTTTAACACAATCAAAATTAATTGAACTGTTTAGAATAATGTGAAAAAATGGATTGTGAGACTGGTAGAATGAATGTTTTAATTTTGAAACAAAATGTGAAACAGTCTTCTTTTGCCTTCATACATATTTTTGCTAGATGATTCGAGTGTCTGCATTATTCCCATGAAATAATTGTCATAGAATATTAAATTAAAATTGTATTCTTATTCTTCTTCTTAAAATAATGTTATTATTAATTCAAATTTTGAAGGACCAAAATGTGGGGCATCTGGCTCCCTTACTTTAGGCACACTAATAGATTATAAATTAAAATAAAATAATTCTAGTACTACTAGATTATAAATTAAAATAAAATAATTATATTACCTTTATTGGATTTGTCTGTTTTATGCTGTTGAAGTTTTATCTAGATGATGTATCATTAATGAAATGCACGTATAGGCATCTAGTCAGAGTACCAAGTGCTTATACCTGGTTCAAAAATGAAATAGTCTATTTACCTAATATTACAGTGGATGAGGTATCGTATGCACAAAACTATACAATGTTTTGGAATCTAATGATTTTTTAGTATTCTTAATGTGATCTTCAGTAACTACTTCTTTCACTTTCCATTCCTCCCTGAACTCACATGAAGTGAGCAACATTCGAGGCATTTTTTTTTTTCATATAATCATCAGTTTCTTACATTATTAATTTATTATAGAGATGTTTTCAATAAAAAACAAAATAACAACCATGAAACCATATTACAAAAACTTAATCTGGTTATTTATTTTGCTAATGCATTTCATACTTCAGCCTTTTTCCCTGATTATGTCTGCTTAGGTTACTTAACGTTAAACCAGTCAAGTTTCGTGGTAAAATTAGTTTCTTATTCTTAGTATGTTGATATGAGTATGTGTTATATATATTATAATGCCTCATCACCACTTAATTATCTAGCGGTTTTAATTTTTACTATTTTTCCTATTTCTGCTTTTCGATTCCACGATTAAATAGAGATCTTGTATGAAAGGCATTTTTCTGACTGTGAATATGCCGCCAATCAAGATGAGTTTTCTTTTATAGACAGAAACAAAATCAAATTTCGCGATCATCATTTGAAATTGTCTGGTATGAAATAACGGCTTTCAATCGAATGTTTGTGTGTTAAAAACGAATGAAGTATTCGAATTTAAAATGTTTTTCAGCTGTATGCTCTGTCCTTGAGAGATATCGTCGCAGGTACCAATGGTATAATGCAACCTACTCTCTGATTATTAGTGGATCAGAGGTTCATTTATCTGACACGGTCAGCATTGCCATTTCCAGTTCTCACACAGGGAAGGTACTTATTAGTTTGATCTGCTTAGCTAAACAACAAAACTGCCGGTTGAATTGATGGTCATAATACATTTACAGTCTTTTAGATACCAGTTATATTGAGTATAGTCTTTGTTATGAATCTCATTTAATGTGAACATTGTCCTGTAAAATTATCTCTACTACCTCTTCCAGCTTTACGATCGGATCATAAAGTCATGAACCTGGTAGGAAATATGATTGCTCCTTGGTAGTGTCGCAGGAAGATCCAACCAAAGTGTGATGGGATCTGGAGAGGATTGAGCCAAGCACACTTCTTCAAGACCCGGTGCGGAAATGGGCCAATAAAAGGAGAATGCGATGTCTAAGAGTGCTTCTGTTGGGGGAAGGAGGAGCTGGAAGGTTGATTTTATTGGCAGGCAGCAGGTGTAGGCAACCTTCTTGATTCCAGCCTATCGGCGGCCCAATCCGAATCCCTTCATTCATCAATTAGGTTATTGGTGAGTAAAATTTTATAGTTTCTCATTTTAGCTAGTAAAGTTTTCTGAGAAAGCGTATTCGATTCAAGCTTATTATACAGTTCTATGGCTAATAAAGCTAAGATTACTATTGATCCAGTTGGTAACAATATCTTCGATAATTTCGGTTATAGTTTTTAAATGTAGTTATGATAACGTTATTACATCAGCTTAAGCCTGACAATGTTCATATCTTTTGAATAATGATCATTTCAACGGAGGAAAACCAGTCCAAAAATATTAGTATACTTGATTATTTTGGAAAATGGTAGTATTATTAAAACAATGCAATTAATAATATACCTTAGTCATAGTTATTATTAAGGAGCGGGGTAGCTCAGGTAACTCAGTTGCCATGACGAAGGTAACGCGTTCAAATCCGTTGCAGATGATTTATTTAATTTAACAACCGACCAAGAACCCTGTGGGATCTTGGGACTCTTCTGGACTCCAGTCAGCCTCTATAAAGTGGGTACCCTTAATTGGGGGAACTATTGTGATATCGGACAAATCACTCCCATGCACAACCGTTGTCCTAGAAACAGTACAGTTTCTACTACTCACGGATTGTAGTGATAGAGATTTTTTTTAAAAAGTATTATTAAAAATAAAATGATATGTTTTCTCGTCAAGGTGGGTAAGTAATAGATCTGATATCACAGCGAAAAATTGCACTCATTGTTTCTTAAATTGTAACCTAACTTATGTACGTATTAATATTTCTTATTTTTTGTGGAAGAAAGTGGTCCGGGTAGAGGTTACGATGAATTTCTCATAGAATTTGAGAAAAACTTTGTAGGTCTTCTTCAGGGCTATATGCAAAATACAGACAATATAAGAAAATGGTACAAATATATTAAAACATATTAAATATAAATAAACAAAAGTAAGGTGAATATAGGCAATAAAAATGATAAAGATGTACAGTAAGGTAAATATGAAGGTTAAAATGTATGAGTGTATACTATAAACAACGAAGTGCCAAAAAAGTAGTAACCCACATCATGAAGAAAATAATAATAAAACAGAAAGTGTTGAAAAGTAAAAAAAAATTAGCTAATACAGATAAAAAATAAAAACTGAATATAAAATAGGAATGTGAAATGATAAAAATGATACGGGTAAATGCAGAAAATGATAGGAAGTACGAACTAAAAAATGTAGGTAATAAAAAAGTAAGAAATACAAATTGTAAAATTATAAAATTTAGAAACCAAATTATATAAGATAAAATAAAAATGAAAATAAAAAATATTTTAGAAAATACAGTATTAATATTGATAGTTAAAAATACTTTATACAAATGTAAAAAAACACGAGAAATTCATCGTGACCTCTACCCGGACCACTTTCTTCCACATATATTATCAAGGTCAACAATTATCATTCAACATATTTCTTATTTTATTCCAAATTATTATCTTATTTTTATTATTAAAGCATAATGAGGGGAACAGGTTAACTCAGTACGTAGGATGCTGGGTTACTGATCTCTAAAACCGTGTTCCAGACCGACTGTGGGAGATAAATTAACTATTATCATCTTTGACCTAGCGGTTAACCGTAATCTCTACCAAATTACCTCCGTGCAAACACCAACTACTGCTTGGAAACATCATAGACCTTACCAAATATTAAGCCATAACATACTTATAAAGGTAACATACCTTTTGAAGGTTGGTACCTTTTGAATGGTACATATTTTTTTTCCTTCAAAATTTTCAAACTTCATCTTCAAAAAATACATATTCATTTTTATTTAATAAATGTATCAGCTACTTAGTACAATCTTTCGAGAAATAAAATAAAACATCATAATTTCCTGTTAATAATAGATAATATGATAATAATAATAAAAAGATAATGAATTCCTTTGGAACATCGGTCTCTAGAATTGTTATGCGTTACTAAATCAGACAATCTCACAAGCTTGCTCTGGTATAGTAAGTAACAACCGATTGTTTGGTTTAAGGAACTGTATTCTAAAGAATTATTATAGGGAAAGGTTTCAGAGAGAAAGAATATTGAGAGTGGCGGAGGGAAAAAGACAGGGTGAATAATATTCGCAATATGCCCTAAAGCGAGATATCATGGAAGTAAGTGATCGTATGGAGTAGAGATTGTATTGAAATATTCATCACTATAAATTCTCTAAGGTACATTCAATAAGGCCTTCAAGACTTTTTACAATTAGACTTGCAACATATTATTACAAAACTTACATTGAATAAGTCCTTCAAGGCTTATTACTTACAAACTAAATTTAATCTAACAATAAAATATATAATTAAATTAGATTATAAGATAATTGATACATATTTTTGAGCCGTAGTTCTTTTGTCCTTATTATGAAGTGATTAATTTTATTTGTTAGATTAATTATCGATCTTCATTTGAAAGGAACTTCAGGCGACTAACCGCAATGGAATCGAGCTTCTTCCGGGATTTGATTATATTCAGGAAATCATACACCCGGATTATCAATCTTTCGAATCAATGGCCAACTTATTCTAGGCCGATGATCAAACTACCTCATACAGGAACATCGGAACGCGTCGATAAATAATCATTTATTAATTTGTTATAGCAAAGGAAATCCGTGAGGCGTCCTCGATCGTGAGGGTTAAACAAATTTAAATGTTACTTATTTCATTAAAAAAAATTGATGTTTAAGCCTATTTATTCATCTTACTATGTATGCGGCGCTCATGATCAAAATAGAATAACACTGAAATTTTAAAAATTGACTTTTTCATATTTTTTATTAATTCAGTTACGAAATTTTGTCTACCTTGACAAATTTGCCGCATTGTTCTTTATGGTTTTAGTCCGGTTTTGACTGAAGTTCGGGAGGATAAAGAATTACTTGACTAAACTATACTGTGCAAAATTAATAGGGATATTGCCAATTTTGTAGTATATACTTTACCTAGCATTTATATTATTATATATTTAATAATTTAGTGCAGTGTAATTTCTAAGAAATGTTAACGCTTTTTTATAATAAAAATAATATTAGAATGCCAGACAAAGTAAATACAACAAAATTAGTGGTATCCTTATTCATTTTTGCGCAGTTTAGATAAAAATATGAAAAAGTAAATTTTTGAAATTTGGAGTTATCCGCTTTGATCCTGAACGATTCATATAAGTAGACACTGATATATATTTATGTACATCAGCAGCTACTTTTCTTGACTGTTTATAAGTAAATATAATTAATTATATTATTAACTATACACCACTTTTCTAGAAAGCAGGTTAAGGCCACTGATAGAACCAGATTTAGAAGAGGATCAGGCTGGTTTCCGACCGGGAAGGCAAACCCAAGATCACATATTTGCTCTCAGAAATGTTATAAAAAAGGCATGGGATAGAAATCGAAGCCTATATATTGTTTTCCAATATCTGAAAGCTGCCTTCGGCTCAGTACCCCTAATGAAATGTGAAGAGCATTGAGAAGAAAGGGGAATCCCGAGGACATTTTGGCAGCAATCAAATCCACGTAACAAACCCCTACAGGAAAAGTACGTATAAGTGGCCGAGAATCCAAGCCATATTATCCAAGCCTCTTGGAACGAGGTGTAAAACAAGGATATAGCTTGAGCCCATTATTGTTCACATCAAGGACGAAATCCACAAAATTTGCAGGAGAACTGCTAGGACTGCAGTCGGTATGTGGAACATGAGGGCAGTTCAAGTGTAGGGATTCCTATACCTGACGACATCGTGCTGCTGACCGATTCTCAGGAAAAATTGCAACAGACCATTATAGAATGGCAAGAAGAACTCGCTCGTAAAGGAATGAGTGTAAACAGCCGCAAGAGCAAGGTTATGACAGTGTTCAGAGATGAAGGAGATGGGAGAGATGTAGGAGTGATATGCAATGGAGAAGTTCTAGAGAATGTGGACAGCTACACCTACCTTGGAACAATATTCAGGAAATCTGGAAAAATAGATCAAAAAGTTTCCAACAGAATAAAGAAAGCAAACAATATTTACTACTAGATTTGCAGCACCATTGTGGGAAAGATAGAAGTAGGAATAAATGCTAAACTCTACATATACAAAGCAGTATATCTCCCTACCTTGTGGCGGAAATTAAATTTCTACGAAGATATTGGGTTAAACCAGGAGAGACCCATTAAGAAACGAGAGAATAAGAGAGGAACTCAAGGTACCTTCACTACCTGGAATGCCGACAACTTCGATGGTATGGACTCATATGTAGAATGGCGTAAGACAGAGTACCAAAAAAGTTTATGGGAGCGAGTCCAATTGGCCAGGTGATAGGCCTAGGAGAACATACTTGGAGTACATCCAAGGGCTAGGTCAGAAAAGAGGCAAGACCCTGGCCCAGCTGAAGAAATTGGCGAAATACCGAGATGTGTGGACAAGATGGATGGCGGCTCCTAAACGCTGAAAGGCACAATAGGAGGAAGAGAAAGAAGAAGAAGAAGATAATTAATTATATTACATTATTAATACTATTACATATAAATAAATGGATATGTTCTAAAATGTATAAACTGAACAATATATTTTATCGCTCTTTCCAATTCAGGAATAAAGTAATAGAATCGGTATTAGTATTTACAGCGAATAAAATAAAATCCTCGTGTTCAACACTTTTTCTCAATTATACTTTTTATTCTTTGTAAAAGCTGTAATAATTGATACCGGAGTGCTACTGATTAATCCTTGTTTATTTGTTTCTTATTTCCATTGCTTGGAACCTTTTGAATGACAGATAAGAATTCACTGAATTTATTACTAGTTAAAACTTAATATCTTATTGTTTAAAGAATTATTTTAAATCCTTTGTCATGAATGCTAATTTAACAGGCTTAAATACCAAGTATAATAAATATGTTTCAATCCGTGAAACAGATGGAATGAGTAGAATAATTTCGACCTAAATTTTTGGAGTGCTTCGTGGATACTTATTTATAAATCCTTACGTAATTATAGGTACGAATACCCGCCTTTTATTTTGTGAGTGGATTTAAAAAGATTTCCAAATCAAAATTCTAAGCGATGTGTATTGGATATTCTTGTGTGTAAAGACGAGGCGAACACTAATTTTTAAAAGACTTTAACAGTTGACATAAGTATATAAAATATGGTATAATATATACGACTTGGGTCTGAGCTCGCCTAGCTACCGCGTGTTTTATTTCGCCTTGAAGATGGCCTACATTGTAGGCCGAAACGTCGGCACATATTAAATAAGTTACACTTATTTAGGTGTTTTGATTGACTGCACCCCAAACTATTTCTTCCTTACGGTATAATATATAGCTATATTTTTTTTTGATACTCCTTAGTTAATTTCGAATCACACTATACCAAACTGCATGAACATTCCACAATTTCCCTGCAAACACACAATATTCCACGTATCAACAAATAACTAAACTACTCTTGTTCTTTCTCTTTCTTACTCGGTCAAGTCCTAAGACCTGCTTAGAAGCCATCAATCAGTTTTAGGAGAAAAAACAAACATGGTATGCGAAACTACGCAGATGAAAATGTATCATAAAATAATATTTTTGGTCTTGTTTCCAATACCCTCGCCAGTGATTTTGTGATATTATCCTTCCTTTACTACCCATTTATCCTATGACAAAGTTGCTACTCCTGGGTCTTACACGACCCATGTCCTTGAAATTCACCTTGTCATCAAAAAATCAATCATTTAGGGTTTAATATAAAAAGTACAAGACCTGTAAATATAGAAACATAATAATAATTTTTAAAAAGGCAAACAATAGTTTTTCTTTTCTTTCGCTACCTCTTTTGTGCCATTTAGCGTCGAGAGGTTTAAAACCATTGGAGCCATTCTTCCTGGTCCTGACAACTCCTCTTCATTTGAGCCACGGTTTTTCCTCTTTTACCTTCTATTCTTTGGATATAATCCACATAGAGGATTCTCGGGCGTCATTGGGGTCTTCTGCCTACCGGCCGCCCTTTGTAGGACATGGCAGACATGGCCGAACCACTTGACCTGTCTTTTTTCGATGGATGTCTTTAGATCTGCCACCTGCAGCTGGTCCCTTATGTTTATATTCCGCCCTCGGTCCCTCCTTGTTTTACCGACCATTCTGCGAAGATATTTCATTTCAGCTCCTGTTGTCCGGTTGATATGCTTGTCATAGTCATGACCCAAAGTCCACTGCCATATGTAATGTTGGGAGGTATATTGCTTTAAATATGTAAAGTTTCGTTGCCTTCCCTACATTTCGGTGGCCAACTAACAAGCTATTACAGATCTGGTAATATATCTGATTCCGCCAGAAGAACGATGTCATCAGCGTAAAGTAAGCACTGGTCGACGACTGGACGCATATTCCATAGACCGATTGGAGTTGGTGATGTTCTCCTTATGGATCTCATCCATAAAACATATAAATAGTAGGATGCTAAGGCTATCACCCTGCCTAACTAGAATACATGCATTCTCGAAAAGAGACAACGGCGAAGTGTGGAGGAACAGGTCGAACCGGAGCAAGCTGGATTTAGACCCGGTAGACAAACGCAGGACCACATTTTTGCTATTAGAAAAGTATTAGAGGGAGCATGGGACCGAGACAAAGACATTTTCCTACCCTTTTTCGACTTGAAGGCTGCTTTCGACTCTGTTCCACACCACTAGATATGGAATGCTTTGGCGAATATGCTTTGAAACGTCCCAGGGGATCTTATCAATGCTATAAAAGCAATTTATTAAAATGCAAAAGGGTTAATACGGATCAATGGGAGAGAGACCACATGGAAATGTATATACATTCCACATGGATAAAGGAGTTAGGCAGGGTGATAGCCTTAGCCTAACGATATGATGGATGAGATCCATAAAATATGCAATAGAAGAACATCACCAACTCCAATCGGTCTTTGGAATATGCGTCCAGTCGTCGACCAGTACTTTCTTTACTCTGATGACATCGTTCTGCATGGATGCATGTGTATATCTTACGACCGAAAGTAGACTAATCGGTCTATAGTTTTTACATTCTGTAGTATTGCCCATCTTATCAACCGGAATAATTACACTGAAGTTCCAATCCTCTGGTACTCTCCCGGGATCCCATATTTCTTGAAATAGTCCTTGAACGGCCTTCACCAGTTCTTGGCCACCGTATTTGATAAAATCTGGGGCAATACCATTGAAATAATAATAATAAAAAAAGTAATGAATTGAACTATTAAGTAATTAAAAACAAAACGAAATTCATGAACAGATAAATATTACTTAACAATTAAATTATAGTACTGCTATGTTTTATACAAATATTTTATGTTTTATACATATATTTTAAATATTCTGATTGATTTTGGGATGCCAGAGATTGATTTGCCATTTATGATGATCACTTAAATTATTAAATCTAACTTTAGTCTTAATTGGATTGTTTTCCAGAGGTCCTTGTGTTTTTACCAATTTACTTAGTGTTTAAACCTTCAATATATTATTCATAAATAAATAGTGCATCTGGGGTAAGTAAGTACCAAAAGAATTATAATGACTATAGTTTATTAATTCAATTTGATGTAACATTAAAGATTTAATATATATATTGATAAGTACTGTTAGGTAGTTCATTTGTGCATTGAAAAGTTACTATAGGTAGGTCTTCGCTTTGCCTAGTCCGGATCTTCTGCGCCTTGCATCGTCAGACTTCCGTCTTCCGCTTTTTCCTCGCTCCTTTCCTGTTTTTGCGCAAACCTTTACCTGAGTGACCTACTTCTTGCAAACGTCTATTTGCTCTTTGTGCAAACACATATTCGGAGGGAGTATAGTACAACTTACAGTTCTCGTTGAATAAGATCCGTACCTCTATAAAGCAAACTTATCCCTTATCTTCTGGATGTTCGAATGGTTTTTGATTCAAACCGAAGACAGTACAAAAGAAATTGAAATCTACACTTAGATATTGTGCAGCGGAATATTGGAGGGCCAAGAGTTGTTGAAAACAGCTCATCTGTAGACCATCCTCCACTTTTTAGTACTCCGGCCGTAAGCAACAAGCCAAAGAGAGCTGAGATCGGTATGTCAGCCCAAATGGTTTCCAGGTACTTCCCAGGGACAAAATTTACGTCATCCCTGTCTTATCCAGAGTGAAGAGGTATAAAATCATCTCTCTGGTCGGAACTATATTCATAATCGTCGGCTACACCGTCATCATTGGGGATAATTTCGCCGTCAGGCACTCACTGCTTAATACTAAAAAAACATCTTCTTACTCCTCCATCTGACGGAACAATTCCGTTTGGGCATATTTACTGCAGGTTTATTTCCCTGGATATACAAATGAAACACGTGTTTAATGATATTTTAATATATTACTGTGAGAATGAATAAGCTTAGAGGAGCAACCAACATGAATCTTTTGAAATTGTACGAATTATGCAATGAAGATAAAGGGGAAAAGTTATTTTTGGAACAAAGAGAAATTTTGCCGAATGTAATGCATTGCAACCAAGGGCACATCATGAAATTTTACTAAGATCGGAACATTTCAGATGCAATAAAAGGCAACGCTGGTATGAATGTGGCGCCTATACAGGTACGTAGATATGTCATTCCTAGTAACTGTTAAATAAGGTTCTATTATTCGTTTATTCAGGGATTGCTGATTGGAAAAATTTTCTGAGGGAGGTGTCCGCATTCAGTTTATTGAAAACTCCCACAGTTATTGGAGGGAATGGATTGACAGTTGAGATTGACGAGTCGTGTTTCTCTCGTCGCATGTATAACGTTGGACGGTTCTATCCACAGCAATGGGTCTTTGGCGGGATTTGTTGTGAGACGAAAGAATGTTTTCTATACACAGTACCTGATATAACAACTCAAACCCTGGCAGAGTGTATTAGAAAGTCAATTAGACCAAGTTCTATTATATGTTATATGCTATTATATGTTGGAACAGTGGAAGTCCAACAATGGAATCGAAAAACTGGTTGGAATGGATTATAGACATTTTACTGTGAATCAATCAAAAAGTTTCGTCGATCCAGTTACTGGTGTTCATACTCAAACAGTTGAGTCAATATGGAGCAAAGCCAAAAGAAGAAATAAAGAAGAAAATGGCACTCATCGCTTGAATCATATTTGTGTGAGTTTATGTGGAGGCAGATTTCCAGAAATGACGACCTTTTTGAGAGGATACTGAAGAACATAGTAGAATTTTGGCCGCCAGAGGTAACCAATTGAACTAATGACATTTATATTTATTTCTTTACTTATTTTTGAACTTTTGCAAACTATCATTTAAATTGAATAGATACTTATGTTTTTCTAACCCATGTCTTTCAATTAGTCACTAGGTTACTGTTACTAGGTAAAATCACTGGCGTGGTGATTGGAAACAAGACCCAATATTTTTGTTTAATCCTAGTAATATAATTAAATATAAAGTTAAAATTTATCAGAGACTGGTCATTAATTAAGTGGCAGTTGGTAACTGTAAACGTAAATGAGATGAGACAAATTAATCTCGCCTAAATATATTGGACAAGGCCTATGTATTTATTATTTATTCTCCTCAGTGTAGTAAAAAAAAAAATAGATTATATTTCGCGATATATAGGTACTATAATAATATTTTATTTTAATATTAAGAAAAAACGAGCTATATTGTTTGTCAATAATAAACATTTGTTTTTATGACATAAAAATTGGTCATTAGTCAATTTAAAAGCCAAAAAAAAGATATAATATTTTGAGCGAACAAACCTGCTTTAATATCTATCATATTCTTTTTAAATTACCAATGATTGTATTATTGTCAAATGTACCAAATACTTTTTTAAAAACGTTCAAAAAATGAATAAGCAATTTACTTACTCGATGATTTTTCTAAGAACATATAAGTCTGTAATTGAATGCTTATTTTTCAAAGTATTAGTTATTACCGTTATAGGTTTTTTCTACAATGAATTCATTGAGTTATGGTTTAAAGGTACAATGGTACGATCGGTGGGATTGAACTGTTGTTATTTATTTAAACTTCCTAATTTATAAAGGGTTTGAAGCATTTTGTGTAAACTAAAAGTGTTTATCTTGAAAACATTCTGAACATTTTAAAAAAGTGAGAGTATCAAACAACTTAAATCGTCAAATACTCTTTCAAGTTTCCATGACCTCTATGTATACACACAACTTTAGAGGTTTCTGGTTTAACAACTTAAGTTTTAATAACTTAAATCATTGCTGGAAGAATACATACAAGTTGGTATTTTACTGCTTATAATCCATCATCAATTTATTGAGGCACGTAATCCGAGGGTTTATCAGCATGTGTATTATTAATATAAATATTTACGGAAAAAATCAGACTTAATAAATCTATAATGATTAAATATTGATTTAATTTACTTGGTTAGTTCTTAATTTGTATGCTTTCTTTGAAGAAAATGTCCTCAATCTGTCTTCCAAATATCAGGGAGAAAATCTTCAATTATTTTGTAATATTGTGCATATAAAACTAGAAAATTTCCTTATTAAACATGTTAATTAAGCTTCCATTGTAATAATTTTAGCTATAAAGAGTGAAAATGTTCAATGTTGTTCTTTTAGGTTTTTAGTTCCTCTATAAATAATATTTTCCGAAAGTTAATGGTTCGTTTTAGACAATTTTAAAACAATTATTATTGTTGATGGTTAAGTAAATATTAATATTAAAGAGAGAACTTGTAATAATGCGAATATTAAAAATAAATTTAACTTTAGAAATTAGCAACTAATATCTTATACATTATTATTTATCAAGATTTTTTTACAGAATAAGTTTATTAATATTTTCTATTCCAAATATTCCTACAATCAGTATTAAATTGCAAACTCTTTATGCAATTTTAAAATAAAACTAAATCGACGACTCAGAAACTAACTAGAGATCCTTTTGTTACGAATATTAGCATGCTTTCTGTATGTAAAACGGTCTGCATTTTCCTTAAGCTATTTGAAGGCTTTTAGCCGGAGAATATTGCAGGGCCTGCTGGGTTAAATTATTACCGCAATTAAGAAAGCTATTTATTTGCTCGATGACTTGGCTGTCAAGACGCTACCGCCGCATCCATCCTCCAGTTCTGTCCACGTTCTACCGCCTTCTCTTCTGGACTATATCCTATTTTACCAAATCTTGCGTCATCAGCAGTGTGAGGTATTATATTCTACAAGATTTTCCTATAAGTAAATGGAGCGATTACTTTGTCTTATTTAGAATTTGTTTTATTTTATTATACTCTCATACTATTTACTGATGTGAAAATTAAGACTTACCGTCACAACCCGTAATTCTCTAATATTTAGTTTCCTTTATTTCACAAAATTAATTTTAAAACCATCTTAAAAAAATTAATATATTAAGTGACCTTTTGATCGAGTCGAGGAAAATATGTCCACTAAAATCCAGTGCGACGCTCTTGTCCTCTCTGATCTTAACACCTAAATAAGATCAGAGATAAGAGTAAAGAAAGATTTTTATAATGCATAAGCACTTAATTAAAGTAAAAAATCTTTATTTTTATCCAATCCCTAAGTACGTGTCATTTCTGCCATACACCGACCAGCCTACCAGTAAAAAGTGCGTTGCTTCTGCTTGGGACATCTCTCAGGTCACTGCATTATTGAATGTGCACACCGTCTACTAAAAAAGTAAATTTACATGGATCAATAATTTAAAGTAAGAAGAAAAATCAGGAAAACAAATAATAGAAATAACGGTAAGATGAGAGAAACAACATATATAAGTTACACAGTAAAAAAAAAGAGAATTTATTTCATTGAAAAAAGTTTTTCTCAAATTACACGAGAAATTCATTCAGTGACCTCTACCCGGACCAATTTCTTCAACATATATTATCGGAAATGTAAATTAGAACTAAGCTGTGTTGCTAGGTTGTTCTCACTTGCTCAATAATGATCTAAACGGACATTAAGATCTATTGATCTGATTCATTTTAAATAAAAATGTGAAATGCCTTCCTGAGGTTGCTACAACTGATTTAGAGTAATACTGTATAGTTATTGATTAAAATACATATCCCTCTCTTTTCCAAAACTGTATGTGATTGACTGGCTGGGAATTGTCTAATAAATAAAGTTCCAAAATAAAGTACTTTAGATAAAATAACTTATTTCTGCATGGAGTTAAAAAAATATAATTCTACTTACAACGTGCCCCATTAAGTGATATTCGAATGTTAACTTCTGACAATTGCTTCACTAGGTTCCTGGCATAATAGCATTTTGTCTCTTTCCCTCCTGTCCAACAACTGTATTATTTCTATTTTTAAAATGAACTTGTTGTAATACAAAACAATAAGTGGTGGCCATAAATACCATATTTAGAGATGATACTTCCTGGGCGGAACGTTTTGGGGAAATAGTTCTACCATTAGAACGGTGCGAACTGCATGAGATCGTTAACAATTAATTCCTTTTCTAGAAAATGCAGTTTTGTTTCGAAAATAATAAGTTTTACTCCATTCCGTTGCAATTGTTTACGGTTATATTGAACGAATGATTTTATTCCATCATACATTTATTTTCCATTTTCATGGAACTGATCATATAGTTGATAAGTCAACTGCTGACACATTGCGATCATATATCCAACAATACATGGAGGTATAATATTTTGGGAAACCTGGAGCGGGGTAATAAATCGTAATCTGTTAGAGTGAACCATTATCGGGGGTTGGTAAGCAATGGAAAAATAGATTTGTGTCTTAAAGCTCCGATACGCAGTTCGAAGGTTGGCGGGAGCGATTAGTGCCGGGGGCCGCCAACTGGAGCGTTGGGGGCGGCGCAGGGCAGGCAGAAGGCTGTCAGTTCTGCTTCACGAAGGTGCCCGCAGTCCTCTTCCATTCAGAACATCGTCTTCTGATATCGTCTGTCACCTCACCAGGTAGGCCCTCAACTACTTCTACTTCTAGGAGCTTCCTCTCTCGTTTCCTGCCTTGTCTAGCTTTGCAGGAAGATGACCTTCCAATAGGCGGTACGGGGTGGAACGGATTATCGACTTGTAATGAGATAATTGTCGCGGCGACACAAAGCTTCGCGTGCAGAATGTTTGTTTTGTAACAATGACAGGAGTGTTGTGTAGCGAGGCCTGCGTATCGATTCCACCCCGGCCCCCACCCGCCAGTCGGGGGATTCCCTCAGACCACGAGGGTGCCCTAGTCTCCATCCTCTCTCGCTGTGGGTTACACATAAATAAATACAATACCTATTACAACAGCTAACCTGACTAGTAATAATTCAATATTACAAACGATCTAGTTTATAAATTGTATAGGAAGAGTCGCTTGTGGTCTAGTGGTTAGCATAACAAACTATTATGCCCGAGATTGCGGGTTTGAGCCCAGCAGGTTGGCCTTCCCATTTTTAAATTAAATAAAAATCCTTAGTTATGCTGTCCTCTGGAAGGGACGTAAAATGAGAGTCCTGAGCCTATACAATGAAAGATACTCTTTTAAGATCACTATCCAAATTAAACCTGTATATGCAACATTTATAACTCCCAATAGCAACGTCTGTTAAGCTGTAGCACTACAAAGTGGCGTTAAATGAATAAACAACCATATCTATATTGTACAGGTCGAATCATCAAGCTGATTCATAAAAAGTTGAACTCTACAAAAAGCTTTTTAGTCTTAAATGAACAATGAGTGTTGTTTATTATTAATAAATTTGGCAGGACATTTAGAGGATAGATACTACATAATTTAAATTTAAAATGCTTTCCCACCGGCGCCAGGATTCCATTAAACTGTAATGGTTTTCAATTGTTTAAATTAGGCTCTTGTTTGCTTTAGTATGTTATTTTAGTTTTTGAAAATTTAATGATATTGTTCTATTTCTATATTTCTATATATCTTCCTCTGCACAACGAATTATCGCAAAATTTCATAATGGTGAATTTAATTTCTAGTGTATTGTTTATAGGTTTCATGAATACGGGGATAGTTATTGTTTCTCAAGTTAACATAATAATCATAAAAGTTTTAGTATTAATTAGTATTTCACTTAGTCAATATGTCTTCTTTATTTTGCCAAAACCGTTATTTCGAAAATTTGACACACCTCATTACTGTGTTGGCTATTATTTGATTATTTTGACTATTCAACGATAAATTAGGTATTAATTATAAGAATGGTTTTCTGTTGCAGCTAATCGATATTTTAGAATTTTCTTAAAGTAAATACCGTCAGTTTAATTATGACCACCTATTGTTATATGTTCACTCGTATAATGAATTCAAGTTTATAGAACTAACATTGTAGGCAGCGTAATTAATTAAATTTAATTTGAATACTAATCAATATTTGAACTTATGAAACACTATAAATTTACTTTTATATTGCGAGAACGCAATATAAAAGTAACAAATCATTGTTGTTTCATTGAATCTAAGTAATTCACCTGATGCCAACTTTTAATTATTTTTCATTTTATTAATGATTGTGGAATAGGAGACAACAAACTTTACTATTCCTTTTCAAAAAATACCTGCAAATCCTCGTTAAATTTAGTACAAGAAACTAATAGGAGTAATAAAACGATAACTTCAACAAATCGTATAATCTACTAGCAATCAAATACATAACACTTATGATTAAAGAGAATATAACTCATTAAAACCACTGGCTATAATCCTATTCAAACATTGACTGAACAATGGAAACGCGTAGATTCAAACAGCTATTATTGCATTTGTCGACCAAGTTTGGACATACAAACTCAAATAACAATAATCACCTTTAGAGATTAATTTACGATCGTTTATAGTTATTGCAGATAAGGGATCGTTAACCAATTATAAGTTAGATTGGGATGGATATTTGTTGAAAACAATAAAGAAATTTATTTTTAAAAAGTAAATAATTTTTTTAATAATTATTCGGCTGATGTTATATTGTTGATTAAAAATATTTCAATATTTCATTTTTTGATATGTGAGAAGACATTTATTTTATGTAGAGAAAAAAATTACTAATTCAATATTAATTTAACAGAGGATTTTAAATCAATTAACAATATTGATTTAATTCATTAGTAAAAAATTGTTTGGATTAAGGCTAACTATTGAAAACAGATTTTGAATGGGCAGTTCTTACATAAACTGAGCGCTTCCTTCATCTTGGAAACTTTATTGTTTATTTATGATTATGTTAATAACTACGATTAGTTAAATAACAACACATAATTCACGGTAGGATTTTTAACTAATTTAACTAATTAGTTATTTGAATCAACGTGAAATGTTTGAAGATGCAAAGTTGACGCCACATTTTTGCTCACCGTAGTTTAAGATATGGCCTTTAGAATTTCAAAATTATATACATTAGATTTCATATTATGAGTAGTTTTAAGTAAGGATTGCGAAAGACATATTTTTTTGCTCACGATATATTGCATACATTTATACCTATATTTTTTTTTATTCTTAACAAAAACCTAATCCATGAAAAGTTATTTATACGATATAATTGCAATATTAAAAATTTTTCCTAATTAAAATATGCATGATTTTGTATACTTCTCCGAAAAAAAATATTAATACATTGCAGATCAAACCGACTTAATGATGACTTATGTAATATATTTATTTAATTACTTTGTTTAAGATAACGCTATATAATTTTTAAAACTTACAACTGTAAGTTACCAATAATTCAAAATGCAAATCGGATTTGCTTATAAAATTTACAGTGTAAAAATCAGGAAACATTTGTCCACTTCGTGAACAAATAAGCTCATGCAAACATGGTTCGATTTCTTACAGAAAACTTTGATTTTTCATGAGTGGAGTTATTTAATACCTATTGAAGGTAATGAAGTGCCATCATCGTAAGGTATAATACAATTTTATTAAATGTTGGCTCGACTAAATCTGTTATAAGAAGAACTTACAATGTTGAGGGGTACTGGTGGTGAAAAGGTTTATTTAATTTTGAAAACCGCAACTTTGCTTCACCGAGTTTAATTTTTTCAGCTTCTTGTTGGGCCACAGTTACCCAACTTTTAAGAAAAGTTCTTCATTCATTAAGCTTTGATCTGTTAAAAGTGAAGTTGAAATTTCATTTGGAATTGGTCCATTGTTTTATTGACACCTCATTTGACCCAAACTTTTGTCTATAAACACCCGAAAAAAAGAACAGTATTTTGAGAATGAAATTTATTTAATTCACTTTGTTTCTGGTGAATAATATAGTTATATAAAGTTGTTATGTAGTATTGTATACCTATTTCCATATATTAAAAATAAAAATAAAAAGACTGTTATTGTTTTTTTTTTTCAAAATCCTACATGAAAATCATTCTGTAGTTTGCAAACTGCTTTTTTTCCCACAAAAACCAAAATTTAGTTTAAGAATAATTACGATCTACAGTTACAACTCGCTTCACAATTTTAATGTACCCTTGTTATATTAAACAGTTTAATATTAAACAAACTAGAGAAAAACAGAATGTATCACATGGAAAGAATATAAAATTTGTATTTTTTTCTCTAATAAGCAAGAGTAAAAAAAAATGAATTGGTAAATAAAAATAAATATTTTCTTTGTGAAATAAAATATATTTTTATTGAAAATTTATCCCGAACTGAAACAAACTAAATCTGAAATCATATATGAAATGAAACTGTCACTGAAAATAAAAATAAAATAAACATTGACATAGGAATAATGTTATTCTGGATAAAATATTCAAAAGAAAATAAGTTTAACATATAAATGAAAAAGTAAATACACAGAAAAAAATTTATATAACTACAACCGGTGTAGATTCTTGGTTTAAGCACTTGGTCTTCGTTAGCTGACGGTTGTGAAAAGAAGGGGTTTTACCCGAGAGAAGGCTCAACCACAAGATTTTTCCTCTTAGTTGAAAGTAACCTACATTGTAGAGGCTGATTGAGCCCAACAATGTTTTTTTTACATTTTAAATCATTTATCTTCCATAGTTGGTCTCTAATCTGTGATCATCCGATAACTAGATATTGAGTGCTTTTATACACTGAGCTGCCCTGGTTCTAAAAAATTGAATAAAAAATATATTAAGCAGATGCATTCATTCTTTAGTATTTCGGAGAAAGTAATACCTGCAAAATACTCTTTTTTTAGATTTATTTCAGAATGAATTTTACATTTTCAAACTTCATCTTAAATATGTTCTGTACTTTTATTATTTGTATTAAATATGACTAACCGTGGAAGAATTTTCTGAAATCTCATTATTATAAGCTAATTAGTTTTACTAAGAAAAACAAATACATGTGTGAACAAGGAACCTTAACAAGTTACTAACTTTCCCGCTTGGTTTATGAATTTGTATCAGCTTTTGAAAAACTGTAGTGCTTCTGTTACTGAGTTTTTACTGTTGTAATTTTGTTTTTGGTCCACGATTGTAGTATAGTTTGACTGTTTTTATAATGGGTGCTACTTGTTTTGCTGTTCACCGAGTTTGTGATACAATCGCGATTCCATTATTTTGTGAAATACATTGGACGGAAAGAGACACACTCACAGAATATTTTACATTTTAATTAAATTTCACAGTTAAATTTCTGATATCCGTGTTGTTGTTACCAGAACTGTTCATAGAAGTTTTCAAATTATTAGAAGCCAGTTTTGAATGTTGAATGTTGAGTAATAACCAACGTAATAGGTTAATTTAAGTCGAGATAATTGCTTTTTTTTTAACAATAGTTGGTGCTATTTAATTGTGAATAAATATTGAATAAAATTACGAAGGGTAAAAGTTTAATGGGCTTTTCGAGCCGAAATTAATTAGAGACAGAGAAAAGTATTTTTATAAATAAAATGAAAGATCGCCTCCAATTGTCGTGGACTTTTGGGATAGTGCTTTTCCCAATTATTATTTTTTTTTTATCTTCCATTCTAATTAAAATATAAAAGATTCAGCTTTTTTTTTTTTTTTTAAGTTTGTAATTTTGGAGTATCTCTTTCAATATTCCAAACTGAATAAAATTATTGGAAAAGTTAAAATTTAATGAGCTCCGAAAGTTTTGACTACTGCATAATTAGAGTAAAATTGAAATAGGAAATAGGAAACGTAATTGGCATTTTATCATCCGAAAACTATTAAAATGAGTCTTTGAAAAATTTTGCTGCTCGAATAAAAATACTGCTCTACATCCTAGGACAGAGAAAACATTGCTAAATGTTTCACGCAATTTTAAATTGCTTATTACAGTTAGAATATCTTGTGATTGCGATACCCGCAGAAAAAATCGATATATCAAATCCAATTACTTGCCAATTTTCGATACCTACTCCTCTTATGTCCACTCCCGAGAGTGACACCTATTCAGGAAAATTGAAGACCCTTGGGTTATAACTATTTAAGCAGTATCGACTCATCCATCATAAAATATTAATATTTTCTCGTCAATGCCGAATTTATTATACTGTCTGGTTCACCACAGAGCAGTATAACTCATTTTTCATTACAATAATATTTCTCTTATGATTTTTTAATTCTAACTGATTATTAACAATTTACATAAAAATTACATTTTTTTCGCTCTCAAATACTTTTAAAAACAGACAAAAAATGTATTGTTGTAGTTAATTATTGATCACCGAGTTTTCCCCAAAAGAACCTACCATCAGATGATACATAAAGGTGATTTGAACCAGTCTTAATCTCTTTGTTATTCACATAATCTTACTAATATTATAAATGTGAATGTTTGTATGTTTGTCTCTCTTTCACGCAAAAACTACTGGACGGATTTGGATGAAACTTTACAGTAATATAGTTTATAACACATAGGCTATAGCAAGCGCGGATTTATGGGAGGGTGCAAAGGGACACGTGCCCCCCCCGACAGTATTTTAGGTACTGTGGAGAATCCATTATTGTAAATAAATAGAGGCAAATCACATGATAATAGTTGTTAAAATAATAGAAAGAACATGAGTGAAACTATTTGTTTTGATATCCTATTAATCTTACTAATATTATAAATGTGAATGTTTGTCTTATCTATTAATCTTACTAATATTATGAATGTGAATGTGACGGATTTGGATGAAACTTTACAGTAATATAGGTTATAAATCAGAATAACACATAGGCTATAGCAAGCGCGGATCTATGGGAGGGTGCAAGGGGGCACGTGCCCTCCCCCTCCCCCCCCCCGACAGTATTTTAGGTACTGTGGAGAATCCATTATAGTACATAATTAAGGGCAGATCACATGATCATATTTGTGAAAATAACAGAAAGAACATGAATGAAACTATTTGTTTTGATATCCTACTAATATTATAAATGTGAAAGTTTGTATGTTTGTCTCTCTTTAACGCAAAAACTAATGGACGGATATGGATGAAAATTATTGAGTAAAATAGGTTATACATCATAGGCTATAGCAAGGGCAGATTTATGTGGGAGCACGGGGGCATGTTCCCCCATGTTATAGTACATAATTAAAGGCAAATCAGGAACTTGGCATCTTGAAATTTGCAGATAGGTTCTTTGTATAGTTTAAGAAAGAAATTTGGATAATTCCACCCCAAGGGTTTCTTCTTTAATATAATAGGGGTTCAAAGGTTGTATAGAATCCGTCAGTTTTGAAATTAGGCATCTGAAATTTTGGATGTACCAGTAACTTATATTTAAAAAAAAAAATTAAATTATTTATTTAAAATGATCTTTTACGAAACTTTACGTGGCAGACCAAATTCCACGCGTGCGAAGCCGCAGGCATAAGCTAGTAGTTAATATTCCTATATTGAATAAAATAATGTAAAATAAATATGATTCTTAATTTGTAAATTATATTACATAATCGAAGTAATACACACAGCGTTTTTTTCAACTATTATTGGTAAGCATCTTTCCTCAGCGATGAAACCATCTATAGCATCGTAAGTCCATCAGGCCATCTCTAAAATTATCGATGTAAACTATCTGGCCATCTCTTAATTTACCAACGAAATAACAAATCAGCTGTTCGAGTCGATGAACAGATGGTTATGACTTCATTACAATTTCCTTGTTGTTATTCATCTTTTTAAACCTAATACATAAGAATAAGCAAAATATTAGTACAATAATCAATCAACAATGATAAGAAAATGTTTGCCTTTGTGATATATTTTTTTTAAATTTGTTCATGTTACCTACATTCCTTATAGATTTAGTTTAATCTTATTGCACACCGCTGTTCATAGATCGATTATTGCAAGACATTAATGAAAAAAAGCATGATGTTCGAGAAAGGCTACTATTACTCCAATTTTCTTTTAGGGTCCCTGAAATGAATTTTGTTTAGCGTTACAATTTATAAAAAGTACAATTAGAAATTTAATAAATGAACTACGATTCACAATTCTTCATTAATTTTGAACTTAAAACTACTCTTCTTTACGAATAATTAATAATAAATTAAAAATTATTTTTAATAAATTGTGTCAGTATTCAGTATGTTATTTTTACATTTAAATAAGTTTTACTATATATACTGTTAGTTAGAAAATTTTATTCGTACCAGGTACAAGTTGGTACGAATTGGAGTTAACACAACATCGTCAAAAATATGAGGCAGAGAGAAGTGATATTCACAGTAATGGCTGGTCAGCAATTACTAGCTATTCAACAGTACTGTAGCGATGATCCAACATACGGTGGAAGTGAATTCCCCGCATTGCGGTTTCAGGTGAATGTGTGCGATGACATAGTTGACAATTGATGTGCAGTGGTCTGGGTCTGACGTGTATAAGTGATGCCGTGTTGTTGATTTTGATGGAACTGCTGGGGCTACTGTTCTGCGGGGCTAAAGCTTCCGGGCATGTGGCAAAGCGTTGTGAATTATTATCAAGTAAGGGAGAAACGCGGTGATTAATATATTAATATTGATTATTATAAGAGGGAAATTGGTCTCTGGCACTAACTGTTTGATTAAAATATTTCAAGTGTTCATCCTCATGTTTATGGCTTAATATAAAAAAAAAAAATCCGGTTTTTAATTTGCACGCACACCCGCAAACAAGCAAAATAAACTCGACGAATTTTTACCAATTTTTTTTTCTTAATCTTCTTAATGATCCGTACAAATAAAATATATATAAAATTTACAATACTAATTTAAATTTAATAAACTATTCAGGTTGAAATGTCAAGAAATCTCAAGACCTAGAACTAGTAGGAAGTATTTTTTTCTTTCATGTTTCATTCATTTAACGTCATTTTATGATACTGCGGCAGATCGAACGAGGCAGTGGGATTTCTGAATTTTGCCTTCCTAGCTGTAGTATGTATGGATCGGGATCTTAACGAGTACCTCACATTGCACATGGTCGGAACCTTCATTCATCTTTCCTTCCAAAAGACTGCATTACTAAGGGTTTTTTTATTACATTTAAAAATTCTATAGGCCACCTGTCAGGTTGCGAATCCAGTTATCTTGTGTAGTTAGTGTTTTTTTTTTAAATGCGAAGGCATTAATTTATGAAAAAACCTATATGACACAGAAATATCCAAATCCTTTAAATAATTTATAATTATTCTCTGTGGACACCCTATTTTTGACACTTAAAATTATCTGGACTCCTTATGGAGGACGCTAAGATTATTTTCACTATAGATTTGTGAAATTTGGAATATAACCAAAGAAAAACCATATACCAAGTATTACCAAAACCATTAATCGTCCATTTCATGAGCATATTGTTTTTTTGTAAAGAGGCGCCTTGCCTAAATATGTATTAGGTATCGTCGCTGATAATTATTAATAACATTCTGTTTACACGGTAATAAAAGACGGAAAGAGATAGGCCTAGCACGCGGCAGAATTAAATTACCTAAACTTTACGATAAGGCTCGTAAGGTTACCTGCTATCAGGAGCCTGGACCATCAGCAGGAATAAATAGGCTGCACGTGCTCGATACCTGTTAGGGTCTACCTGCACAGTCGTTGTTCGCTCTTGGATAACATCTAATTTCTGCGCCATATGAGGTTGAGAACAGCACTCACCACTGTAATAACAGAAGAACTGTCATAAACCTTATTGTTGAGCCCACAACATATAATATAATATAACTTCTGTTTCTTAACAATAGGATACACTTCTTATCATCCTTTTCGTTTTTGTAGAGTTCACCTTATTCGTATTAGAATCAAACAACTACGAAGATTGCTCTTATTCTTCATTTAAATGTATTATAATATTATTATACCTAAGTAAAACAAATAATAAAAATACATATACTTCTACGACCCATGCAGTGTTGGGTGAATCCTAACTACCAAACTGAGGTAGAAACTATGCTGTTATTAACATTCTATATTATTCTAGGACAACAGTTGTGCAAGGAGGTGATTTCTCCGAGATCACGCTTTACCACTAGGATTTCCTAAAAGGTACCCGCTTTATAGAGGCATGTGAGCTCCATCCCTACAGATCACAAAGAGCCCTTCTCCGGCTGTTAACTGATTAAGTAAATTATCTGCATTTTAATTCGAGATCTTCGAAGTGATAACTCAGTGCTCTACCACTGAGACACCTCGCTAAAGCCAATATTTTTAAAAATACTAACTAAAGGCCCCTAGATTTTAAATAATATAACAAATTTATCATGTAGAAGAATTGTTATTTTTTGGCCACATATGATGTCGAACATTTGATTTATTCGTTTTAGCTATGACCTATATTTCTTTTATCGCCATTTCATTTTGTTTTCTTTCATCATCTTTCATTCTTTCATCATCTCAAAGTTATGCTGCTTTGAAAACTATTCCCATTATATATAATATCACAGTATTTTGATATGTGATCAGAGATTATTCTGTGGTATAGAATCCAAGTTGTGCAATCCACCTACTCTTTAAAAAATTCAGGGAATCAGATAAACAACAAACTTTTCGTAAGTATTTCCTATTCTTGCTTTTTCCTAAATCACGCACTCTGGTCTAGGTTAAAAAGTAAAAAAACATGGAATTATTTACAATCTGCCGTAGTTTAACTTTCTTTACAACCTAAAATAAACAAAGAAATGGAAATTCAGTGCTTTTTTTTTTTTTAATTTTTAAAATTGCACTATAACTTTCTTAATTAAAAAAAAAATGATTTTATGGCGTATGCATACAAAATCACTAATGGTAGAGCATGTTGGAGATAAATTTCCCGGGCATGAGGGGGCCTAATACTTCTTTTCTATTATTTTTTTTCATTGGCATAATTACTGTTTTTATTACAATACTATGTAAAAGTAAATAATTTTTTCTTACGGTTTGGTGCCATTTTTAAACGAGAAAATTATTAAAATTTGGAAAGTGCCTTCATCATCATTTTTAAAATTTTGGAATTATTCCCATTGATGGATCTTTGTAGCCATCCGTTGGTATTATTGCCTTGATGATGGCCTGGCTTAATGAGCCCGATAGAGCATTCAATGCTGTACCGTTACTTTTTTTATTTTGGTAGCTCCTCATTTATATTCAGGAAGCGAGATCTAATCCCATGAGTCATAACGTTCATGTTGGGACTGCGGCACTTGATAACTAATAAGTGATACGGTACATTCACTAGAGGGAATTTCAGTCTGTATGAAGCGTTCACACTAAAGAAAACTAAGTCAAGTGTTTTTCAATTCAGACATTCGTTTGTTACTTTAATTAATTGATTTGATAATTTCATGTATTTTCAATGACGTCAATACCGTAGTAATCGCGTCATAAATCACTTAGAATTTATGATCTATATCACCCTCGACGTAATCGAATTTTTACTATCCGTAATGCTATCTATAGATAGGATGCAGTAAGAAAAATCACAAAAACAAAGCCTTTTACTTAAAATACTGGAAAAACAACCAGCCAACATTTTGTCAATTCAGGGATCATCAGGAAAAACACCGAAAGAAAATCACATCAAATATCAGTGCATCAAAATATATAACTGCAGCACATCTCACTCTAATTACCCAACTTTGCTCCAAGAATTTGTTTTTATTAATTTTCCTGTTGTGTCATATTTATGAATAATGTCTCTAATTTGAGTTTTTGCTCACTTGTTTTGACTATATATATTAACGTATAAATGCACCACAACATTATTTTTTTATATTAGAATAAGAGATCAAAATAGTAATCGACTTATGAATAATAATAAAAATATTTATTTAAGAAATCATACAAATGCCATTTGGCACATATTGTATTTTTGTGTTCTTCGGAAAACCTCCCCTAAGGGATTCTCTTGAAAGCGTGTATGGAGAAATCTCCGATTGAAGGCATTCCTAGCCTGGTTCATCTTATTGTAGTAGATGCCTGCTCCAGAGACGTTTTAGTCTCCTTTTCGGATTATGTGGTATTGTGTCTGTTAGTAATGTTTGTACCAGTAAGTTTGGATGTCCAGCAAGTGAGTCATGAAATTTTTTGCAGTTGTTCTTGATTGTGTCAGCCACTAGTGGTATGTTGAGGTCTTTGTGTAATGTTTTATTAGTGATGTAAAAGGGACTATGTGTAATATAACGAAGGAATTTCGATTGAAAAATTTGAATGGTCTGTATGTGGGATTTTTTGCATGACCCCCACGATTTTTTGCATGGACACCATAGGTCCATATTGGTTTAATAGGACTGTTGTATATTATAATTTTGTTTGTTAGTGATAGTTTATTTTTGTGGTGAAGTAGTCGTCTTAGAAGTGAGAGTCGGTGATTCAATTTTTTCTTCAAATTAATTACGTATGATTTCCAAGTCAGTCTTCTGTCCATGGTAAGGCCCAAGTATTTTGTTTGTTTTTGTCTGGGCAATGGTGTATTGTATAGCGACCTCGCTTGTGCCCCCTTGGGGCAGTCTGAATGTCTAAGTGTAAATGTTACTTGGTTCGATTTTGGTATGTCAATTTTTATACGCCACTTATGGAGCCACTTTTCTAATGAGTTTAAGTGTGTCTGTAGGTTCTGAGAAGCAATATTGGGGTTAGTACTGGTTGAAAGTATGACAGTATTGTCCGCATATGTAGCAAGTAGTGTTTTTGGTGTCTGTGGGATGTCTTCGGTGTATATAGAGTACAGAACTGGACCTAGAATACTGCCCTGCGGTACTCTTCCATTAATTCGGCAATAGTCGGAATGTTTACCATGCTGATTAACAATAAAGAACCTGTCTTCAAGATATGATTTTATGATCAGATAATATGCCTGCGGTAGAACTAACTTTAGTTTGTACAGGAGACCATCGTGCCAAACTTTATCGAAAGCTTGTGAAACATCCAAGAACGCTGTTGTGCAATATTCCTTCTTTCCTAGTGCTACGGCAATGCTATCAACCACTCTATGACATTGTTGTGTTGTAGAATGTGCAGGCCTGAGCCCGAATTGGTGGTTAGGAATTAAATTATTTATTTCTAATAATGGATAAATCCGCTTTAACAATAGTTTTTCTAATATTTTGGAAAATAGTGGTAAAAGGCTGATAGGTCTGAAGGACGTAACTAGGTTTAATGATTTGTTTGGCTTGGGGATCATTTTTACAACTGAAAATTTCCATACTAAGGGAAAATAAGTAAGTAGAAGAATAGAATTGTAGATAGCTGTCAGAAAAATTAAGCCTTTCGTAGGAAGAAGTCGTACAATTTTAGATGTAATTAGATCATAACTAGGTCATTTTCTGCGCGGTAATTTTTTTAAACAAAATTCAACATCTTAAGGATTGATGGGTGGGGGTGGTAAAGACAGAGGAAGTGGCGAAGTCAGAATTTGTTGGAGGTCACAGTTGTGCTGTGGGTCAAATAGGTCGTCGTGTGGTTGAAATACGTCTGTGAGATGAGAGGCAAATAGGTCTGCTTTTTCTTTATTACTTCTGGCCCATGAGTTGTCAGATTTAAGGAGGGGCGTCTTTGTATTATGTTAATGCAGAATCTTTCTATTTTGATCCCATAGAGTATTATTACTTGTCTGTAAGTTAGTCAGATGAGTGTTGTAGATGTCATTTTTGTATTGCTGTACAGGTTTTCTTAATTTATTAGACAGTTGGTTTAGTAGTTGTTTGTCACTAGGATATCGAGATCTTTTCCATTGGTTCAGTGCACGTCGCTTTTCAATAATAAGGGACCTTATGTCGGGTGCTAAGTATTGTTTATGTCTGAATGTCTCATGCCTGTGAGATGATTGCCAAGCGGCAGTTTGTACAGTCTTTTTAAGCGTCTCAACAGTGTTGTCAATGTCATCTGCAGTCTTCAAGCTTGTATTAAGGTTAATTTTGTCATTTATTATACGATGAAATTCACAAATCATTATGGGTCCAGGAGTTAACGACGGTATATGATTTGTAGTGAGTACTTGTCTTGAAAGAGATAGAACGATTGGGGAATGGTCAGATGAAAGATCGTTATCAACACTTATGTGGTGATGTAGAGTGCATAGATTAGAAGTGATAAAGAATTCAAGTAGTTCTGGTTGTCGGTTTGTGTCTGTTGTCCAGTATGTCAGTTCAGATGGTAGAAGGCAGTCATAATGAAGGTCCAAACAGGTATTAAAATGAGCATTTCCTCTGGAATTTTGTGTCCTGTTGCCAAATCGGGGATGTTTGGCATTGAAATCACCTCCGCATAAAAATTTGGGTCCTAAAGTGGAGAATATGTTGGTAAACATCACCTTGGAAACTCGTAGCCTAGGGGGGCAATAGGCAATATGGAAATTCTGCAGTGATTAATTTCAACTGAAATCGCAGTTAATTGAATTTCGGGTAAGGCCGTCATTTGTAAAGGATGGTGATACAATGTACGTTTCACAAATACCGCAGAGCCACCACGGGCAGCACCGCTTGGATGCCAAAACGTTATACGACATATCCCTGTAAGTAAAATTTTATATTCTGAGAAAAATGGGTTTCGGTAAGTAGTGCTATGTCGATGTTATGTTCACGTAAGTATATTTCAAGTTCGTTTCTTCGATGTAGGGCTCCATTTGAATTCCAAAAAAGGAGTTTTAAAGATTGGTTTAAAGGGGAATTACGGACTGACATTAGGAATGAATTTAGTAACAAGCATGGTAAGTAATGTGGTGAGAGGGTTTATCATCGATTTAAAATCATTTAAAAATGAATTGATATATCTGGAGTACTAGATTGTGGATGTAGTATTTGGTATTTAGGAACTGCGTTAGAATGTGGAGGGAAATGATACTGTGGGTAACGGGGTATTGAAGGATGAGAGGTTATATTCATAACTTGAGGATTTGTATTTTGATGAGTTCTATATTCGGGCGTTGTGTACTGAGGAGTTGTAAATTGGAGCATTGTGTGTTGAGATGTCGTGTATTGAAATGTTGTGTGTTGTGGTATTGAGTATTGAGGTGTTGTGTGTTGTGGTGTTTTGTACTCAAATATTGTGTTAGTAAATGAAGCCTGTGGTTGTTGCGGGATAGTAGTTGGGTTAGTAAGTCGGACACGGTCCGTCTCTAGAGGCAGGGCATCTGTTAAATCACGACGTGAAGTTAACTGTCTTCGGACGTGCAGTCTTCTTCTTTGAAGTTCGAGGTGAACTGTGCATCCTCCATAATTCGCTGGATGATCTTCACCGCACAGCGCACAGGTTGGCGGCTCTTCACGCGGTTTCTAGCATCTGTCACTAGGATGATCTTGGCCACACTTCACGCATCTTGGTTGGTGTTGGCAGAATGCTCTGGTATGTCCAGATTCCTGGCACCTCATACATTGAACAATGTCCCTTCTTTTATGAGGTTCCTCAATTTTTACTTTAATGTAAGCTAAATGGCTTATATTGAAGACTTCAGCATTGTTTGGAGCTGTCTCAATATCCACGAAGAAGAGTGGGAGGGGTTCTTTCGACCTTGGGTGTATTACATTATTGATAAGGCGAACAGTGAATCCTTTTCTCTCAAGATCATATTTAATCATATGATGAGGTGTGGAGTAGTGAAGATTTCTGATGATGGTTGAAATGTGTGAAAAGAAAAGTTTTTCGATTCTAAATATTTTATGCAGGCTCTATATGCATCACTGATTTTATTTTTTAATGTGATCACTTCTTTATTGGAAAAACATTCAAAATTATTGTCCCCTAAAAGAGCTAATAAGTCTGTGCATAAGTTTTGAAAGTTTGTGTTTCCTTTTATTTTTATTGGCGGTGGTAAATGGACTACTGGTGGTGCGACGCGTTCTTCTTCCATTTCGACAGATAGTTGAGCAAACATGTTACTAACAGGAATATTAGGAACATTGCTTAGTGAAGGAATATTCATAGAATTATGAGTAGTGGGTTGAGTCACTGGTTGTGTAGATTGAGACACTAGATTGTCACCTGTTATTTCAATATTTTCTGAATTAATATTATTATTTAAATTACCACGTGGTTTGGGTAGGTTAGGTTTTTTTAATAATGTTTTAACTTTAGAATCTTTAGTATTCACCCTTTTTTTGACCTTCAGTTAAAGAAATACTGGAGTTACTCTTTACCTTTCTTTTCAAAAGAGTAGAAATAACGGCTTCATCGTCTTTCCTACTTGTTCCGGCAATTTTATTGCCTTTCATCAGAAAAGTATCCTTTTTCACTAAATTATACTATAAGTCACTTCAAAAAACCATTATTCGCTATAACACACATCAAAAATACATGAATTAAATTAATTCAAAAACTTAAAGATAACTTAAGCAAGTTTACAGTTCGAGGCCTAACGACTTATGAAGACTCAATTTTTATTTTGAATTTCTCTGTCATGTTTTTCTAGGCGGTTCCGCTGGTTTAAACAATGTCAAAAGCAAAGATAGGCTGAATCATCAAACGTATGTCTATCGAACTTCTGAAAACACAGGTGAACTTCAAAGTACATTGCTTTGGACCTTTATAAACGGTTCTCAATTGAAAAAAGATTTTTTGTAATAATATAAATAAACAATGAAAAAAGGGTGTTATGTTGTTAACTTTCATCATTTGTACAATTGAAGAGAGGTCAATTTATCTAGAAAAATCAGGTTGCTTCCGTCAAAGAAGTTGAAAAAGATATATAAATGTCTTAACTTCCAGTTCAGAACATTTAAAAATTAAATATCTAACGAAGAAAGAGTTTTAGCAGGTTTCGTAGTAGTTGATTGTTGGTTGACACATGCCGTTTACATAGCTCATTATTTCTCTCTATATACAATAATTTTTAACATTTTATTTGAATTTTTTTCAAGCTATTTACATAAAGGCAGTAAGTCCAACGTCTGATTTTTTTTTTTTTTAAGGTAAAGAAGCTAGTCCACAAGATAACACAGAATTGACAATATTTTGTTTGCTGCAGATAGGGAACTAATTCAGAACAAGATTCCTTTTATTGTCTCTCTAGTAAAATTTAGAAATGTCGACTAGTTGTGTTTATGCAGTTAATTATTGATATGCGTTTTTGCTTAATCGATTCGGTATTTATTTTTAGGATTGACATGAAGTTAAAATATAAACAAACGTTATGGGAAAATATGACAACGTTATCCAGTTTCTTTTTTCGGATACTCTCCGACAAATGGCTCCTTTCTGGTTGAACTGATTTCTTTAACGATCTCTACATTCAGGTTTATTTTGGTGTCATAGACTTTATCTTCATCAGTAGACTCGCTATAGTGGAATTAATATAATTTTTTCGTCAACACTAAACGTTATAGAAAAATTGTTGATGAATTAATAGTTGATGCTTCCTGAAGACCTATTTATCCAGAGACTGGAGCGTAGTGACTCATGGCAGTTGACATATTTCTAGAGCGGAATGGCCTGGAAATGCCTGGACAGGCCTTCTCATAACGATTCCTTATTCAAAACGAGTCTTCCTCCCCGGCCTTGGTATATTACATTCCTCTGTTAACAACCTCCGCAGCTCCCAGAATTTCCTTGCTCACACTTCCCTTCGCATTTATTAAATACCGGTGATAATTTGATTACCGCATTTATTTTTTTTATTTTTCTTTCCGGACGGATCGCAGGTATTCGGTGTCATTTTTTTTTCTTCTCCAATTTATTTCAATAACTCACACCTCTCACATTCCAACATTCCTCAATCCCCTCTGATTGGGTATTGCAATAACAATATTTTTTAACAAGTCCAGTCACCAGGACCCATCCGATCTTGATGGTCTTTTGATATGTTGTAGGTTCGTATTGCTTGATAATGGATCTAAGATTCAAGTACTCTGTAGAGAATTAAGGTCACCGAGAAAAACCAGAGACTTTGGTACATTTTTAAGGTTTAGGTTTATATCAAAACCGACCAGACAAAAAATATTAAATAATTTTTAACGCGAGTCAAATGTGTTCCTAGATATTGATCTTTCTTAATTTTAAAAAGTGCAGGACTTTTATATTTTAACAATTGATCAATCTTTAATGCATACTCCGTTACTCTCTCTTCGCCTAGTATTAATAATATTATTTAATCAAAAACCTCTATATCCACTATCAGTAACGTATAAAACATTACCAACGCCTAAGGCTTCCGCGTATTCTGCTTCCCTTTCTTGCCCGCTATACTGCACCGAGTAACTCCCTCCCTTCAAATATCCACCATTCCTCTTCCCTGCCCTCTTTCAAATCTTTTCTTTTCTAAATCCTTTCGACCTCCATACAAATCAAATGCTGTCGTACCTTAAATAGAATTAAGTTCTTAGCTATATTGTTTAAAGTTATTTTAAAATATAAAATTAACCATTGATTTTCTCCTTTATTTTTTGTCTCACTATTCTTTTCTCTCTATTACATAAAAAAGTTTTTTATGAATGTGCAATATTTTATGTTATATATGTGATATAATTACAATTGAATTTTAGAAATTTGTTCTGACCAAATAGTGTTGATATATATAATCGTATAAAACTCGTGCTCTTACTGACATGGTACAAGAAAATAGTATAATATACAGCTTTGAGTTTAATGGGATTTTGTCACATTTTGGGATCCGAATGCATTATCCATTTCAGCCCTTTTTAAATTTAAAATGTGATCTATAAAGTTGCAAATTTCAATAAATAAATTTCTAGAAAATTTATTAATATATGATCTAAATGTTTTATATATTTAAAGTAATTTTCTTAAAAGAAAATTCACTTACATTGTAATTTTTTGTTAGGATAAGCTAAACTATAGAATTTTCCCAGGATTTTTTTAGGTTTTATAATAAGTTTTTTCCCTTGAAAAAATTAACTAATTCACTTATAAAATACTACACCGATATATTCTCTCCTGGGGAAAGATAAAAGGGGCCCTATATAAAGTGACGAAGGATTATCCTCTAAATCGATGGAATTTACTTGTTTGCGTAGGGCTAAGTCTTTATAGCAAATGGGAAGTGGCGGTGGTTGGGAAGAGAAGAGGGAGAGAGATCAGGTTACACAAACTCTCATTACTCTTCACTCGCTTCGAGTCTTCAGCCTCCTTCAACTATTTCAAACCTAACAGCCCTCTATTTCACTCTCTTAGTATTTAATGTATTTAATGAAGTATTTATTTATTAATTTATGAAGTATTTCCGATCCTTCAAATAGAGAAATATCATTACCTTTTTT
This sequence comes from Arma custos, assembly GCA_037127475.1. Taxonomy (NCBI): domain Eukaryota; kingdom Metazoa; phylum Arthropoda; class Insecta; order Hemiptera; family Pentatomidae; genus Arma; species Arma custos. The sequence continues at coordinate 93,642,641 of CM073760.1, read as the reverse complement.
CTCGTGATTTTTTTTTAGTTGTGATGTAGCTTCCTTTTATCAAAATGTGAATGTAGGTACAAGATATCCCATATTGGATTAATTAAAAATATTAATATTTTAATAATTAATATTTATTAATTTTTCAAGAATAAAAACACAGTATTTGTTATTTATACGGATCACAAATACATGGCACTTATGATTGAATATGATTAAAAAATATTTTCTAAAAATAATAATAATAACAAGTCGTTGGAATAATTACGTTTTACACTTTAAGTTTTTTGCAAGGATATAATAGCCGGGAACACAGGGAATGAGGTCATATATGAGAGAGTTTTATAGTGGCTGGGTGTGCGCTACGAGGATCGTCAGATCATGCAATATAAACTCCTTCGTTCAAATCACACTTTTAACCTGTAGTTTGCAATCTGCTGGAACGCCCAACCTAATGTGTTAAAGATGTGTCATTTCAATTTTAATTAGCTTTAACATGAATTTTTTTGTTTATTTATTTTACTATTATCTAACTTACCTATCTATTTTTTAAAATTTGTTATTTCCCTATATTATTTTTCTTTTTTTAAACTTTATTTATTGCGAATGCCGTAAATGAATATTACTGCTCTCTTATCTAACTCACTAATGCTTTTTATTATTGAATCTATAAGAAAAAAATACATAATTTAATATTTAAAGAAAAAAATAATTATAAATAATCTAGGCTTGTAGTTTTTACACATTGAATATTAAAATTTTTAAATAGTTCAAAATTTATATCCTGTTACTTATCATCAGTATGACTAATATTTAAAATATACGAGTTATAGAAAAAACTACTAAAGGGGTTGCGTTGAAACTAGATGTATAAAAGAAAGAACTGCATTGCAGCTAACAAGTAATATATAAGTTTTAACAGAAATGGTGTTATTAGGTTGACTGTAAGAAAACCAAGAAGCGAACAGATTTTTTACAGATAGATTGTGGATCCAACGAAACTGGGAATAAGTCTTGCAGTGCGTTCTGACAACTAATTAAGATTTATTTTTTCTTATCGAATCTGTCAATATCACTCTCGAGATTTGCTTACCGTCACGAGTGGGAGACGGGAATTGGTAGATTTAGGCTGATGGGAAATGTACAATGTTCAATCCATCCAGTTTACATTCAATCAGCCTCTGCCGCTTGATTATTCTCTCTTATATGATATTGTTGCCGGAGTTTCTGGCCATAATAGTGCGAAATCTGTAACTTAATATTTTGTAAACGTATATATTCCTACGTCTTGTTATTATAATTTAATACACGATATCCAAGCGTAGAATATTATTTCAATTACCCGTGACTTGTAATTATTATCCGTATAAATAAGAAAAATTTCTCCTTGGCTTCGTTTATATTATAATTGAAGCATTTTGAATGAAAAGCAGATATTCAAATATTGACTCTTTCATATTTTTCGCTAGTTTAATAAAACAATTTTACTCTCTCGATATATCAGGTTCAGAACTGGAATAAAAAATATGAGATATTAGGCGGATGTGTCGTGTTAGACGAAATCGCTTCATTAAAAGTAATAAAAGTCAATTTTGAAATTACTGAGTTATCCGCTTATTAATCCTGAACACTTTAGTTATTCTATGGCAATCGAATATGGAATAACTTGATTAATTTGAAAGAATATTTAGAATATTTAGACCAAATATAGTTTATTTTTATAGATTTTAAGTAAACTGCTCATAGTGTTGAAACTATAAAGTTTCTGACATCGAAGCGAATAATTACTGTTCAGTTGTACACTATTTCTTTGCGTGATTTTCGTCTTTGATAATTACAAAATGGGATCATAAAATCATAAATAAAAATTACTTATAACCATTATGTGTTTACTTTATTATTTTCTGTCACTTTTTTTTACTTTATGATTTGTATTATGGAGCCTTCTGGCTAGATATGTATTATGTTTCTTTTTCTGTTCATCGTTTTTATTCTAAAGGGGCATAGTCCCAGCATAAAATACTTTTCTATTCTATTCTAAAATGGAAATAATGGAATTGTAAAGCATTAATGTGATAACGTAATACAAACCACGTAAACATAAGAAAAATAATTTTTTTATGAAGGAACATAATTTATGTCTTGAGAGGATTTCTTTCCGAAATTTTCATAATGAAATACAAGCTGAAGCACTTATGGTAATAGCGGGTATATCATTCCATAAAATGTAAAGGGATTTATTTATAGGCTAAAAATGAGATAAGCATGAATTTTAATATCTCAAGTGAGCAATAAAAAATATATATGAGTTTATTATTAGATTTTTAAGGATACGATTATTAAGAAATGGTAATATATTTACATACCCCACTCACTTATTTTAAGTAATAAGTTAGATCGTCACAAGTCCATATTCTTTTCAACTTTATATAGTGTCTATTCGAAATATAATTAAATGAGGTTTCCATCACCTATCTCTTTAATGATCCAGAGAATTCATTAACTAATTAAAGTTTCAAAAATGTTCCCCGTTTCAGTATCAGTTAATGTGTTAAAAAATTGTAAGAACCTTGCATTCAATGCCCAGCGATCGTAAAGCTTGCCTTTAATTCCCAATAAGTTTTCTTATTCATGGTCATTGAAATAGGGTTTTTAATGAATGAACCCATAACGGAGTTCTTTGTAATTGTAAGAATACAAAATACAAAGAAAACATGGACTCAAGAAGGACGCAACGGAGCCTTTATTTCATTTCATCTCACGCGAGTAATACTTACAAAGAAAATAAATGAAACAATGATATTGTTCTCACCAGCTGTTTTTAAATGTAACTGAGGATTGATATGGGTGCAGTGGATATTATTAAAACTTTTAAAATCTGAAGAATGTATATTAAATTATATATTATTTAAAAAAAAAATATTTTAATGTATTAATGTTAAGTTATACCAGAGGAGAACCACAAACCAACACCATTGTTCCTTGAATATGCATTAAACACAGTCCATTTCCTTTTCAATCTACTTTCTGAGCGTTAAATGAGGCGAATGTAAACAGGTTATTATAAAAGAAATGTTTATTTAACCCAAACTTATATTTAAAATATCAAATTACAAAGCTATCACTAAAAAGATTTTTATAAAATAGAGAGATTATTTTTAAATTCTAAATAATCATCCTTTTATGATTTGAATTAGAATATATTATTCCATGTTACATTACTTATTATACAATTTGATAAAAAAATGGGGTAATTATTCCATAGGTTTACTTCAAGTTGAGTCACAAGTTTTGACTTTTTATTCGGTTTCATTTTAATACTTTCCAAAAATATATGTTATCATGAGCTTTATTATGAAAAAGAGCATATAATTATGGGACATGTGTATACTTCGGTAATCATTTCATCTAAAATGAACGTTTCAACAAACATATATCATCTACATGTACTTCGAAATGATAGTTGAAACTTTTATTTTTTTATGATTATTTTTATTATTATGGATAAAAGTTTTTTTCTAATAACCAATAATCATTTCTGATAAGAAATTAGCGAATATGATGTTTTTTTTTCATAAAAACTTTCGTCCCTATCAGAGAGTAGAGTTCTTCATTATAACTGTGTTAAAATTATTAGATTAAAATCGTGATATTTGGATATATTTTATTTGGAAATGCAAATGTAAGTACGTTATTATAAAAGATATTACCAAAATCTGCTAATTACCCATAATTACATTATTCTTTCCAGACTAAGGGTCACAATAACTTGTATTTTTTCTAAATATTAAAAATGAAACGAATAAAATGTTAAAACTTGTTGTAACTCAATTTGAAGTGAAAACCCGTGGAACAGATATCAACAATAATTTCATCGGCTAATTACGGTAATTTTGAAAGACTAAGGGTACAAATAGATGTTTTTTATAATAATCGTTAACCATTTCTGATAATTTAATAGCGAATATGACCTTTTTTTTTCATAAAAATTTACTTCCCTATCAGACGGTAAGGATCGTCATTTTGACTTTGTATTAATGGTTTAAAATCACGATATTTTGTGATATTGCTTTAAATACATATCTTCCAACAAATGTGAACTGAAAAAAAAACTGCAAACAGAAACAAAGAATCGAAACACAGAGTAAACAGGTTGATAACACATCTGATTTCATAAATAAATCAGGAGACATTGCTTCCATCATTTTTGGAAAATAGAATTCTTTCCGCATCATCATAAAACAGAAAGGGCAGATAATCATGATATTTGCATATTTAGATTTCGAAGCAGGTGCGTTCTTTGCTGCAGATAGGAGATTTAGTTAAGACGGAATATTTAGCGGAAATAATGTTTTTGTTCCGTCGCAAAAACGTTACAAAGAGTTAAAGGCTATTTATGTAAATGGATGGAGGAGCTCCCCTTTTTCTTCCCTTATCCATCGTAATTGGTCCGAACTTTTATATTATATTTAATAAATCAATTTACAAAGACTACTTGAAACCATTAAAATTCAAAACTCCGTGAAACTTGTATAATAATAATTTTATTAGTTAAAACTTATTAAAGAAGAAACGCCCATAAAAAATGCTAGCGATTTTCCAGCACTCAGAATCATTTCACTCTTGAAAGGAAAAGCATAACTTTTGTGTATCACTTAGTTTACTGAATATCATACGTAGACACTTAACAAGTTACGAATAAACTATAAAATAATTCTTCTCTAAAAAATATATTTAACCCGATACCACACAAGCTCTGGGACAAATTTTACGTCCCCTCCGATGGGCGGCATAACTAAGGATTATTTACTCATTTTTTTAACTCCTAAGGACACCTGCCGGGTTGCGAACCCACTGCCAGGGTTATAGAAGGTTGTTATACTAACCAATACACCATAGGCGACTCGCTAATTTGCAGCGTTTCCATAGCTTTGAGCAAATAACAAATTATTTTTAATAATGTAAGCTCAAATTATGGTATTTATTTTTGTAATTTATATTTTTATCCCAGTATGTAATTTATATTTATTAGTTTATTTCTTTATTATTGGATTTTATAGCTCTTTATTTTAATTTAATCTTCTGCAACATATTTTTATTCTGAATTTTTTCCTCTCTTTGAGGTACCTAAAAAATGAAATTTAGTGTTTAAGTAAATACATGTTTTTTTTTCATAAATTTAGAACTTGATCTGTACTAGAGAATGGTTTCATAGTAGTAAGGGGTGCCGAGATCTAATATATATTTTTTTATTTGATTTTCTTGTTTAATGATGACTTTTTTATTATTTCTAACGCCTACTTGTGATTCAACTACCAGCGTTGAATATTCATTTTTTCATTTCATTGACCGGTACGAATCATGTTACCAAATAACATTATTGAATTATGATAAACTAATACTCTTCTTTGCTATGCTGATTGCAAATGTATTCAGTCAATAATTGTATGCATCCTTTAACCCATGCGATTTTCAGATTATTGTACCAGTTTGTCATTACTGTAGTTTTAGAAGAAAGAACTAAACTAGCCCAACATTGTTGATATATCTGTTCTGTTTTTAATTTTATGAAATTTATCTAAGACTTCTATTGTGTAAACTACTATAGTGGGAGTTAGAAGTAACGCATCATTTTGTTTGAAGCAAAAAATCTTGGTTGGATATATTAGGAAATAGCTTTGTAGTATAGTTTCAATCATGTCCTTTCACACTTTACAAAATAACTTTTTTTATAACCTCTAACTTTAGTCGCCTTTCGTGACCTTAAGGTAAGTCTAAATATATACCAAAAAGCAATAAAAAAAATTTCATTATCACCTCTTCAGTTTTTTCTTTTTATACTTTCATAATTTTATAATAAAAACCAACAAAAAATCTCTGTTTTTTACTGTATTTTTTTCTCGTTTATTTTTCGGGATTTTACTTTATCGTTGATATGTTTATTATTGTTGAAATATCTATTGTTGTTAAATTATAAATTACTAATGATCAAATAGTAAAGAAAAGACTGGAGAGTAGAGATAAACCAAAGGGTTGCTTTAAATGCAGTGAATTTAATAAAGTCCCGTAGGCCTGCCCCGGACGTCCTGGCTTCTGGCTTCGAATCCCCAACGAATCCTACTCACCCCAAACGAGGAATCCAATTTGGAGATTGGGGTTATGTGACTCCAACCTTTCTCAAATAAACCACGTTTTTTCTTATATATTTTATTATTTATATAAAGAAATCTTATAATATTTTATTTCTTCCAGGCTGAAAAATGAAAGCAAGAGCCAAACTTATCCCTTATATCCCTAAAACCTAAGGGCTTCAAAATTTTCTCCAACCATTACAATGGCTACTTCATCGATTGTTAGTGAATTGAAACGTCTCGCATGTTCTCCTAAAGCAGTATTTCAGATCTGTTTACAATTTTATTATTACTAGATGGCCAAAGATGGTTTATCTCCTCTCCAGTCTTTTCTTTACTATTTGATCATTAGTAATTTATCGTTTAACAACAATAGATATTTCAACAATAATAAATATATCATTGTGCAGTTTTAAACAATGTAATCAATTGATTGTGTTGATGAAACGAAGTTTGTAATTGTTCTACAATAGGCCTCCTCACTGAATTGTTATTTGCACAACGCTGATCAATTTCTTCTGTTGTATTGTTCCAAAAGAAGTCATGTGGAAGGAGTTGTTATATTTTTGTATGTTTGTAAGGAAGTGTATGGAATCCGTTTCAGTTTCTAAAACCAATGAGTACAATGGCTGTGGTGAGGGCACCAACATCTATATAGATAATGAAACGCAAACCCTAATAAACTTTTACTAACAACTAACGCGCCTTTGTTATGCTTTGATTAACGTCAAATGTTTGACAGCTGAGAACAGAATGGTTTGTATGGGAAAAGAAAAGTGTTGTTTTTATTATTTCCCTCGTAGTTTTTACGTTTTTTCTTTATGCCTTAACAAAAATATAAAAAAAATATAGCCGAATCGGTCGAGCCTTTCTCGAAGTTTGCGATTAGCAACGCATTTGGCGATTCATTTTTATTTATATATATATAATGGCAAGCAAAGCTTAATAAACTTTTACTAACAACTAAAGTTTGTTTGTTTTTCTCTGATTGACGTCAAATGTTTGACACCTGGAAACAAAGTAGTTTGTATTGGAAAAGAAAAGTGTTGTTTTAATTATTGTGCCTTAACAAAAATAATTTTAAAAAAATTAGCCTAATCGGTCGAGTCGTTGTCGAGTTTTGAGCTTAGCAACACATTTGGCGATTTATTTTTATTTATTTAGATAAAAAAATTGATTTGTACATTCAAATCAATATCTACAGTGAAAGGTGGTGTAGTAAGTAAGTGGAGGGTGTAGATATAAAGGTTCTATAAGCTTCTATAATAAAGCTTCAATCTTTGTTATACAAATAAATAAATATGATCAAATCAATATTAAAAAGTGTGAAAAAACTAAAATCGTTCGTTTTTAAATTGTGTTTTTGTATGGTGGAGTCTCCTCTGAGAACAGTCAACAAATGTTCCGTACATCATAAAAACATAAAATGCATTCCCATGTATCCGCTTTATATCGAAGGGCGGTATCACCTACTACTATTATGGATTTAACCACGACTCAAGTAAGAACAGCACAGCTGATTGAACATTATGTGTTCAATTTTTTTATTTGTGATTTTATATTTTAAAAACTCCATTCCCACTCCCAAACCCTCTAGTTTCAAACCTAGCTTCCTCTTCAATTCCCGATAATCCTCCGAGGCGTCTGAAAAGAAGATGGCCACGTGACCTTCTTATTGAAGTTTGATTTGAGTACTACCAGTGGATAGTTTCTCTACTTGTCATTCTCATGTCATTATGTAACACGCATTCTAATTACTTGTTGTATAATTGTATTACAGTTGTAAATATCAATAAATAAATTTAAAAAAAAAAAAAAATATTTTAAAAATATCGGCACATATCTATAATCGTTAAACGGCAACTATTTCTTATTACAGAAACGCACGCTCACACAATCATTCGGTACAGAAACAAGGTGTAATTAGAACATTGATGACGAGAGTCCTTAGGATCTCAGAACCGGTATACTTCAAGAAAGAAGAAAGACATCTAAAGAAAGCCCTCGTGAAGAATGGCCATCATGAGGAAATAATAAGAAAGGAACTTAGAAAAGTCCAGAAGACTAGCACACATAATACAGAAAAAAGTAGAGAGGACATGAAGACAGTGCTGATCCCATATGTTAAAGGCACCGCAGAAAAAATAGCCAAAACACTCAAGAAGTTTAAGATTAAAACCATATACACCACGGACAGGAAGTTATGTCAAGTTCTGCAGAAATCGAAGGACCCCTTGAGACTCAGGACACCAGGGATTTATAGCATTCCGTGCTCCTGTGGAAAGGAATATATTGGACAAACCGGTAGGCTTATCTCCACTAGACTCACCGAACACATAAAAAGCGTCAAGAAGATGGAAGGTAAGACGTCAGCCTTGGCTGAACATTTCGTCACCACAAATCATGCTATAGAATTTGAAAAGGTCAGAGTGGTTAAGAAATGTAACAGAGCTATGGAAAGAAAAATTATGGAAGCCATTGAAATTATTAAACAACCGGATAACTGCAACAGGGAGGACGGTTACAAATTGAGTAAGCTCTGGCTCCCCAATATAACAGAGAATACGGATAAAAAACAAATTAACCAAGAAGAGCTAAACAAATCAAAAGCCAATCAACCTAAGCCAGAACAATCAGAATCCAGCCAATCGTGTTCATGGAAAAGTAGACTCCGTCCCAGAACAAGAAGGGATCGACTAGCGACGGGATCCGACAATTGACGAATGGACCCGATCGACTAACGACGGGATCCGACAATTGACGAATGGACCCGAACGGACCCGAGGCCGAGAGCGCACGAATTATCCTCCTCACCCTAGAGTATAAACCGCCTTCAGCGGGCTCAGTGTATTTGTAATGCCTTAAAATACTGCAAGGTAAGAGAAGGCTTTTAGTTCGTATAGAAGCATTGCAGTTGTTAATAATTGTAATTGTACATAATTGTGAATAAAATTCTAGGAGGGTTAGAAAAAAAAAAAAAAAAAAGATCATATTTATTCTCGTCTCAGCCCTGTGGAAGTCAGCAGCATGGTTGACGAAACGTTGGTGAAAAATTTATCTAAACGGCCTAAACCAGAAGAAATAAACCAAGTCTTCTGTATTACTATTATGGTCGTGGAAGCCTAAAAGAATATTTACATTTTCAACTAAATTATATTAAAATATAGTGAAAAAATGAAACTATGTACATATTATACTAAATAACCATTTAGAATAATAGACTAAAGACTATGATATTTGAAGGAAATATTTTTTTTTAAAGGATCGATCCAATATGGATTATATCTGTTTCAATTGTTCTTTTCTTTTCATCCATATCTCTTTTATTCTCTTCCCGTATTTATGTTTTTTCTTCGAATTCGGCCCTTTTTTTACTTGGGTGTTTTTAAAAACCTGAAGCATTCTCAAGTTCCAGCCTGAGTGGAGGACGTCCTTCAATGCCATCCGGAGAAACCTCGAGCTTTTGGATTATCTTTGTGGTTTCGTTAATCTACATGTTGGACATTTTCAGCTTTTTAGGATACGTGAATACGCTTTTTTGTCATTCTGCTCTAGCCCATTCTTTGGAGGCATTTAATTACTAAAGAAAATAATTAATTATATCAAGATACGTTAAAAATATTTTTACGTAATAAATATTCCTTCGATGGCGGCTTGAATACACCGTTTATACGGCATTTTGTCCCTTTTCACAGGCATAATACGATTAATCAAAAAGGTTGGCGATGAGTACAGGCCATAAACAAGCGCTTCACTGCTAGCAGCTGATTTAGTGTTCTATATTAGCCGGGTTCGGAACCCTGCCAATTGGAGCCGTTATTGATTCCGTGAGGCTGTCTGGAATAATATATTATGTATCATTAATAAGTGAGATAACGTCTAGATTAATTAATATGTGATATTATATGCTAGGGTGAGGTACATCCCATCGGATTCAGGTTCTTCGATTTGAATGTCGCAACACCAAAAATAAATTACTATAAAAAGGTGACCGTGGTCATTTATTGGCAATATTTGTCGTAATTAAGCTTACAATAAATATTGAGTAGTCTTTTTAATATATTTTATGTATTTTTTATACATATTGGCTATCTATTTAAACATCCTTGCCAAATTGACAAATTAGTGAAAACGTATATAAAGAAAAACAAAACTGTGTAACTGAACACTTTTAAATACTAGCAAGATATTTTTACCAACTTCTGACACGTCTAAACCGAGACATAACTTTTCTGAATTTTCTGATATTAACGAAAATCTGGAAAACGATTTACTACCAATTAAAGAAGAAATTGAAGAAGCGATAAAAATTCTCTGAAACAATGAAAACAATAAAGTTATTTGGAAGATTGTAAAACAGCTGAACTTTTGAAGTCAAATATAACAAATGTTTTAAAATTACTCTTTGAGGAAACATTGAAAATAGAAAAAAATTCAAAATAAGGGAAGGCTTTGGTACAACCGCTCCTCAATAAATTCCACACACACCAGAAGAAAGAAGAGAAGAAATAAAGAGAGCGGTGACCTCATATATCAAAAGCACCTCTGAGAAAATTGCCAAAGTACTCATTTAACAATTTAAATCTTTCTGATGTACTATATTTTTTATCGTTTTTGCGGTTCGTAAATATATAAAGATGATGGTTTGCCGACTCGCGAGCACGCGACGTATAATTGCCCATGCGGGAAACAGGGAAACTCCAAGTTGATTCCACAAAATTTCAACGACTGACCTTGCGATTTATTTATGGTCATCGCTAACGCCAGACGCACGGGAAATTGTAGACGCTTAAAATCTAATGCAAATCCGTTTGAATCATCTAATGTATCTAATGAATCGTCTAATGAGGTACACTCGGGATCAAGAAATCCTTTCCTTTGTATTTGCCCTTGATGATCTTGGCTTCGGTGACGTTATTCATTAGCTTTTTCGCAGCCAGTCTCGTTCCATTGCACAGTCGAGGTTGATTAATGTTACGCAGCATAATCAAAACGTATACTATTTTTAATTGTAAATTGTGAGGTGGTAATCCAGGCAAATCCAGGGAATTAAAAAACTCTGTGGGATAGTCGAATACGTCATGCTGGTTTGTAACTGTGTCAACTGATTTGTAAGAAATTGAATTGAGAAAAGTCACCATGCCCGCTGAACCGATTACTTTTTGACTCTGAAATCATGTTTTTTTATTTAATTCCTTATAGTTTCCCATCATCCTTTTTATCCGGACTTGGAATGGTGAATGGACTGGAACTGGTGAATTTAAAAACATATTTTAAAAACAAAATGTTTAATTATTGTAAATTAAGTTTAATTATTTAAAAAAATATACAATTATATACTTTATTTTTTTGAAATGTCTATATACAAATTTATACAATTAAAAATTCTTTTGCGAAACACGACAGACACACTTTACGAAAAATATTATAGCCAAAATTGAATTTGTACGACATCTGTGGTCAAGAAAAAGTATTTCAGCTCGTCATGCGGACACCTAGATGGCTCTAGGAACAGAACTACTATTGTAGCTCACGGTCTAGAAACGCCGTAGAAGTAAAACTATTATAATAGTCAATGGTCCGTGGAACCCACCTGACACCGGACTATTATAATAGTCCACGGTCCCCAAGGCACGGCGCGCTCGGACTATTATAGTAGTTCACGGTCGCTTCTAGTTTTTTCCAGAAGATTTATACTTTATATATACTGTAAATATGTAGAACATAACATAAAATTAATAATAATAATTGTTTGATAATGAGAGCTTTTTTTGATTCATATAAATCAACTGTTTACAACAAAAAGAATTAATTATTTTTTAAAATATAGTTTAAATTATTTGTTGTTGTATAAAAGTTGCAGCATTTCATTTTGTGAAAATTACTAATTAATAAGTTTGTGTACTGTAACAGACTAGATTGCTATCCTATGAATGTTGAAGGCGACTCTGACGGTGGGATGCTGGAAGTGCATCCAATTAGTGTTAGTAGAGTGCAATGCAATTGCAGTTAATATGTTCTTACACAACACCTCTTGATCAATACTGATTTAATTCTTCTTCTTTAATTATACTAACGTTTACTGAATAATAAAATTTATCCTTTTTTAAATTCGAATGCATTTGACTCATATTTGACCTACTTAGAACTGAAGTAGTTTGCTATATATAGTGAGCATAGTGCTTTAAGTTTAAAAAAAATCAAATATTAATAAAACGCTCTTTCCACCAACTATTTCCAGTACTTTTATTGAGTTTCTGTTTACTGTTTTTAATTTTCAAACTTAATTTTTCTAGTCTACAATGAAAAATTATTTGTAATTTTCCATCGGTTTAAATAATATTAAATTTATTCATTGTAAAATAATTAATTGAACAGCATAAATATGTATGTGGAAGAATACGGCTTTCATATATTCATTGGAAAGTTGTTTGTTATAAACGTCACCTATTGCAAATGGTGTGATGTGATATCTTAGTACATAATGTTTAGCAATCACATCAACATATATTTTAATTAAATTTATTACTGTTGTATGATCATATTAATGGGTGTAATTAATGTAAAACTGAAATGAGTGAATACACCAATAGGCTTCGTATATGTTGTTAAGTAATATAGTTACATAAATAAGTTCTATACGTAGCGCCTTCTTCAAATTAGTTATTAATTTTCAAATCGATACAATTTGATAAATATAACACTGATTTTACTGATTAAACTAAGTATACTAATACCTTTATATACTTGAATAGTTTTATATGTAATGCAGTCGAGATAGTATACTTAATTTAAATATATAAATATTTTCAAGACCTATATTTATGATGGTTTGTCAATGAGAATATCAAAGAAAGAAAAAACGTTTCTTGGATGCTTATTCACTAGTTTTGGATAGGGAACAATGCCGGAAATAACAGAAACTTTGAGACTATGAGTGTAGTAAGTGCAAACTACAATATCCTATATTATGGTTTTAAAGACTAATGGCATAAATTCACAGGATGTAATTTTTTTTTAATGGACTTCTCAAAAGGTTTTAAGGAAGTCCATTACGAAAACAACGATTCTCTTACTTTTGCATTTTTATAACATTTCAATGCTACATCTATATAAACAAATAATATATTGAAATTTTCGATTAACAGTTATTAAAATACACATCCTCCATCGCTGGACTAAAGACCCGCATGGTAGAAAATCTTTTCAAAGAACCAAAATATGAAAAAACACATTATATTACAAGTTAAGTTTGTTTGTTTTATTTTTAAGGGCAAACAACTACAAATGGTTATTATTCCCTCACCACTAGAAAATGTACATATTTACATTATCTAAATAATTACAACTACTTAATAGAAACAATAGTTAATAATAATAGAAACATATTACATATCGTAGAAACATATTAAACATATAATAGAAACAATAGATAATAATAAAAGAAACATATCACATATAGTAGAAGCATGTTAACACATTAAACATATAATAGAAACAATGGATATTAATAATAGAAACATATTACATATAGCAGAGACATATTAACGTATTAAACAGGTAATAGAAAAATAAATACTTATATAAAGTTATTCATACTAAAATAAAACGTTATACATATTTCTATATAAAATTTAAAATATAATACAATATAAAATTTATAATATTTATATAAACATTGCACAAATTAATAGTTCAAACATAGTTTATAACGTTGTACACACACTACAGACATTACATTACACACACACACACACACACACACACACACATATATATATATATATATATATATATATATATATATATATGTATATATATATATAATAAGAGATATTTTATATATTATATATATATATATATATATATATATATATATATATATATATATATATATATTAATAATGAAAAGTAAAAAAGAGACCTTACATAAATGTTAAGACCGTGGAAAAATTCCAACGAAAAGCCTCATTTTTTAATATTTCGCCCATTCAGGCATCCTCAGGGTAGAAAGAGAATAACAGCAAAACAAAACATGAATAATGCACCCAAGAAACATCCCACCACCTCGAAGGCTCAAATGCAACTAAAGAGTCATAAGGAAGGTTACTCGACCCCAGCTGGTTAAGGTTAAATAAAAACAGCTGATAGATACTTCAGAAATTCAAAATTCAATATACACTCACCAAATTTCAAAAAGCACCACAGGAAAAATAAATAATAGCAAACATCACAAAACTTAAGAAGAAAGACCATATGAAAAAATAAAAGTAAAAATGCAAGAAAATATTTTTTTTTTTTTTTTTTTTTTTTTTTTTTTTATATCATAATCAAGAAACCAGTGGACCTACGGCTACTCCACAAAATATATTAATAATGAAAAGTAAAAAAGAGACCTTACATAAATGTTAAGACCGTGGAAAAATTCCAACGAAAAGCCTCACGACTTGACACTTATATATATATAAACCCTATATATATATATATAAACCCACATACACACATACACATATACCTTTACGTATATGTCAAATTGACTGGAATATATTGATGCTTTTAATAAATTCTAAAGTATTATTTACACATTGTTCGTTATCGCCCAACGCCTTAAGCATCTGCCAAGGCACGCCACACCTTTCCATTACACTACTGAGGTGGGTCTCTCTTTGTTATCATGTGTTCGTGGGTCAAACGACAGTGACCAATCCTAAGGCGGTTAATAATTACTTCTCTTCTACACTGCCTGGAAGATGAAGCCCGGCTACTGGGATTCGGTTTAATTATTTTCAGTTTATTGTTCTCTAGCGATGTCCAAGTCCGTTGCCATTCGCTTAGGATATTTGCTTTTATTTGTTGGAATAAATCTGAAGGTGGGATATAAGAAAGCGTTATTTCTTGTATTGAATGGGCTTCTGATGCTGCTATGTCGGCTTTCTCATTTCCAAGAATTCCTGAGTGGCTGGGGACCCAAAAAAAAGTTATTTCTCTTAATAAGTTGTTTTAAGGCCTGGTAAATTTCATGTATGAGAGGATTATCTGAAAATGTGTTTATTATTGCTTTGAGAGCACTCAGTGAGTCGGAACAAACTATTGTTGACTGATCCAGTGTTGTAAGGGTTATTTATGTAGTTTTGTATTGGTTATTTTTGTAGTTATGTAGTTTTGTAAAGAATGACACTATTTTTTCTGATAAATTTTCAATGAGAAGAAACTAATAAAAAGGTATTTTTAAAACTGAAAAAATATTTTATATTTTGTTATAAAACTTTACTCTCTACCTCTCGAAAAACTCTAAAACATTATTTTTGTGATATTAAGATAATTCTATACTGAAGTAATGGAAGAAGTGGGAAACACCCAATATTTTCCTAAAAACGACTCATGACTAGAATTGGTCATTCCAAATATCGCTAGAAATGGAATAATTGAATTTTGCCAACAATACTTTTTGTTCACCTTTACTTGATATTGTTTGTTTTATTTGTATTTCATAACTAAATTTTAATTTAATTAAAATTAAGTCGTTTTAGAAATATTTTATTATGTTAAAATTATAATGGTTACACTTTTATTTCTTTTTCAGGTATGCTTTAGAGGATTGAACTTAACAGTGCTGCGGGCTTAGTATAACAAGACGCCGTTGGAAGTAGTACGTTTTCATAGTCCGATGTAAGAATAATAATTTAAATTAGTTATGTAACACTTTTTTAAAATCTTTATGTTCACAGGAATATATCAAATCCTTTTAGAGTAAATTAAATAGGATTAGCTTTCATGAAATAGAATTCCTAAACATTATGAACATTTATATTATAGAAGGGGCTTATTTAATTATAAATTAATTTTTTAACTAAAGTGAGAAATTGTTAATATTAATTGTTTCTGTCTCAAGACTGTCTATAATATTTAATATTATAGTACTTATTTATCAGAATCTCTTATTATATTATTCTGTAATTACTTCACCACTTTATCATATCTGAAATGTTTTATTAAATATAAAGGAAATTATATAGTTTTAAAAGGTCAATTAAAAACATATTTTATGCTCTAGTAAAATTTAATAATCTAAATAATTAAATAGCATGTTAACTGATAAACGAAAAATAATATATCCGTTAGGTGTAATGGAGATATTATACATGGTGTAATTTTCTGATAAAAGCTATTTATTGATAGAAAATATTTCTTTTCTCTTGGAATCGAGCGCTGTATGTATTTATTGCTAATTGGAAATGACACCCTCCTCTTCTTTCCCGAGGTTTCAAATGTATAACGAAATGAATAATGAATTCAAAATTTAACACCAAACGTATTTCAGCCCACATTTACTTCTTTATTTGATGATCATTAGTTACAGTTCATTTACAGTTCTTAAACAGAGAAAAGTAAATATTGTAATATACAACCATTATACATCGCATTATATATATATATATATATATATATATATATATATATATATAGAATAGAATAGAATAGAATAGAAAAGTAACTTTATTCTGGGACAAAGTCCCTTTAGAATAACAGATATGAACAGGAATAAAAACATAATATTTATCTGGCCAGAAGGCTAAATGTTACAAATCATAAAGCGTGAAAACATGACAGAAAACAATTTAACAAGAAATATATAAACAAAAATAATAGTAAGTAAATAAATAGTACAGATCTTGACAGGATATTAAGCAATTACAGAGAATAGATAAATCCAAAGCTTTTGAAATTGAATGCATGAGCTAGCATTCAATAATTTGTTTACATGATGTACAGCTTTTCAAAGAGCAGAATTAAAAGAACTAGATAACACAGTTTGTTATTATATACATTGTATTCTAAGCAAATGACTAACCTACCTAGAGACTATCCTTCTGGGAAGCTAATAGATGTTGAAACAACCAGGATTTGAATAATGATAGAGAGGGAGTATGACGGATATTAGGAGGGATTGAGTTCCACATTGTGGTGGAGCGGGCGAGAAAGGAACGTTCGAATGCTTTAGTTCTGTGTGAACGTATATAGAGATCAGAAAGGCGGGATCTTGTTTTATGGTGTTGCACTGATGATTTGAATTGGAGGAGACTGTAGATATATGAAGGGTGTTGAGAGTGAATGGATTGGTATAAGAATGAACAGAGGAAATATTGTCTTCGGAAGGGAGGGAAGAGCCACTTTAACCCATCATAGAGGTGGGAGACGCGCGATCGCTTCGGAGTACCTAGCACAAATCTTAGAGAGCAATTCATTATTCTCTTTAATCTGTCTTCAAGCATTTTAGAGAGGCCTCCATATACCACGCTACAATAGTCAAAGTGGGGGAAGATGAGAGAAGATACGAGAAGCTTACGGGAAGATTGTGTAAGGAGATGACGAGAACGATGGAACAACTTCAGGGAACTAATTGTCCGTCGGGATATTTGGGCGATGTGGGATTTCCAGGAAAGGTTTTGGTCGATGGTGATGCCTAGGTTTTTCACCGAGGAGGTAAACGTGATAGGATTATCGTTTAGGAGTAATGTTGGGAGGGTGTGGATGGATGTAAGGAGGGAATTGGAACCTAAAACAATGGCCTGAGTTTTCAATGCGTTCAATTCCAGTTTGTTCAGCTTTGCCCAGGCACAGATCCTATCCAGGTCTTCCTGAATACTAGCGAACGCAAAAAATAGCTCGGAAGGGGGAAAGGACAGATATATTTGGAAATCGTCCGCATATAGATGATGGGAACAGTGGTGAACAGATTTAGGGAGATCATTGATATAGCAGTTGAACAGAAGAGGAGAGATACTTGAGCCCTGTGCCACGCCTGAGGAAAGAGTGAGGAAAGAGGAAAGGGGATGATTAGGTATAGAAACTGCTTGAGATCTATCAGAGAGGAAGGATTGGAACCATCGGATGGAACTGTTAGAAAAGGACATTGATTTGAGTTTACTAAAAAGGATAGAATGGTCCAAGGAATCAAAAGCTTTAGTAAAATCAAGAAGGATAAGCACAGTTAGTTTTTTGTCGTCCATAGCGGTATGTATGTCATTGGTGATTTTGGTAAGTGCCGATTGTGTGGAGAAACCGGGACGGAAACCAGATTGAAGTGGGTCAAGGAGGTTGGACTGTTCGAGGAAATTTGACATTTGTGACTGGACTATTCTTTCTAGAGGCTTGGAAAGGTTTGAGAGGATTGAGATTGGGCGGTAGTCTTTGAGTGAGACAGGGTTAGAGGATTTATTAATAGGATGGACTATGGCTTTTTTCCAGGAGGCTGGGAATACTCCGTTTTGCAGTGAAAAATTGTATATAAAGAGTAGGACAGGTATAATATCGATAAGGCAGGATTTTAGCAGTTTGACAGGAATCCCATCGAAGCCTGTGGAGATGGAGTGGGATTTCAGAACAGAGGAAATAATGTCGTTGGGTGAAATGTCAGCGAAGTAAAAGTTGTCAGGGTTGAAAGATGGTGGTAGGGAAAATACGGGAGAGGATGATTTAGAAGTATTAACTGAGGTGGACAAAAAATATGAGTTTATTTCATTGGGAGAGGCTGGAAAGGGCCTAGAACAAGATGAATTAAGAAGAGAAAGCTTTCGAAGGAGATGCCATTTGGATTTAGAATCGGGAGCAGATGAAAGGGCTTCGTGGAAGTATTTGGTTTTTGCCTGCCTGATTGCCGACTGTGTCAGATTGCGGAGGGCCCTAAACGCTTGATAGTCGTCAGTTAACCTTGTCCGTCTAAAGCGTCTTCGGGCCGCATCACGCTTCCTTTGAAGATCTTTAATTTTTTGACACAACCAGGGAGCAGGCTGGTGACGGAAGGTTGAGGTTTTCAGTGGGGCATGGGTGTCAAGGATATATTTGAGATTGGAAGTAAGTATGTCAACCATCGAATCAATAGAGGCACAAGAATAAATCTCTCTCCAATCCAAGGCTTCAAGAGAGGGTGAGATGTTCTCTGGGGTGAGAGCATCTAAGTTGCGAAAGGTTACGGTTTTAGGTAGTATAACAGGAGTTTGGATATTGTATGAAATATGGATGAGATCATGAGAGGACAGAAATGGAACGGGTAATTGAGAGGAAGAAAGGAGGTTCTGCCGTGAATCAATGACAAACAGGTCTAACCATGTGTCGGATTGAAAGGTGTGATGGGTGGGAGAAAATGGGACAATGGAAAGGTGTAGAGAGTAAAAGAGATTTTCCAGGTATAGTTGATCGTAGGATTGGACAAGGAGATTGGCATTAAAATCACCGGAGATAATGATATGGTTATAGAGAGGAATGTAGTCGTAAAGGGTAGATTCAAAAATTGAATCAAGAGGGGCCAAAGGAGGGCGATATACTACGACATAAAGGAGAGGGTTTGGGTTAAAAGAGATTTCAACCAGAAGGAATTCTGTGTGAGGATAACCAGTTGCGGGTGAGGAATCAAGGATACGTGATTTTAGGGAGTTGTGTACGTAAAGACCTATTCCTCCACCAGTCCGGTCTACCCGGTCGTGGCGAAGGAATGAATAGTCTGGTAAGGATATTGCAGAGGAGGGGATGTGGGGTTTTAGCCATGTTTCGGAAATTCCAATGGTATGATAAAAGTTTTGGGTAAAATATTGAAGGAATTCGTCATAATGGGCAGGTAAGGATTGGGTGTTGACGTGACAGGATGTCAGGATACTGGACATGATGGTGAGGTAGGAGAGAAGATCCCCGTATAAGAGGAGAAGATGCTGTGTGCAATTAATTTTAGCAGGTAGATTAGGTAAAAAGCTATGAAATGTTCCAGATAGTTGAAGACATGCAAGATAAAACAAAAAACATATAAGAATATTAATAGTATAGAAATGATAATACTGTTAAAATATGTAAAAAGAGAAAATAATGAATTAATAATGAGAGAAGCAAAGTAATAGAATATATATAGCTGCTTGAACATGAACAAACTTAAAAATATAGAACAAAAGATCCTAAGAACTAAAAATATGGACCAATAAAAAGAAATTAACTGTATAGAGAGGGCGTGGGCAAAATCCAAAATTCCGTGGTGAGCGCCATAGGTTGTCATAGAGCTAGCGGGGAAACAAAACTTTAGTAGTCACCCGAAGACGTCTAGATCTTGGGCCTGATCTATGAAGACCACCTGGTGACCATCTTCTTTTCTACAGCGCACTCTGCCCCCAGAGAACCACACATACTTTATCTTTCCCGCTGCCTTCTTCTGACGGGCTAACCAGTAGAGGTGCTTGTTACCTTTTGTCATCTCCTCGCTCAGATAGATACGGTGGCAGTCATTTTCCTGCCAACCTAAATCTCGCGTAGAGAAATCTCTTTTGACTTTTCTTTTATGTAGCAAGTCATCCCTCACTGATTTCCTCACGAAGCGTGCTATGATAGGTGGGGGTCGCGGGTCATCATTTCTTGCTCTCCGTCGTTGCACTGTGTCCAGATCCTCTAGATTTAACTTTATGCCTAGGCCCGCACCGATACTAGTTAATAGGCCGGAAGGGGTCTCACCGGCTCGGACTGGGATCCCCCGGATCTCTAGGGAGTTAGATAACATGCCCTGCTCACTTTTGTTTACCCGCACTTCGAGATCTCCTACTCGGGCCTTTAAAGCTTTATTTTCCGCCAATATCTCTTCTATGAATCTTGATTGGCCCTCTAGATGTTTTTCTATTGTGGTTAGTTTATCACTAAACTCAAAGGTGAGGTCCCCTTGTTTATCAATGGCTGTTTTGATATTTTTAATCTCATCTTTAATACTGGTGTCAATTTGTTTCACGGCCGTTAGAACATCTGATAAAGAAAGTTCAGCTTTAAGTTTTTCTCCCGTCGCCGTATTCTTTTTCGCCTGGTCACACTGAGAGCATAACCACAGATTTTTTTTGACAGATTTAAGGGCCTCTAAATCTTTATCAGTGAGGTTAATGCATCGCCCGTGAAATATGAGATTGCATTTGGAGCAACTAATATTGATTTTGTCATCTCGGGTAATAACGCCGTTGCAAATAGTGCAGTGAACCATAATGAATAAGAAGAGAAAAAATAATTACGTAAGTAAATAAATAACTCACAATTGTTTGTATGTTCGGGATAATGCCTAATGCTGTTGGTATTAGGACCGAAAGCTTCACCGTCTTCAAGGTCGTCGAACTTAGCTTAATTTATCGAATGAAAATCTTCTCTCTGCTTTTTTTTGAATAAGTTTATAGTATAATAAATAATAACCGATAAATATATAGAGAGAAGAAAAGAGACAAAACTAAACACAACACTAAAAAAACACGGAACAAAGAGCAGAAGAAATTAGGAGATAATACGATGTGTACAGGACGGTGTCTCTGGCCAGACATATATATATATATGAGTGTGTGTGGAGACACATTGTATTGTATTTATTCATAAAATGTTTTTTTTTTGTTTCTTTTATATGAGTTCTGCGATTCGGAAATTAAAAATAATTTTTAACGATAAAATTCTGTTGGTTAGCCATTTTGGAAAATGTAATTGTTACAACTCAAAAAATGGTGAATAACAAAGCTAGCAAAATCCTAATAATAACGAAACAATATTCGTTTTTAAAATAGTAAATTTAGAAACAAAAAAAAATAGAGAAATAAAAAAAAAAAAGAGAGACAAATAAAAAATATAAACCACATACCACTTTTATTTTCAATATTAATTTGTAATTTAAAAATTTTTTTGTTTATTTAACGTCACTTTGTGTTGCTATGGCTAATCGGACGATGCTATAGTGGGAGCTCTAAATTTTGCCTCTCCAGGTGTAATTAGGATAGGGATTTTTAACGAGTACCTGACATCGTACAGGCTCGGGACCCCCGTTTAACGTCCCTTCCGAAGGGCGACATAACCAAGGATCCTTTACCCCTTTTGAAAATCCGGTCAACGAACCCGCGATCTTGGGGTTAGTAGGTTGTTATGCCAACCACTGGATAACAGGTCGCCACATGATTCATGAGTTATAATTAAATAATTTATAAAATTACGTTTTGAAATGTTCATATTTTTAAAAAATTGATCACTTAATAACTGACATAACTCTCTCAAACATGTTAAAAGGACAATGAATAACTGAGATATATAAAGTAAATGATTCTCTTAAATAAACAAACATTAACAGAAGATGATGTTTCTTCATTAGATGTCTTCACACATATACTTAACCTAGCATTTATATTTAATTTAAAAATTATTCTTACTATTATTATTAATATCATTAATAACAGTATTGTTAATTTATTATTATTAAGTATTTATTTTATCTGTAACCTTTAGAATAACGGGGCATTTATTTTAATAATAACTAAGACTTAAAATTTGAATATTACGCATTTATTGTATATTTGCATACTTAATTTTCACTTTGTTGATAAAAAATTGTCTAAAATAAGTTACTTATTTTCTTTTTCTCTAAGCCGTTTATACTAGAGCCTATTGTTGCTAAAGCTTGGAGGCCTGGATTGTTTGCAATCGTGAACAGCACAAACATGGAACAAAGAGAACTTAAAACTTAGTGAATTCTTTTATGAAATGTTCCTGTGGGAAGAAGTTAGAAGAGAGGGAGAGTTCGGAGCGGTGCCACATGGGAGAAACCTCAGCTTCCAGGAAGGTCTCATTCCCTAAGCACCGTTTTCTCTTGTATTTTTTAACCGTCCCCAAGTCACTATATTTTCCGCTAAAAACTTCGTAAGGAAAGAAAGTGTTTTTATTTAAGAAATGGTGATAATGGAATTTTCCTATTGTAATTCCATAAAATAATTCTATTGTAATTAATTACAGTTATTTATAACATGACAAGATTTTCTAAGGAGTCTTTATGATGTTTATTCAATGTAATATAACAATCCTATTTACTCCTTGCTCTGCTCCATCTAGCAGCCAAGGCAGAGCCATCTACCTCCCTAGATGCCCTACTACTAGAGAGCAGGTACATGAAGTGAGCTAAGCACATGTGCTCTACATATTTCAACATGTTTTCAATAAACTGAGAATAATATTATCCTTAACATGGAACAGAAAACTTAAGCAGATGGCAGCAGAGTAATAAAATCAAACCAGCAGCCAATCACAAAGAAGAGTGACATATGCCACAGATGTATCACAATCAAGTCAGAATCAGCAAATAATATTATCTTCATTTTATGTTATTATCATTACAAGGTTAAGTGCATGTAATGCCTTTTTTAATTTCATTACCCTTCTATACCAAATAATATACAGTCCTCAATTCCAGAGCTAGTTACTTATACCATCCCGTAAAATACCATCCTTTTTTATGAGATATGGTGCATTTCCGATCTGGAATTATGGACTGTAAATTAGATTATATAAATTGATAATCAAAATAAAAGGTATCATATAAATTAAACCTTCTAATGATAATTACTTGAAATGAGGCTTTATGATAATATCAATTACTGATTATGACTTAATGACATACATCTGTGAATGGTATACTGAATACTTATTGCATTCTTCTTTGTGGTTGGCTGTTGGTTTCCTCTCTGCTCTGCTTGCGTCTGCTTGAGTTTTCTGCTACATGTTAAGGTGATTGTATTATATAGAGTTTATGTGCTTGTATATATATATATATATATATATATATATATATATATATATATATACTTAACTTATAACTTATAATGGACTGAAACGAGTAATTAAAAAAAGGGGTTTGGGGAGACAGAGTAACACACCGCATTCAGAGAATAACTGAATCTTTATTTCCTCTTTTCCAGTATATATAGCTTTACATTGTTTATACAAATCATTATCTTAATACTATAGACTTAACCTTATGGAGTACTAGCTTTTGCCCGCGGCTTCGCTCGCGTGGAATTAGGTCTGCCACATAATGTTTCTTGACAGATCATTTTAAATAAATTTTTTTTTTAACTATAAGTTACTCTTACATCCGAAATTTCAGATGTCTAACTTCAAAACTTACGGATTCCATACAATCATTGAATCCCTATTACATCAAGGGGGAAACCCATGGGAGGGGGGTGGAATTATCTAAATTTCTTTCTTAAATTGTACAAAGAACCTATCTTTCAATTTCAAGATGCTAAGTTCCTGATTTGACTTCAATTATGGACTATAATGGATTCTCCACAGAACACAAAAAACTGTTTGGAGGGCACGTGCCCCCGCCACCCCTACATCTGCCCTTAATGCAGCCTATGTGTTATTATGATGTATAACCTAAATTACTGTAAAGTTTCATCCAAATTCGTTCAGTAGTTTTTGCGTGAAAGAGAGACAAACATAATAAGTTTCGCATTTATAATATTAGTAGGATATCAAAACAAATAGTTTCACTCATGTTCTTTCTATTATTTTAACAACTATTATCATGTGATATGCCTTTAATTATGTACTATAATGGATTCTCTACAGTATCTAAAAAACTGTCTGAAGAGCACGTGTACCCGAGTGCCCCTCCATAAATCCGCGCTTACTACAGCCTATGTGTGTATTCTGACTTATAATCTACATTACTGTAAAGTTTTATCCAAATCCGTTCAGTAGTTTTTGCGTGAAAGAGAGGCAAACATACAAACTTTCACATTTATAATATTAGAAAGATTAGTAGGATATAAAAAAAAAAAAAAAAAGTTTCACTCATGTTCTTTCTGTTATTTTATCAACTATGATATTTGTTAACGAACTGTTAACAAATATTGTACACTGGTTGGAAGAACATTTTTCGGTCATCAAATTATCCATTAAGAGGAGCTGAGGTTTTTGGCCATGAAGTGATTGGGTTCCAAAGCACTATTTTATCTTCGGGTCAAGTCTTTTTTAATTATTTCTTGGTAGTGCATTTGTATGCTCCTTTTTAATGGGTTGTTCAAGTTGTTTCGTTTGCAATTTTAGTCTGAAAATGTCTCATATAAGCTCCGAAATGTCCTTTCTGCACTGATCACTATACTGAACTCCCAGCAAAAAAAGAAATTTCTTCATATTTTTTTTTTTTATGAGTATAAGGCCCTATCACAGAAATACTATTTACTGCAGAAGGTGTCTTGTCCTGGACTAGTTCTAAATAATTCTATTAAGACTATAAATTTCTTGCGGACTGGTATAATTTCTGTATTAAACGGTTGTGGCTCTGATAAAATTAAAAAAAAAAATCTCAAAAGTTGGACTAGTTGATTTTCTGCAGCTAGCGATTTTATGATTTATTTATGATAGCGAAAAATCACGGAGCAGAAAATTTATAAATTAACACTGCTTTATCGAATATATTCTTTTCTTTCCGCCTTACTCCGTAACGGGTTTTTTCATTGTTAAGTTGCACCCAACGGCTTCTCTCTCCAAATCGGTACTTTTATTTATACTTTATATTTTATTTACTATATCCTTTTCTCTTTAGCCTTCCTCCATTCTTCACATTACCTATTTTCCTATTTCCCCCTTATCATTTTGGCATCCATCATATGTTGGTAATCAAGAGTTCATATTTTTAAGCACTATATTTAATTTTTTAATTTTTCATATTTATTAACTCTATGAACTATTTTTCAAACAGTTATTGTACACAATTGTTACTGTACAATAGTAATACTATTATTCACATTAGTTATTGTACATACAGTTCCATACTTTTCTTATGTCCATACATTTACTTATGTAACCTCTTTAAGTCCGTTATCATACATTTTATATCTTTTTTTACTAGTTCTTCTTAATTCTTCATGTTCCAACCTTTTTTTACATGTTATTATTCTCATTTTGTATCTTTGGTTTACCCCCTCTCTTTTTTTATTTCCCTTTATATTATTTTTACTGTAATATCCTTTCTGTACATTTATTTCCTGTATTTTATTTTACATTCAATATTTAAAATTTATAATTCCTGGTCATTTTCTTTAATTTTATTATATCTGTCTTATTTTATTATATCTGTCTTATTTTATTATATCTGTCTTATTTTATTATATCTGTCATTATTTTAATTTCTTTTCATTATCCTTAATTTTATTATATCTGTCTTTATCTAAATTTTATTATTTCTGTCACTATTTTAATTTCTTTTCATAATCTTTAATTTTATTAAATCTGTCCATATCTTAATTTTATTATATTCTGTCACTTTTTTAATATTCGTTATCTTTAATTTTCATATCTGTCACTATTTTAATTTTCTACATTACCAGTCACCATATTATTGTTACTGTACATTTTTATATTTTTTGTTCTGTTTGTTTCTCTCTCATAGCCCTGAAACTTCGGCACATAATTATAAGTCTAGTACTTATTCAGTGTTTTTTTTTTACTGCACCTCCCAACTATCTCCTTTCTACATTGGATCATCCAGTCAACTATTTTCCACTCATATATTTTTTTCTGTTGAGCAAAATGGCTTGAAAAAGAACAAATATGAAAGAACAACAGTTCTGCTTGGATTTTTTAGTGTTTTCAGAAGGTGGTGTATATTTTTTTCTTTTATATTTATAAATATTTAATATATTTTTCTCAATCGTGATTAAACTACTCGTATTTTGAGCTAAAATAAGTGAATCGGAGAGTGCTCAGAGACCCGCATCAAGTACAATAGTACATAATTACTAGCTGAAGTTCCTAAATGGAGCGCTATTAGGGCGGCTGCCAATTGAACTGTAAGAATGGAACGCTCTGGCTTTTAATTTAAATATTTAAGATATTTCTTTTTAATTTTTTTAATTATAACGTACTATTCAGGGTCGTGTGACCTTTGGAATCATCTATTTATGTTTTTAATTCATTGATGAATATAACAAATGATCAAACGAATGTTCTTAAAAATTCACTGTTTTTATTTTTTTCTCTAATTATAGGTGACTGAAAACCTTAGCCTGGTAGAGGTAATGATTAGAAAAATTATTTTTAATAGGTATTTATTTTTATCCCATCTTTTTTATGTTTTTATTAGTATCAAATTTAATGGGCGTTCCTTATTATGAAACTTGAAAATAATAAAAAACTATGACTTCGTAACTGAAATTAAACTGTTTCTTTTGCAAGAATTAACGAGAGAATAAAAACTTGGTTCGATGGCGAAACAAAGTGCTCACTGTTTAGTATAATGTATTAATATAATTTGCTTAAGTATGAATCGTGCTGGTTGTGGAATGATGTGTTTAAAAAAATACTTTTACATTTTATTTGTTCGATAGAGGTTTAGTTTTCGATAAATTCATCTATCCTCTAAATAGTAATGGTGACAATAAAAGGGAAAATGAATTAGGTGTATCTGGAATATTAAAAAATTAATGCTTAATGTCATTTTAATAATTTAAGTAATTAGTAATTTTCTGTCTCGTTGGTGTTTCAGTTTTTGAAAACACATCGACTACTATCCGCAATATAACATAATCATGAGTTGTGTACGTCAGTCTGAATGTGATATGATATGAACCACGATTTTCTCCACAACCTCAAGACAACAACAAGGCGTTGATGACCTAAGGGTTTTACGCTTTTAAGCACCAACAAACAAACAAACTTGATAGTCATTTCATCATAAAATAAAAGTTTCAACTAACATTTCGAAGTATAGATGCTATATGTTTGTCGAGCTGGCTTTGTTCTTGACGAAATTATTACTAAAATATACACAATTCCCATAATCTTTTTCTTACGATTAATTGTGTTTTTGGAGAATATTAAAAAGGAAACGAATAAAAATTAAAACTTGTAATGATTCAAATTGTAACAACCTGCAGAACTGATTCCAACATTACAAAACAGCATTTGAATCTTTCTTTATCTTTAGTAAATATACAGGCTAAATAATATAAGAATGCATCTTATTTCACTTCGTAAAAATTTCTTTATGTACATTAAATACTGTCCTAAATTCCTTTGAAATATTTATACGCAAATGATTTAATCATTAACAATTTCTCATACGCAATGAATATGCCTTATTATTGCAGCTTCCAAAATTATGAACATGAGTTGAGTTTAAATTCGCAAATTAGAGCCGACACATTAGGACACAGCAAAACACAAGCACGTGCTCCGAATATTAGGCTGCTAGGATGCTGGCGTTTTGAATAGGAAAATCCAAAGGCAACTTCAAACACTCGTAAATTACTTTAATGTGCGTAACCCCACTTTCTTGTCGTTTGGTGTATGAATTTCTTTCGTGTTGGCTGTGGGGGGGGGATTTATAATGCACTCTGTCAACTAACTCAAAGCTCTACTTTGAAACCTTACCAAAAACTCTTTTAATAAATCATCAAAGAATTCTGTAAATAAATGCGTTAAGGATGTCACAAGGAGATACTAACACGTACGTATTCGTTTCCATGTGAGTTGGTTTGTTTGTTAGGGTCATCGACGCTTGAAGATGGACCATGTGAGTCGGAGTAAATGACTGCTCAGTGATTTTACATGAGGTTCAAACCATTTATTTCATTTTCGAATCACATAAAAAATGATGTAAAATCACTGACGCAGTACATGACCCGCAATACTGAATTGTTGACCATATTTTCTTTGCAACAACACATCTGAAAATATATTTCGCTCTTTGTTTTCCACCACGATCATATTTCAATAGCCTATACAAGTTCTTAATGTTTAAAAAGATGGTGAACTAAACTGAGGCACACAAATACAATTCGATGAATAAAATTAAAAACAATATCGATTTAAGTTTAAAAATTATTAAAACGTGAGTCAGTAATATCAGGTATTGTTATAAGTATAATAAAATATCAAAATTAATATAAATTCCTACAAATAAATAAAGTTACCTACGAACTCTTGAAATGGACTAACAAGAATAAAAAAAAAAATATGTATTTCATAACTTACATGCATTAGCCCCCAGATTTGCCCTAGGGATTAAATTACCCCCAGCGACTTTATTAAATCTATGCGGAGCTGGCTTTGTTGGGACCAGAATATGGCTTCTTTTTTTGTGGACAGAATTAGGCTCAACTTTGTATTATTTCTTTATGCGAAATATATTTTCAGATGTGTTGTATAAAAAATATGGTCAACAATTCAGTATGGCGGGTCATAGTTCAATGAATGCTCGATGATTTTACATCATTTTCGAACCATTTTTTTTCAGGTTTGAAAGATTGATATGGAATTTAAAAATTGGGTTATTTCCAAAAAAAAAAGAAAAGAAAATTGATGTATAATTAGTATATTTTCAGTTATAGTTCAACGTAATATAACTGCGGAAAAGCCGAAGAGTCTATCATATATTCCCTTAAATGTTCATGTTATGTAATATACAATATATTATATTTATTTATTTATTTTTTTAAATTACGAAGAGAAAAGATTATGTCTTGGCCGGGATTTATTTATTTATATACACACACATATAATATTTTTATTAATTTTTAATAATAATTTCATAATATTAAAAAAGTAAAACAGAGCATTCAAATAAAACTTATAAGACATACAGTTCGTAGGTATGTAGAGTTAAAATAAAAATAAATACGATAAAAAATATTAATAAATAAATTTAAAAATATAACTAAAGATAAGATAGAGAAAATAAAAAGAGGAGAAAACTTTAGCAGACATTTTTAATTAAATCATCTTTTGGCTGAAACACAATGACTGAAACGTATTTTTCTTCATTTCCTAAAACATTTTATAAGAAATATTATTACCACTTTATATATGATATACAACTATAATATTGACCAGAAAAAATTAATTCCCTCAAATAATTAGTTGCCATAAAACACTAGTGCATAATGAATTTAACATTTATCTGGGAATGAGATTAATCTAGAATTCTTCGTCAGGTAAATCTCCCAGATCTTCGGTGATTGTAGTCCGAGCTAGAAGAAATATAGATCTACAATCAATTTCTTCAAGTAATTCAAAAATGTCCTCTTCTAAAAAAAATCAGTCATCTTCTCTCTCCTCATTACCTTAAGTATGGAATATATAAGTCTCTTATTGACTAGAAATTGTTTCGGGTTGAACCTCATAGTGCATTTTATAAATTTATTAATTTTTCTCCGTGCGGTGTGAGTTTTATGATAATTAAAATTTAAATTATGTTAATAATAAATTAAATTTGTTTATTAATTAATTAAGTAAAGGAATGTGGCAAACTTCCTGAATTAATTAAGGCCTGTTAACAGAGGCCATTGTTTTTTCTTTACCCTCTCTGTCGTTTTCCTTGATGTAACTAGTACCGTAGCCAATTGTATTGGCAGTTTCCTATTTAGGCAATTTGTTTGATTTACTGTGATTAGCTATTCTTCTCTCACCTTTTCTTTTTTCATCTTCACATGCCGTTTTAATAGAAGAGTTTTACGTTATTTATATTTAGCAGAAGGTATATTGTTCCGAGGATTGGTAAATTTCTTTGAATCTGGTATACTCTAAAAAGGTTATTGAGGCTCCGCACCCTCGGGACAGCTGGTGGTTAGGCTAGGATTAACTCCACCTCCAATCTTGAGTTTTAACGGGGAAGGTAGCCATGAGATGAGTACTGTATATGATCTTGTGTATGATTAAAGAGCAAAGTATACTTTTCTTTCCAGCAAGAATTCCTTGTACAGAACTCACGGACCAATTTCTGACGTTCTTCTCTGCAATTCTGGGCACTTAAACTAGTTCCTGTGGGAGATAATAGGTATTATGGTTAGTTATTTCGCTTTAGTTATTATTTACAAAATCCACCTAAATCGTGCTGGTTTAGTGATTCACAAGAGATGTATTGATTTAATTATAAATTACGAACATTAAGGATTTATTATCAATTCAAAGGCCCTTTTGTAACTTGATTTTAGAATGTTGGTAAGTTAATCAACGAGATTCTCTTATAAATGGTATATTGTAACTATAGCGATTCCAGAGGAGATAAATCCAGTTCAGAAATGGATGGAACGGTGAATCTTAGAATATTTATTTATTCGATTTTCTATCGGCTTCAATTCGGCTGGAAGTTATTTCGGTACGGCCTCAAATTTATCTCCTGAGGCGTGGTATTTGATCTGGTTGGGCAATGAAAGTGTAGTACTGAGGGAGAGTGCATAATCTGAGCGAGATGAGAGAGAAATGTGCTGCCATTGTGATAAGGAAATTGAGGAGGGGGATGGTAAATGGAGTAGCCGGAAGGGTGGAGTCTAGGGGTAAAAAAATCAGGTTGGTTCGGCTCTGAACGAATTTAGGGATACCCTTTTCTCAGCGGAAGTACGAAAATTCTATTCCTTGTTATATTATTGGTAATAAAATTATCTATAGACTAACCTTAGGTCGTCTTCTTTAACTTCTAATTGGGTCAGTTGTTAAGGGAAGCGGAATAGCATAGTGTTAGAGCGTTGAGTTGCCGTTTCAAAGGCCCCAGGTTAAAATAAGCTATGTCAGCTTTCATTTATTCTTTTAACAGACGAGAGATGATCCCTTGGTTTCTGGGATCCTCATTGGGCTCAACCAGCCTCTGTAAAATGTGTAGCAAAATAGGGGGGATACCTGGCGGTGGATACCTGCACAAACGTTGTAAGAAGCACAGTCTCTATCACATACTGAACCTAAGACCCTTCATGAGTTGTACAGGTTTTCATTTTTTTTACTTTACTAGTAGTACTTTATAGTATTTGATGAAGGCCTGCAATGTGGATCGAAACGTTGGTTTCAAATTAACGGTTTCTTAAAATTGAGAAATATTTTTACCTCTGCAGTTCTCCGCCACACGATTTATACAGTCTACCAATAATTATTCATGATGCAGGCAGTTTTAGCTAATTTATATATTTTTCTTGTTAGTAATTTTTTTTTTTATTCTACAAAGTAATATTTTAGAATGTTTAAATAATATATTTATAATTATATTTTACTAAATCAAACTGTTTGTTTTTAGAAAACATATTTAACATTACGGCATGGTGCATTAGTAGTAGTAAATCACTTATAGTTATTGTGCAATCAATTTTTATGTATTTTTCAACTTTAATTTTTATTTGTTGAATCGGAAATGACGTACTTTGATGATTTCATTCGGTAAAGTGCGGAAACACGAACTTCTTTTCTGAGATTTTACTACTTTGTATAAACATTTCCAACGCTTACCGGGCATTGTTTTTATGACTTAGACTCTTTTCATGATGTTTTTAATCTGAATTCAAGTTAGTTTAGAATTTTCTTATGTTAACACTGCCATGATGGTTTAACTTGTCAAGAGTAGATAACACGTCCCAAATTTTAGTGAACGCTGAAGATCGAATTCTTTCAAAAAATTAAAATTTTCATGAAATTGCATACTTTATTGTTTATAAAAGATACACATATTACTCAAGAATTCACATATTGCTATATACTCATATTACAATTCCTGCTCGCTTAATAACTGAACTTTTTTCATTAACATTTCAAAGCTCAATATAATTATAATAGGAAAGTT